>VDFB02271358.1:365501859-365529498 GCA_007258455.2 Sequoia sempervirens
TCTTCAAAATGGCCCTTATTAGCCGCATTTGGTCTTGATCAATTGCTTCTTCTTCTTCTTCTACATTTGAACCTTCTTCCTCTCCTTCATTCTCACTTTCCTCCCTCGGGTTTAACCCTCTTCTTAACTGCTCTTATAATGCATCAATATGTCTCTGGAGGGCTGCTAGTGCATCTCTTCCACTAGCATTTCTACCACCTAGACCACCTCTAGCACCACCATTCCTACCAGGCATCACTCTTGGAGGCATATTTCTTGACCTTGAATCACAACCATGGTCCTGGTACAAACTACCTCACGATCGGCGATCTGTCCACACGCTCAAGAAAATCTGCTTTGATACCACTTGATGAAGGCACAACTCGAGACACAAAAAATAACCCACAAACAAGAGAATAATTTTATTATTCAAAAAATAGAGCTTCTTACATGCAGAGGATCTCAAATCCCCAAGTTCTACAACACATGCAAGTTACAGAAAGCTACAGAATAACCCTTTCGCAATATGGAAGCTTGTCCCCAAAAAGTTACCCAAAAAAATTAGGAGCCCACCATAAACAGAGCTTCTCATTAGTTTGGAGCTGAACCAACATTCAAATTTGAGTTTAGTCAGTTTGGCACCAAAAATTTACAACATGAAGTTCAAATTTCAAAAGAGCATTTGCAATTGTATCTTCTAGAAAGTGCACCAACTTCCCGAGGCCATAACTTTTGATCTGGGGCTTCAATTTGCGAACCATTTGAACTGTTGGAAAGGTCATGAAGTCAAGAATGCGCTGAAAATTTTCTACACCAATTTTAGCAAGTTTTAGGGCCACTCTGGAAGCTCTAAGTGCCTCA
Source organism: Sequoia sempervirens (assembly GCA_007258455.2). Taxonomy (NCBI): domain Eukaryota; kingdom Viridiplantae; phylum Streptophyta; class Pinopsida; order Cupressales; family Cupressaceae; genus Sequoia; species Sequoia sempervirens. The sequence goes on from VDFB02271358.1 coordinate 365,502,700, forward strand.
AATCCAACTCAAAAGATTTTCAGGTGCAAATTTGAGAAACTAAAACTGCAATATCTTTCAACCCAAAAATAGAAAATAAAAACCATAAATTGGGAATTTCATTATGACAAAAAGGGTATCCAAAAATGTAAAAATATCTAAAAATTGAGAAACTTGAAATTTAACTATTTTTGGGTGATGCAAGATTACCCTTACACCACTGGATGCTCCTGCATCATTTAATTAAATTGGATGAACCAATTATTATTACAAAACAACCTCTTATTAATAACTCTTTATTCTCTATAATCAACTTTGATCAATACAAGTGAAAAAAATTATCCACATCTCCTATACAAGTACATGCAAAGGTGTGATCCACGTAGACGAAGGAAACCTAACATCGATGAATTTAAACATGGTTATAAGTAAAGGAAAATTGAGAAATAATTGTAATTTAAAATAAGAACTTTGGACTCTTAGCATATCACCATCCTTGCCTTTATAGAAATTTATAACAACATGCCAAATAACATAGATGTTTGACCTAGTTTGATAAGCTATATACACATTCTTTAGGGAGATATTTAGGTTACATTTCTTACCCAAGAACATAGTTAGTGACAATGTCAATATACTTCTCAACTCTTTTTAGAAAGAATTATTTCACTTGAAAGGAATAGAATTCACTCCAAGAACTAGCTACCATCTCCAAATGAATAAAAATCAAAATAGTAAATAGGTGGATAGAGGTTTACTTAAGAAAATGTGTCGCAGACCAATAAAATTTATGCATAAAGTGGTTGCATCTAAGTGAATATTGCTATAATACTTAAAACCACATCTCCATTAGGATAACACCTTATAGAGCTCTATATGGAAATGATGTTTAAGAAAATAAAATATATTGCAAGTAAAATTTTATTGCTACAATATTTTAAAGCCAATTATCTAATGGTGTCATCTTTTTAAATTTAACTTTCAATTTTTCTCTTGAAAAAGAAGTATCTTGTGTAGATAATTATTTGTTGGAAGGATACATACATAATTATTTAATGTTTTTATTTCACTTTTCCCACTCTAATAGTAGCATAATCAATCATAATCAACCAATAATTTTGCAAAATAAGGTGTGCTAGTTGGCTATCATATGTGAATGGTGAGATAAGAATTTGAGTATAAATTATTCCTTAATGGTGGAGATATGGCTTCCTTTATTTTGATGATAGCATGCCAAATATTTTTTCACTTGGGCCAAATACAAAAATTGTAATGATGTTGAGTATCTACAAATAAGCATGTTTGAGGATCAACTAGTAGCTTAAGTTCTTTATATGTCCTAATATGTAAAAAAATATTTTTATTTATTTGAGGGGAAGCTTCCTTGAACAAGTAAATAATATAGTAAGTCATGTGTTCCATCACAATGGGAGTTGGAAGCATTCTATTTTTTCTTCAATTTAAGTAAATAAGTTGGTAGGTAAAATTATAATTTTATCCCTTTGGGGCATGACAAAAATTGTGTGTTGTTTCAATAGCTACTATGGATATTTATGATGTATTATGGGGTAATTAAGTAACATATTTTATGGAACTCACCTCTTCATAGGTGCCTAGAAAACTTGACCAAAATCAGAGCCAATACGTAGAGAGGGAGGTTGTGTTTCTTAAATCAACTTAGACAACCTCTATAAAGGTCTAATATTGTTGTTGCAAGTGAAATTTGGGTCTAAAAAAATACTAAACAAGATACATGGGTCAAACACCAGGTTGCTCACAAATAAAACAAAGATGTAGGTGATGGTTTATTGTTCCATGCCAAAAATGGTGTTGCAATTGTGTAGTTAGATGATGCACTTGAACAAAAAAAATATATTTTATTGGTTTTTGACCATACAAAACCAAAATCATGAATTACTCCAATATTCACATAGAGAAAATTAATCCAATAGATAGTAGAAAAATCATAACCCTTAACATTCACAATCACACACACAATTTCATAGAGAATATCCTTTGGAATAATCAATATTGTATTTCATTGAGATTAGAAATATAATCATTTACAATCATTGGATACATTTACAATTTATGGAAAAAAATTGGGAGTTCTATAGTCTCCTCTTTCTTATTCATGTCGGCTACATATTCCTTTGTCCCCTCTCTTATCTTCCTCTTTTCTATTTTCTAGATGGCTATTTTGTTGTCCTCTTTGCTCCCTCTGCTGCCCTATTCTATTATTTTCTCCTATTATTATATTTTTTCTCTTCATCAAAATCCTCCAAAAAAATTGGAAGCTTCTCCATAATCCCACCTAAAATTGGGTATAGTGCATTAGTCATTAATGCCCAACTATCTGATTTGAGTTCAAAATTCCTTTTCAAAACTACTCTCCTTCATTCCCCTTCACTATTTTTAATTAAATATGTCTATAAGTAGGTTGTTACAACTTCAAAAAACCAAAAAATAATAATTTTCAAATTACTATCAACATACATGACAATAGGTGAAGGTAATGTTAAAAATAAATGTTTTAAAAAATATGATGTCCCTGCATCAAACTATAGGGAAAGAAAAAATTGTGAGCCCCCCTTCACTATGTAAAAGTTTTTGTTGCTATGAGTAAGCAAATTTATTGTCATGTGTTAACTGCAATTATTCCAACTCTACTAAGCTTAACCACTTGGAATCCCCCACAAGTCATTCTTTTCATTTCACTATGTTCTCATTGTATTCCTTTCCCTTGTCTTTCTAAACACCCTAGAATTCAAAATACAATCAACCTCATCTTGTGCTCCCTAGGTAGTTTCTACTCCCATTTTTCTTCTACTTTTTTCCCTTTACTTATTTTTTTGAAGCATCACCCTCATAGTAAGTATATAAATCAGAAACATTAAAAATTGGAGAGATTTCCAAAATTGTAAGTCCAATTCATAAGAACTTGATGAAAACTTCTTGATAATCTTGAATGGTCTAGTCTTATTCATCTTGAGCTTGCTATAGGTATGGCTAGGAAATATTTACATTCATGCATGTGTTGATACCATATCTCCCACATCTAAATCCAATTCATTCTTCTTCAAATAAGCTTTCTCTTTATACTATTAATTACTCTTGTAGTGTAGAAAAATGCACTCCTTTACATTTTCAAACTTTGTTTGGGCCCTCCTAATTAAATTGGAATTAATTAGGCCTTAGTAAGCCCTATTTTATATCTACAGGCCTAATAAAATTTATTTTCTGAAGGGGAAGCCCAATAATAATTAATGCCAATACATAACACTTTACCTTGAGCAATTTGTGTTCCAAGAATAGGGACTTGACACCCATTCACCCATGCATGGATTCTCCTTGCACCATTAAACCTAAATTTAAAATATGTTTTTGGTGATATTTTAAGGTCCCCAAATCCATATTTTAATGTTGCCATAATATTTGAATTTGTTTAAATTAAGGATACATGCGCATAAATAAAATATTATTTTCTAAGTTTCATCTAGAATTTTTATGCAAGCATTCGTAAATAAAAGTTATTGATCAATATATTTCAGGAGAAAATTTATCAAATATTTATTTCAGCAATCAAGATCCAATAATCATGCCAAAGTCTTCTCGTATCATGCATGTTTTTGGAGATAACATTGTGATGTAGGTTTCAAGATTCAAATCAAGCATTCAAACGATTATTTCAAGCATCAAGATCCACATAAAATTGAGTCATTTCATGCAAGTTTCAGACCTCTATTCAAATGTTTACCAAGGGTTTGGTGAGTGGTAACATAGGATTTTTCACTCATCATTCCTTTCATGTTTTTTCATTTCATTTCAATGTTCGATCACCAAAATGGGGTTTGACCAAGGGAAAACCCCATTCACAAAAAAAAACACCTTTTACCTCTTGTGTTTGTGTTGTAGATATTAGGTTGAAGAAGGATTGAAAACCTATTGAATAGAAATATTGAAAAAGTTGTCAAAGTTGCAAAATTTGTCAAAGTTGAAGTCAAACCACAAAATATCACCTATAGATATGATTTCCAAATTTTTGACACTTAAGCCTAGATCAAATATAAGATATATATTAGTATTAGAGGCTCTTGAAATTTATTTTGAAAACTTGAAAAAGACCCATTCAACCACGGGAAAATGAGTCCCAATATTCATCCCAAAACTATCTTTTGGTTATAGGTACACAACATTTAGGCCTTCTCAAGTCTCTTGGAATTTATCTATTTCTATTAGTATTTCCCTTTAAATTTATTTTTTCAGTTTGAATTGTAATAATTAGGTTTATTTGATATTTTTAGTCTTTCTCCCAAAAGTGTTGTTTAGGATAATACCCCCATATTCAAACATAAATAAATCTAAAGATTCTCGCATTGAATTGATTCACCCAAGGGTTTCTAGTAAATTCTTTGTGAGGATATTATTTCCTAATGAAAATAGGAAGATAGGTTTTTTTATCACCCCCTTTACATACCTTCCCATATTTTGGACCTACCCTATATTTAAATTATATGTTTAATTTTAATGAACTAGACTTTTGAGCATCATAAATTTCTAATTTTGGAGTCCATTTTAACCCTAGATCTAGGATTTACATTACTTTACATTATATTGCATTGATTTGCATCTAATTTAGGTTTTTATACTTATATTATTTTGCATCTCATTTAGGGTTTTAATTTTACATTTTTGCATTCTTTAAATTTTATAAAATTCAAAAAAATTAATAATTTTGTAAAGTATTTACATAACTTTGCATGATCGGTCATTCAAATCAGAAATTGAATCAGAATTGCATCTCAAAATAGGTCTTTTTTCTTGTAATTTAGCATTATTTTGCACTTTCATTTAGATCTAATTTTTGAAAAATCTACAAATGTACTTAGTTTGCATCCAGAATATGAAAGTATAAAAGTCAACTCAAAAATTTGTAATTTTATTTTTAAAACCCATGAAGCAAGAACTATTCACCATGGGAAATGAGTCCTTGATGAGGGATTTTTCTATGTTTTAGAGCATAAAAAACATTATTTTTCATTCTATGTTTCTACACTTAACCTATTTTTTTAGTTTCCAATTTTTTTGTGTTTTGAAATCATTAACTTTAAGGTTAATTTTTCAAAATCAATTAATTGTTTTAATTCAAAACTTTCATTTAAAAAAAATATCATTTTTAGGATTTTGCATAGTATAATTATCAGAAAATTATCTTGCTTCAAATCTAAAAATATGTTATCTCTTTGTATTTCAATTCATTCTTGCATAATGGACATGTATATTGGGAATTTATCCAAGTCCTTAGTTTCTTTGGTTGATGTAGATCAGGTTGTGTTTTTGGTAATGATCCTAAAGAAATAGAACCTAATCGAGCTTAATCAAATCCTAATGTGTCTCCTCATTAGGTTGACATCATAGGTGAAGATGATGATAGAATGCATTAATTCATAAACAATTTCCTTAAGAATATTGATAACAATGAATCATTTTAACCTTCCACGTGACAACCAACACCTCCTATTATTTGACCACTTGAGATGTTTTGTCTTTTACATCATGAAATTAAATAAAAAACCAAGCCTAAACCTCCAACCATGAGTGAGCCGAGACTCTTTAACCAAGTGCATAGTCATCCATCCCACACTAATAAAGTCACCAACACGCTCATCAACTTAGAAGAGACTTATGGACAAGGCTTTAAGATATTAACTAAGCAAGGATGTGACATAACAAATGAGCATGAAATTCACAAACTTTTAGAACAAATCCCAATTGAAGATACTAAAGGATTAGAATATCAAGATCCTCCTCAACATCTTCAAAGGAAACAAATGTCCTCCTTCATAATTGAAACAATAGAAAATGGGATGGGTGATGAATTTTATTGTCTAATTTAGGACATAGAGCACACCCTCTTTCCAATTATTTCATTAAAGGATTACCCTAGAGATCTCAATGCAAAAGAGAAAGAGATATTGCAAGAGGATTGTCCTAGGGTTTGATTGTAAACTAATCAGGGGTTCACCACCAAGCTAGGTCTTTGAAAGAAAATTGTAATGCAAATCAAAATGCTTAACCCTAATTCAATACAATCCTTCACTAAATGGGCTACAAATGCAAGTGAATAAAATAAAAATTTGTAAGATGGAATGTGTGCACCTAAAAATCTAGAGATGATTGAATAAGGTTCTGAAATGCTAGAAATTTTGACTTTAATGTTGAATGGGACTCATACGCTAGGCTAGGAAAATCAATCCCAGATCTGGATTTCTATGTAGGAATAGGAATCTAGCAAATGGGTATCTGAATCTGTAAAAAATTGAGTTTTGACCTAAACTAGGACTCATTTGAAAAGATTAGAGAATTAGTCTAGTTAGGCTTTTCTGAAACCTCAAGGTTTAAATCTACTCTTAAATATTTGCATTGTGCTTCCTAATTGATTTCTAGATTCAAAAACTTGATTTCCAACCTATAGTTCTCCAAGTATCTCCATTGCAAGGTGACAAATTTGAAAATTTTAGGTACTTTGACAACTTTCTCTAAACTTGTTGTTCAATTTATCATCAAATCACACACTAAAAAGAGGGAAAAATATTTTTTTGTTAGTGGAAAGGTGTTTTCCTTCATCAAACCATGTTCTAGTAATCAAACCTTGAAGGACAATGAAATGGGAATGGAGAACAATGAATGAAAAAAACAAGATGTTGCAACTCACCAAATCCTAGCAATAAAGTGTTGAAAACATGTATGAAATGGATTCAATGGATGTAGATTTTGGATATTGCTTGAATGTGATAGATCTTGAATAAAATGCTAGCCTGAACAATGAAGCCCTACATTGTAATTATTAGCTAAAAAAAAACATGATGCATGATATCTTTGACATGATGCTTCATGCTTGAAGAATGCTCTAAAATGCTTGATAATATAACCTTGAAGATTCTTGAATGCTCTTGTAAACACTTGAATTCTCTTGTGAACTCAAACTTGCAATAAGAATGCTTCTCTAACTTGGTAGGTGTAAAAATGAGTGAAATAAACTTGTATCTATACTTAATTATGCAAGAATTTTTGAAATTACAACACTACAAATGTCATCAGATCTAGGAGGATAAAATCCCACCCAAAATTTGAATTAATTTTAATTTTGGGCCACATGGGAGTTATTCTCCTAAGGTGGTGAATGAGTCCCATTAGGCATAATTTATGGGATAATTTTTAAAAATTCTAAGAAAGGTGTGAAACCATGTTTGAGACCTAAATATCTTGGAGGGACTCATACACCCAATGTAGCGAATGCGTACCAGGTCACTACATCTAGACCATACAACCTAAATACACCTTAATTATTATTGGATGTTGATTTGTGTCGGGATTATCCTAAAAAAGATACATTAAATGAGGCTTGTGGATGCCAAGTAAGGCCAATTAAAGTAGAAAGAATACCAATTATTTATGAAAACCATAGAAAAGTGTGAAAGTGTGTTACAACACTATAAATAAGGCATGATTAAGGTTATTAGGTTTAGTTAAGTAATAAACATTACAAAAGTGTGAAAGTATGTTACAACATTTCACAAAACTTTAGAAAGGTACCATTTATGTTCATTAGTTTACAAGGGACCAACACCCAATGTGAATGTGTCAAACAAATTAGAACACTAAATCAAGGAAAAATTAAGCCTAGTTTAGCAAGGAGTGCCCAAGCAAGCAATGAAACGTAAAAGGGAAACTTTTTCTGTTACTACATTTAGGTCCCACTTTAGTGAGAGGATAAACTTGCTTCAAACTCACACTAAAGTAGACAAACACACATCAAGAGGGAAAAGTGTGCCAATGCCAATAAGATGGGATGACAATGGTCAAGAGTGGTGATAAAGCCCCCAGGATCAAGATCCCATTATAAACGAATATAGGCACAAAAAAACACACATGAAAATGATATAAAGAGAAATGAGAAGGAGAAAGCATACACTACCAAAGACAAAAATATAAAATAAGAATAAAGGAAAAATAGGGGTAGATCAAGCTTGGACAATTTTTACATCATAATGTGGATCAAATCTATTTTGTTTGTCCAAAAAGTGCATGCACTCTAAGACAATGAAACATCAGGTTGTCCATTGGGGGAGAAATCCAAGAAGGTGGGACACATACACAAACATCTAGTATGTACACAAACACACAGATGCAAGTGGTTAACGGAAAGTCATGCCCCAGTTAGGCTTCACATCAAACTATACCAAAGTTAAATGTCCTAATAACTATGATAAGGCACCATGCAAAAATGATTTTCGAGCTTCATGAGGAAAGAAAAACTTAGTATGCTTGGAGCTCATGAACAAGAAAGATGGATCTACAAGCATGTAATATGTGTTATGCAAGGTGGTCATATAACTGAAAAATGCAAATGCAACAATAAGAAATGTCCAATAGCATCTTGCTTACTTCATATTAGGTCTTAACTTAGGGAACATTGTGCCTAATGTCTCCAAGAGAGGACCAATCAAAGAATCGAAGATTCAGAACTTAGGGGATGTAATGCATCACATCAAGCCACTAAGAGGAATTCAATATGCTAAGATAGATCACACTCATGAAGGACATCACACCCAATGTCATCCACAAAGTGAAAAACGCATCACATAAAATGAAAATACTACACAATGAACCATGAAAAAGAAAAAAATGAAATAGAATAATGCCAACATATGCCCCCACTTTAAAGAAATTGCTAAAACCCATACCATGAGCAATTACTTTAAATTAGTAATGATAAATGCAAATAACAAACATGAGAGCTTACATGGAAAGCCCTATGCCAAGCCATATCTTTCCAAATGAAGCTACATCATGCAAAATAAAATAAGGGGTTGCATCCAAAATAAAAATCCAAACACATAAGGAATGTATGGGTTTTGGGTTAGTATTTTCTTGCTACAATGATTTTAGAGAGATTGGAATTGTCATCATTCCCCAAATACACAAAGAGAGAGAAAACAAAGGAAAACCTTTCAATTCAACATGGTAGAGATATGTATGTCTCAATGCCTTGTGTCATCACCAAAAGGAAAACACAAGGAAAATGAACAAGATGAAGAAAAGTCTTTTTGGTCAACATGGGGGTATGTGTAGGATCATGATGGGCCAAAAAGTGGCAATATGATGGGTATGTAGCTAATGACTTCTTTTTTACCCAAAATTGATAAAATGAAAATGGTTTTTAAAGGAAATTCTTAGCTTTGCACCAATATAAATTATTATTTACTTTGAATTTAATAAGTAATTATTATTCATTTTCTATTTGAATTATGACTAAAGTCCTGATTGATAGGCTGATTGAAAAACATCTATAGTTTTCAAACAATATTACATTTTTTGAATCCAAAAACATGCATTACATTCTACGCTTTGCATAATATAGGATTAAAAAAAGAAAAAATGAATTTCATGAATTTTTTACCAAGTTAAGATGGTCAGACATAGAAGTTTTTATATTTTTTTAAAGTTGTAATAAAAAAATCATAATTAATTATTTACTTGGAAAAAATTTCAAAAAATATGCATCACATCGAGATAGAGTCCTCTACTTATATCTAAAATCTTATAAAAAAATATTATCATTTTATTGTCGTTAGGGTGGTCAAACAAACACCTACTTCTTATGTTTTCCCTAAAATTTAAGTACTACTGCATTGAAATTTCAAATTTTCACCCAATAGATTTTTTTTTAATAAAACCTAGTAGTTTAGAAACTACATTCATTTCTCTATAGATTCTATTTTTAAATATTTTTGAAATAGTACAGATAACTTATTCAAATTTTTATGTCGAGTTGCCTAACTCTATTTTTTTTGAATTTTTTGCCACTTAAGGGCCTATTTTTTCCATGATGATCCTACACATACCCATGGAAGAGACATGAATGTCCTGATGCCTTGCATCATCCCCAAGAGGAAAACATGAGATGAATGAAAAAGATAAAGGAAAGGATTTTGGGTCAACTTGGAAGAGACATGAATGTCTCAATTTCTTGTGTCATCCCTGAAAAGAAAACACAATACAAAGGAAAGATAAAGAAAAGTAAAGGAAAATTGAAAAGATGTATGACATAGAGAAGAATGCAGGTACAAATAGAGGAATGCCACAAAGAGAGAGATACACCAAATAGAACATCATGAGGGATCACGTTATGCACATGCAATTAGAAAAAAGAAAGAAAAAAATAATTCAAAGAAACTAGTAAGGCATGTGCGAGTCAACCTAAAATAGGCCATCTGCATCCCAATCTTAGTGTGTATAAATAGAAGGCATACAAATAGCATAAGGGACAATGAAATATGCATTACTAGGACAAGGCTATCTACATCTTGCCCCTACTAAGTGCAAGACAAGAATGAGACAATGTAGGTGATGAGAAAGATCATCTAATGGTGAGAATACAAGATTCTACAACTATTACATGAAAAGAGACAAAAGGGTCATACTTTAACGGACTATTTCTATAATATCAAGCCTTTTGAATATTTATTGTAAAGTACAACACTCATCGATACTATGTACAAGAAATCTATGGTATTTGCAGTGTGATGTGTTTGTGTTCTTAGGATTTGGTTTTTAGTATTCTCGTAAGGGAGGTAATGTAATCAATCCTCAATGTAGGAGTATTTACAAATTTCTTTCAATGTTAGTAGGTGGGTAAGCGAATTGAAGTTTCTTTAGTTCATAAGGTCTTTTGCACTTGCTAGGTTCCCCAGTTTCTTAAGTTGAATGTTGGGGAGGACCTAAGATGATCCTTTCATCCTTATAATTGTTATGAATCATTGGTTGGTCTTTAGGAAGGAATACCTTCATAATATGAGCAAGATCTTGATATCCTAACCCTTTTGTATTTCCAATTGGAATTTTCTCTAAGAATTGATGAATTTCATGTTCACTTGTCTCACATCCTTGTTTACTCAAGATTGTAAAGCCTTTTCCATATGTCTCTTCAAGGTTTATGGGAGTATCTATCACTTTGTTAACATAGAATGGTTGAGTGTTTTCTTGCTTAGAGGAAATAGGTTCACCTATTGTAGGGAACTTAGGTTAAATTCTTGTCTCATTTTTAGGATGTAAGTAACCAAACATCTCAAGAGGTGGTATTGCAAGGGGTATTGGTTGTTTCATTAATGGGTAAAGGGATGCATTATCTTCAAGGTTATTAAGACAATCATTTAGGAACTTATTCATGTTGTCATCATCTTGTCCAATGATGTCAACATCATGAGGAGGACATGCATTAGGAGTTGAAGGAGCATGTGTTAGTTCAATTTCATTAGGATCATTTCCAAAATCACAACTTGATACATCCACTAAGGACTTCAAGGACATCCAATGTTTTTCTAAGCACATATCCATGATGCAAATTTTAGATTCTAAACTATGCAACAATGTGAAATGAAATGTTCTAGATGAAATTTTGAATCTAATCAATGCACAATATGAACTAATTTAAACTAGATGCAATGAATTAAATGAAATAGAAATCCTACAAAATGGAAAATAAAGGTACTAACAACAAACAAGAGCACAAAAAAATTTCTTTAAATTCTAGAAAATGCAATGCAGAATCTGCAATAGGACCGATTCACTCATAGGGGCATATGATTCCTAGTGAGGGTTTTTCTCAAAAAAAATTTAAATTTTTTAATTTATGTTTATGCTTTTTGGTTGTGTGATCCTTATCCTAAGTTAAAATGAAAATTTTGTTTGAATTTCAACAATATGAGATGCAAAAATGTAAACTATATGCACTTTCACTAATGCAAAATTTTGAAACCCTAGAATGCCAATTAACTAATGCAAACCCCAAGGAAATGTTAATGAAAGAAAGAACTAGGATGATAATGTGCTCCAAACTAGAATTACAATGTTCTAAATGTAGGTTCACCAAAATGAAACAAAGGAAAATGGGATGGGTGACAAATGCTATCATATGACTTAGGACATAGAGCACACCCACTTTCCAATTATTTCATTAAAGGATGACCCTAGAAATTTCAATGGAAAGGAGAAAGAGATATTGCAATAGGATTGTCCTAGGGGCTGATTGTAAACCAATGAGGGGTTCACTACCAAGCTAGGTCTTGGAAAGACAAATGCAATGAAAATAAAAATGTTTAACTCCGATTCAATGCAATCCTTAACTAAATGACCTAGAAATGCAAGTAAAAAAAAAAAAATACAAGATGGAATGTGTACACCTAGAAATCTGGAGATGACTAAATGATGCTTTGAAATGCTAGAAATTCTAACTTGAATGTTGACTAGAACTCATATGCCAGGCTGGGTGAATAAGTCCCAGATCTAGATTTTTGTGCAACAATAGGAGTCTGGCAAATGGGTATATGAATCTACAAAAATCAAAATTTTGACCTAAAATAGGACCCATTCACTAGAAGTGTTGAATTAGCGTAGTTAGGTTCTTCTAAAACCTAAAGATCTAAATCTACTCTTAAATATCTACTTTGTACTTCTTGATTGATTTCCAGATCTAAAACCCTTATTTGCAACGTGTAGAAGCTCTCCAAGTATCTCCAATGCAAGATGACAACTTTAACAACTTTCTCCAAACTTTCTCTTCAATGTATCTTTAATATAAACATACAAATCACACACTAAAGAGAGGGTAAAATGTTGTTTTATTAGTGGAAAGGGGTTTTCCTTGGTCAAACCCTATTTTGGTAATCAAACCTTGAAATAGAATGAAATAGGAATGGACAATGATAAATGAACAAAAAAATATGTTACAACTAACCAAATGCTAGCAATAAAGTCTTGAAAACATGTATGAAATGGTTCCAATGGATGTAGATATTGAATCTTGCTTGAATGTGATAAATCTTGAATAGAATGCTAGCTTAAATTATTGAACCCTACATCATAATTGTTAGCTCAAAAAAAACATGATGCATGAAATCTGTAACATGATGCTTTATGCTTGAAGAATGCTCTAAAATTCTTGGTAATCTACCCTTGAAGATTATTGAATACTCTTGTAAATAATTGAATGCTCAGGTATGTGTAGGATCATCATGGAAAAAGTAGGCCCTTAAGTGGCAAAAAATTTAGAAAAATTAGGAAACTTGATGTAAAAAATTGAATAAGTTATCTATATTATTTTAAAAATATGTAAGAATAGAATCTGTAGCATATTGAATGTAGTTTCTAAACTACTAGGTTTAATTTTTTTTTTTAATCTATTTGGTGAATATTTGAAATTTCAATGTAGTAGTACTTAAATTTTAGGGAAAGAATAAGAAGTAGGTGTTTGTCTAACCACCCTAACCGCAATAAAATGATAATATTTTTTTATAATATTTTAGATATAAGTAGAGAACTCATGTCCCAATGTGATGCATATTTTCTTGGAATTTGTTTACAAGCAAGTAAATAATTATGAATTTTTTATTACAAATTTTAAAATATATAAAAAAATCATATGTTTGACCATCTTAACTTGGTCAAAACTTCATGAAATTCAATTTTTATTTTTTTAATCCTATGGTATGTGAAGCATAGAATGTGATGCATGTTTTAGATTCAAAATATGTGATACTATTTGAAAGCTATGGATGTTTTTCAATTAGCCTATCAATCGAGACTTTAGTCGTAATTCAAATAGAAAATGAATAATAATTATTTATTAAATTAAAAGTAAAGCATAATTTATATTGGTGGAAATTTGAGAATCTCCTTTAAAACCCCTTTTTGTTTCATTAATTTTGGGTAAAAAAATAGTTGCCAGCCACATACCCTACACATGCCCATCATATCGCTACTTTTTGGCCCATCATGATCCTACACGTACCCACTCTTCTGAACTCAAACATGTTATAAGAATTCTCCTTCAACTTGTTAGGTGTATAAATGAGTGAAAGAAACTTCTATTTATACATAATTATGCAAAAATTCTTGAAACTACAACAATACAAGCCAACATTAGATCTAGGAGAATAAAATATCACCAAAAATTTAAAGTCATTTTAATTTTGGGGGGCATGGAACTCATTCACCCAAGGTGGAGAATGAGTCCCATAGGCATAATTTATGGGATCACTTTTAAAAATACTTAGAAAGGTGTGAAAATAGGTTCAAGCCCCAAAAGCTTAGGTGGGACTCATATTCCCAAGGTAGCGAATGAGTCTTAGATCACTAAACCTAGACCATATAATGTGAAAAGAACTAAATTATGATTTAATGTTGATTTGTGTTAGGATTATCCTCAAAAAGATACATTAAATGAGGCTTTTGAATGCAAAATAAGGCCAATTAAAGCATAAAGAAGACAAATTATTTATGAAAACCCTAGAAAAGTGTGAAAGTGTGTTACAACACTTTACAACACTTTAAATAAGGTATGATTAAGGTTATTAGGTTTAGTTAATTAATAAAACCTCATAAAAGTGTTAAAATGTGTTACAACACTTCACAACACTTTAGCAAGGTACCATTCATATTCATTAGTTTGCAAGGTCCGAAGACCTAATGTGAATGTGTCAAACACATTACAACATTAAATCAAGGAAACATTAAGCTTAGTTTAACAAGGAGGGACCAAACAAGTAAGGAAAAGAAAAAGGGACACTTTTTCCATTGCTACAATAATGATCAAGTGTCTCACAAGGATGATAGGATCATCTTAGGTCCTCTTCCTAAAAACCCACCACAACAAGTTGATCAAACAAGTAATTAATCTAAACTGGGTTATAAATTCAAAGAATTTCCATTGTTAAATAATAAAATACAAATTGGAAAAAAATTGGAACATCTCCATCTAGGATGGAATAATTGCCATCTATCAATACAAAAAAAAGGTAAGAGTACAAACATTAAGTATTGTGGATATTGTACAACTCTTGGACATTGTACTACTAAGTTTCATGCCTTAAAGAAGATATTAAGTAGATTTATTCCTCCTAATAACTCTTATGAATTCATAATTGGATATCAATTACATGAGCTTTGCTCCATGTCATGTGATAGTTGTAGGATCATCACATGCTCACTATTACATATACATTTATTTAAAATCATTTCCAAATTGAAAGGAGCTCATTATCATCACTCACATTGTCTCATCTCTATCCTCCACTTAGTGGGGGAATGGGGTTAGATAGCCTTGTCCTAGTATGGTTCTTTTGATTGTCCCTTTGGCTAGCTATCTACCTTTTGCATATACTGAACAAGAATGAGATGCAGATAGCCTATTATATGCTGACTCACATGTACCTTACTAGTATTTTTCTTGGTTTTCAATTCGTGTTCTTCATTTGATTGCATGTGTGTAATGTGATACTCTCTATCCTTTTGTTTTCTTTATATTCATTTCTCTATTTGTATCTACATTCTTCTCTATGCCATAAACCTTTACCTTTTCTTTTTTTCTTCTATTTTCTTCGTATGAATGACGCAAGCCATTGAGACATTTAGGTCTCTTCCATGTTGAACCAAAATATTTTCTTTGTTTTCTCTCTCTATGTGTCATTCTTCTAGTACTATGAGAATTTAGGGAATGATGAAATTTCCAAGCTCTATAATAACTTTATAGCAAAGACGTACACTAACCCTATAACCGTGGATCCCTTATGTGTTATTTTTGGATTTCATTTGGGGGAAACCCATTCTTCATGATGTAGCTTCATTTAGAAACATTTGCTTGATATAGGGATTTCCAAATAAGATATCAAATCTTGTTTATTGTTAGGACTTATCATTTGCTACTTTAATGTAATTTCTCATAATATGGTGTTAGAAATTTCTTTAAAGTGGGGTAATACATATAAATTATCATTTTTGAATGTTCTAATTATATCTTATTTTTCTTAGTGAAATATTCTTACTTAATGTGATGTTTTCTCTTCTTCGTGGCATCATTGGGTTTAATGTCCTTCAAGATTTTGAAATTTCTTGCAATGTGACATTCCTCTGAGTGGTGATGCCATGCACTGCATTACCTAGGTTGTGAATTATTTATCCTTGACTTGTCCTCTCTTGGAGACATTAGGAACAATGTTCCCTATGAGAAGACCTTACATGAACTAAGAAAAATCCCTTTGAACATGTCTTATCCTATTTTCATTGTTTTTATGAGTTCTTAGCATAATGCAACTTGCTAACCTTGTGAAGCTAAAAGTTACAACCTTTTTCAATGCCACCAAGCATTACACACCTTTCTTTCTAGTGGAGTCACTTTTTATCATAAGTACTTAGCATAATGTAGATTGCTAAACATTATGAACCTCAAAGTTCATATTCTATGGCACCTTATCGGAGTTATCAGAGGTATAAATTTGCTATGGTTATGAGAGGCTAATAATATTATCTCATTGGCTACTTTCTATAGGCTCACCTAGTAGACAACAAAATTCACTAGCCTATGCCAATGCATTTGGTTTGTATAGTGGATAGTGGGTTTCACTTGTACAATTTTTTGGACAAAAAACTAAGGCTTGATCCACATTGAGTTATACAAGTAGTCGAGACTTGATCCACCCTTCTTTTATTTCCTTTTCTTTCTTTAAGTATTTAAAATTGTAGGATTGAGTATCTTGTCATTCCTCCATATATATTTACAAAGGTATGTGTCTCCTTGCACGCCTTTGTTGTCTTTCCATGAGATATTAGATATTGGGGGCGTAATCATCCTCCTTTATCTTTTCCATCTTATCTTTCCAAATTTTTTACAATTAGTCCTCTCTTAATTATCTACTTTAGTGTGATTTTGCATTTTTGCTCATCCTCTCACTAAATTGGGGTTTAAGTATAGTGTAGAAAAATGCACACCTTTACATTTTCACACTTTTTTTGGGACCTCCTTATCAAATTTGACTTAATTAGGCCTTAACAAGCACTATTTTTCATCTAGAAGTATAATAAATTACATTTTCTAAAGTTTAAACCCAACAATAATTAATTCCAATACATAACACGTTACCTTGAAGTATGTGTGTTCCAAGAATAGGGACATGGGACCCATTCACCCATGGGAGAATGGGTCCTCTCTAGGCCTTTGAACCTAAATTTAATATATGTTTGTGCTGATATTTTAAGGTCACCAAATCCATATTTCAATATTGCCTTGTAATATTTGAATTTTGAGAAATTAAGGATACATATCTATAACTACAAGAATATTTTCTAAGTTTCACCTAGAGTTTTTTTTTCAAGAATTCCTAAAGAAAAGTGGATTATCAAGATAATTCAAGAGAAAAATTACCGGAGATTTATTAAAGTAATCAAGATCTAATCATCATGTCAAAGTCTTCTTGAATCATGCATATTTTAGGAGCTAACAATGTGACGTAGGTTTCAAGATTCAAGTCAAACAATCAAAGCATTATTTCAAGCATCAAGATCCATATCCAATTCAACCATTCCATGCAAGTTAAGAGACCTCCATTCAAAGGTTTATCTAAGGTTTTTGTGTGTGGTAACGTAAGATTTTCCATTCATCATTCCTTTCATGTTGCTTCATCTCATTTCAAGGTTTGATTACCAAAATGGGGTTTGACCAAGACAAACCCCCATTCACCAAAAATAAAAGAAAAATTCCCTCTTGGTTTTGTGTTACATGCATATCTTAGGTTGAAGAAGGATTTAAGACCTCTTGAAGAGAAAGATTGAAAATGTTTTCAAAGTTGCAAAAGTTGTTATTAAATAAAAAAATATCACCTACAAATCTGATTTTTGACATTTTGACATTGAAACTCAAATAGAAAAAGCTACAAATCAGTATCAAAGGTTCTCAAAAGTTTTTTGAAAACCATGACAAAAAACCTATTCACCCATGGGTGAATGAGTCATAGTTTTCCTCCATAAACTTCCTTTTGGTGACAAGTATACAACATTTAAGCCTTCTCAAATCTCCAAAAAAAAATTTATATTAGTATTGGCCTTTAAATTGATGTTGTATTTTTATTCTTTCTCCCAAAAGTGTTGTTCAGGGCCGATACCCCATCCTCAAGCATAAGGAAATCAATAGATTCTCACATTGAGTTCATTCACCTAAGGGTTGTTAGTCATTTTTTTATGGGAATCTTATTTCCTAGTGAAAATAGGTAGGTTCTATTATTAGCCCCTTTACATACATTTTCAAATTTTGGATCACCATATTTTAATTTTTTTAGCTTCAAATTATTTTTTCTTACTTACCAATGCAAATCTTGTATATTTTTGGAAAGTCCCTCTCCTTCAACACTCCTCTTCTACCCTTTGTATTTGTAATATCCATTAATAATAAAATACCCCTTATCCTGTATCCATAAGCAGTTTGAAATATATTCTTACATGTACTTTTGTTGAGTGAGTCATTAAATGCAAATTTAGTTTGATACAATAGCAAATCCCACTGCTTAGGCTTATAACCAACTAAACACCCTAGAAAATTTCTTAAGGTCTGATTAAAAATTTTGGTTTTCCCATCCATTTTAGGGTGATACATAGAGCTTAACTTTAAATTAGTCCCTCTTTTCTTCAAAAGTTTCCTCCAAAAATTTCCTACATACTTATTGTCATGGTATGAAAATATACTTTTTGTTAAGCCATGCAATATAACAATTGTTGTGAAAAATAATTTCCCTACATGTATCACATCATCTATCTTCTTACATACTATAAAGTGAATCATTTTTCAAAATCTATCAACAAACACAAAATAAAAAGCCTTACCTCATTTTGTTCTTGGTAGTCTAAGTATAAAATCCATAGTTACATCTTGTTGTGGTTTCTCTAGTATGGAAAATTGAAGATATAGTTTGGTATTTTTACTCCCTCCTTTGCAATATTGACAAACTTGACATCCTTATATAGTTTTCTTAATTCCTTCCCTCACCCTTGGAAAAAATATTTTTTTACTAGGTAATGCCATAGTTATTTTAACTCCAAATTTTCTAGCTAAATCACTACAATGGTTTTCTTTTATTATATTTTGCTATAGTGATCCTTGAGGTATACATAGTTTTTATGCTTTAAATAGTAGTGTATCTTGTATAAAGTATTCTATCAATCGTGTTATATCCAAACTATTAGGCCACATACATGAAGTTCAAAACATCTTTGTATAACTCTTTCATAGCATCAAACACAACTACTTTAGCCATCATTTTACTAAGTAGTGCTCCTCTCCTAATTAATGTATCCACTACATTGTTTGAACTTCCACTTCTATGTTTGAGAATAGAAGTATACCCCTATAGGAATTCCACCCACTTCATTTACTGTGAGTTAAACTTGGATTCACTATTAATAAATTGCAAAGCATGGGGATTGGTGTAAAGAATAAGATCCTTCAAAAGAAAATAGTAATACCACTTCTTTAAATCTTGCTCTATGGCGTAGAATTCTAGACAATTAATAGAATAAATATTTTTGGAATCATTAATCATCTCACTAGAATATGTAATAGCTATGTCTTCTTTGTTGAGAACTATTCCTATGGGTGTTCTAGTCACATCATAATCCACTTGAAAAAACTTTTCCAAATTGAAAAATTCTAATACTAGTTCATCAGTGACCTTTGAAATCTCAAAAGTTTTATCTACTGCTATTATCCACTTAAAGTATTTTTGTCTCCCCTTATGGTTTTGATTATGAATGCACATATCCCACTAAAATTTTGAAAAAATATTGTGTAGAAGTTGGATAAACCATAGGATCTTCAAACCTCATGCATAGTCCTAGTTTTTAGCCATTCATTTATAGCACATGCCTTTTTTGGATACATTTTCAACCCTTTTGGTGAGATGAGATATCCCTAGAACAAACCAATTTCTCATTCATAAAACTACAAATTTTTAAATTAATAAATAACCTTTCCTCTCTGATGCTTTCAAGGACTTGACTAATATGCAACAAATTCTCTTCCTTGCTACTACTAAAATAAGAACATCATCAAGATAAACAATCATAATTTTTCCTAGAAATTGTTTTTTCACTTCATTTATCAATAACATAAACATGTTAGGTTCATTTGTTAATTTGAATAGTATTACCAATCACACATCACCAGATCTCTTTTACTAATTTTGTGATATCAACTCTATAAATCATTTTTTTTAAAACATCTATCCTTCTAATGTAGTATGAGGATGGGTTTCACTCTAGACAACACATCTTCAAAGCCATAACAATATGTACACCATCATTTCACAATTGCAAGAATACAAAATTAAAAGTATAATGGAAAAAAATTCAAACCTCTTTCAAAAGACACATTGAGAAAATCAAATATTCATTTAAATTTTCAACTCTATTTCAAACAACACATTGAGAAAATAAATTCTTCATTTAAATTACAAATTGCATTAAAAAATAAAATTATTT
Source organism: Sequoia sempervirens (assembly GCA_007258455.2). Lineage (NCBI taxonomy): Eukaryota > Viridiplantae > Streptophyta > Pinopsida > Cupressales > Cupressaceae > Sequoia > Sequoia sempervirens. The sequence goes on from VDFB02271358.1 coordinate 365,523,043, forward strand.
TCTTTGCAATACAAGGAAAAAAAAATTAGACCAGTCTCAAACATGTACAAATCACCTCTAAATCCTTTGCAACACTTAGTCTTTTGTTGGTATCTTCCTTCATAGCCTTTCCTTCCAACATCACTACTGAAACCTTCATCAAATTTTCTCTTTCTCTATTCATGGGAATTTTTCTCTCCTCTATTGGTATAGAAATAAAACATTTCAAATTCCTCCCAAAAGAGGTACTGGAGTCCTCTTTCCTACATGATTAGAATATGATACTAAATTTCATAGCTCTTGATGAAATTCATGTCCATAAATCCTCTAGTAACCTCTTGTCATGTAGCTAGGACCCAATTGGATCCTTTTTCTATAGATTCTCTTCCAAGAATTTATTTAATATTTTAGAATTTATTTTTCCCAACTTGGATATTAGGTTTAGGTTTTCATGTATTTTAAGCTTTTACAATGCATTAAATGTACACCAACAATCTACCAGATTAAAATTATTTGAGACAATAAATAAAATAATAGTTCCTAAAAATTGTCACCATTTTCACCCAAAGATAACATTAAAACATTAAAATACTTAGCCAATTTAATAAAAAAAAAAATTCATTCTTCGAGAGTGCCCAAACTAGGTTCCTAAAAACTACATATAGTTAGGAATGACAAAAAAAAGTAAAATAAAATAAAGGTATTTTGGGGATGAAAGTTTTCCTAGCACCCTTAGATGCTCCTACATCAAATAGCCAAGATAAGTGAAATGTTCCATGAGTTGAATCCCAAATATTTGATAATCATTTGCTTCCCTTTAATCCATACTTCTTCCTTATCTATTGATTTCTTCTTTTTCACCCTTCTCTAAAACTTCATGTATGTCTTCCTTCATTCATATTTCCTCTATTTCTTCCTTTCATGAAATTCATCTTTCTATACCATGGTTCATCTTTCCATCCTAGTTTATCATTCTCAACACCTACATACAAATCATCATTAAAAAAATCATGGAAATCAATGAATTCTATTTTTACATCTTTCTCAACTATTTATCCTTCATCATCTTCTTCTCCTATGTCAAAAAAGGTCATCATACCTTGTTGTATTTCATCTTCTATCCTTTTATTCATGTACCTTACCATCTCTCTTTCTTCACTTCATTTCACTAGTTCACCCTCACAAAAACTAGATTAATTAGCAACATTAACACAATTTGATAAATCAACAATTTCCTCTATTTTATTTTCCTTTCTTGTTGCTGAAAAATTTCACCCTTTAGAGAGGCATGTAAAAAATGTAACCTTTTTATTTTCATCATTTTATTCTATCATTTATCCCTCAAGTAATTTTTTTTAATTTCCTTGTCTCCTCTTTCAACAAGATATTATCTTCATCTTCATCAATCTCTTTGTCAAAGGACTATCAAAGTCTATTTTCTAAATTGCTGCAACTTCATCCACAACTTTCATCTACTTCTTTTACATGTAAAACATAATTCACATAATTAAATGGTACCTATTTTATTGCTATTGTATTGATCTTATTTTTACCACTTTCTTTTTCTTCAAGCTAAATCCTACAAAAAATGCATCTAAGTTAGATAAAACAAATTCATTAAAATTACCATTAATTTAAGGTCCATAGTGACCATTTTTTACTCTTTGTTGACCCATTCTTTCTTTGTGCTTCTCCTCTTTCCCTTATTTCTTTGAACCACAACTATGTGGTCTACTCCAACATATTTTTCTTTCCATGTCCTTTACCTCATAGGGCTACAAAACTACACTTTATGATTCTTCTTTTCACTATCCTCTTTTTTAAACATATATTTTTCCTCTTTCTTTTCTTCAATATCCTCTTTCAAGAGGTTTTTCTTCCTTTAACATTTCATTTCCCTCATTTCAAAATCTTTTCACTATTCCATCTATATCATATCCAATCTAGCCTCAATATTTTTCAATTCTTAAATAATTAATTTATTAAAGATCTTTTGTTTCTATTTTTCCCAAAACATAGGTCTTCTCATGACCCATCCTATCCTCTTCTTTGAAAATATTTTTACAAACTCATAAGTCCCTCTACAGTTATAAGTCCTTATAACAATCTCTCTCACTTTAGGGTATCAATCATATGTAGTCATAGTCCTCTTTCATACCTAAGCCAAATATTTTTCATTCATGTATTTGATTTCCTTCTTAGCCCTCTAAAATTTTTGGACTCCACTCACCTCTAAAAAATATACTTACCCAAGGTAAGTGCAAGAAGTTGGGTCCACTTATAGGGGAAGTGCCATTTTTTATTTTTAAAATAGGTATCCATTTTAAAGTAGGTAGTCATTCTGAAATGTTTAAAAATCACAATCCATGTTTTTCATTTGGATTTATGATAAGACAAGGCAAGGTAACCCAACCCTTAGCCTTGGACCTACAAGTAGATGGTCATGACAATGTCAACAAAAAAAAATGATTTTGCCAATATGGTTCATGAGTTCTAGTAGAATCATTTTATGAATTTAAAACCAATTATAAATGTTAATGTCTACTTTTCAAATATATTATTTTTAATTATTACAATACTTTTTCTATGTTTTCATTAATTTTTGAGGAAATTGGTTCATAAACTTGAAATGTAATATTTTTTGTATTTTTTAATAACTGTTAACTTGTTAATTTACATGTCAAAAAATTATATGGAATCCATCTATAGATAATTCTTTATGAAATAAAAAAATAAACAAATGATTAGTTTAGGTCAAACTATGGTGTCTATACACAAGGGTTTTTAAAATTAATAATTAGGGCGAATAAAAAATTAATAAGAAAAATATATACTTAGAAAAATACCATAAAAAATATCACCATGAATATCTAGTATAATGAATATCTTTCCCCAAAAGGAATTAGAAAAAAATATATTGTTAAGGTAAAGTTATGGCGTATGTACATGTGGATCATATGGTCCTAAAAAATGACTTTTAAAAATTGGTTCTCATACATTCCTATTAAAATTATTTTGTATGATTTGGGTATTATAATAAATTACATATTTGAAAACTAGACTGAAAATATTAAATTTCACATTGCTATTTTATTTTAAGATTCAACGTGTAAGTGCTTCAAATTTCTAGTCTAGCTATGAAATTTTTTTAAAATGAAGGAAAGCACTTCCACTATTTGATCATTTTGTGGACCCAACTTCTTGTGCTTACCCCCAACAAATCCTCCTACTTTGATAGGTTCTAATGTAGTACAAATATGGAGGTATTTTTAAACAACCCATCCAAGCAACCATAACACCACATAACTATAGTTTTTTTTTTATCGGTACCACATAACTATAGTTTCATAATTGCAAGAATATGAAATTAAAGTCTAATGGAAAAAAAATTATCTCTCTTTCAAACAATACATTAAGAAAATCAAATCCTCATTTAAATTTTCAACTCTCTCTTAAACAACACATTGAGAAAGTAAAAATAAACTTAACTAACAATCTAAATGGAGCACTAACACAGGTGGGAAAAAGTGGATTTCAAAATTCCAAGCAACGAAAATGGAAATGGAGCAAGATAAGAGAAATAATAATCGAATCAGGAGCTAGAATTGAGTAATAAGCAAGGTAAGGATGATCAGGGTGATGTGGACTCCGGAAACAAAATCCAAGTGGAATCTGGTGGAAAGGATATTCCTGCAGGTATTGCAGCTGCTTCCTCTGCCAGTCAAAAAAATGTGAAAGCCAATGATGTGGTGGGGACCACAGGCGGCATTTGAGGCAATTGCAAACCCTGGACCCCTCTGTTCAAGGTAAAACCAAAGGGAAAATCTCCATTCCCTCCAGTGCAAAATATTTCTTCCCTGGACAGAGGTAAGTTTGTTATTTCTATCCCAGATTTGCTAATCGATCATAATATTGCTCTAATGGAAAGAACTCTGGTAGGGAAGTTTATGGGCCCTAGACCAAATATTGAAGTGGTTAGGGAGTTTGTTAAAAATAAATGGAGAACAAATGCTAAAGTCTCTGTCACTGCTCTTCCAAAGGGTTTTTTTTGTGTTTGAATTTACTTGCAAGGAGGACATCTTGGCTGTCAGAAGTGGGGGTCCTTGGGTAATAGGGAAATTGTCCCTGACTCTAAAGAAGTGGTCCTCTAACTTAGACCTATCGGATTCCATCTTTGAGAATGTCCCAGTTTGGGTTAGACTTTTGGGCCTACCCCTGGAGTACTGGAATGAAGAGATCTTTTATGCTATTGCGAGTTCCTTTGGTGAGCTCCTTTCTATTGATACTATGACAGTAGCCAGAAAGAGATTATTTTTTGTGAGAATATGTGTGGGGGTTTCCCAGGAGGCTGACCTCCCCTCCTCAATTGAGATCCAGTCAAAACTTGGATCCTGGTTGTAGAATATAGAGTTTGAAACCATACTATTTTCCTGCTTCAAGTGCATGAAATCTAGGCACTGGGCTAAAAAATGTCCCTTAAATGCCACATCAGAGAAATAGAATCCTGTTGGCCCTTCAAAAATGGTCTAGAAAAAAAAATCCTAGAGGAGAAAGTAAGGAAAATAAAGAGATTAATGTTTAGGACGTGGATATTAAAGAGTCTAATATTCAGAGCACATCTTCTGAGACTAAAGTGGTCATGGAAAATATTGATGCGAACCCTATGGTTCCCCATCATATGAATCTTGTTAAAATGTTATCTTCTAAGGAAAATGCTTCCTTTGAAGATTTGTCATCTGGGGAAGAAGATCTGAACCAAAAAGCTAAATCATTGTCACTAGTGACCATCCCAACAGAAAATTTTTTTGAGACTCTGGGCCTGGAGGACATTCCTAGTAAGGGTTTATCCTTGGAACTAAATATCCCTTTCCCTTTCCTATATTCTGAAGGCCTTTCCCCCCCAGAAGCTACAAATTTTTTGGATCCCAACTCCATTGAGGTGGTCAAGGACTCCCTTGAAAACCTAGACCAGGCAATAGATCTTTCTAGTAATCTCTTGTCTTCTCATGAGAATGGTAAAACAGACACCTTACCCTAGGAACAAAGGATCCTTACTGATAAGGAATGGGAATCTAGCAAAGAGTCAAATAGCCAAGAAGAGACTGATAAAGAAGAGAACTTATTAAAGAAGAAGAAAGAAAAAAATAAACTAGGGAAAACTCCAAGTGGCATCTCTACCAGATCAAAATAAACTCACTACTAATCCTTTTGAGTGGGTTAAATTTAGGTTAGATTAGATGTTAGAAAATAAAAAAAGATTATAAACCCAAAGCACTACAAAGCACAAAGGAAATTAAAAGTGAGAACGATTATACTTGTTCCTCAAATCTTCCATGAATACCTCCATAGCACCTCCTAGCTTGTTGATTGTTGCCCTTAGATTGAGTGTGTGAGCATTTCAGCTATGACATTGTCCTATGCAAGTTTTGAAGGAATTAAAATATAAAACTATGCTTATGCCTATGACAAAATGACTCAAAGAACTCTAAGTTTTAATATGCTGGGATAATGTAATCTATCTGCATCTATGTTTGTAATCTAAAAATGTGAGAAAAATAGCATTTTATAGAAAATGCCATTTTGGATGGATGGACGAGATCGACTTCTGACCAAGACCTAAAATCAAAGGCAAGATTAAATTTGATAATCCCTAATCAGGGTTAGGGTAAAATCCTTAAACAAGTGGTCTAGATGTCATCTAATAAAATCAAATCGGTGGTGGGGAATAAATGAAATAATTAATTAGAAAATAAAGATTTTCAAAAATCAAGAAGATAGATTGCTTGATTTGTGAGATTCAAAAAATCAAGAACATAAGGGTTGAACTAAAGATCAGATTTGGAAAATCAAGAATCTACCCGATTACCTGATTTTTGGAAGAATATTACCATTTTGAATTAAATTAATTCAAAATATGGATTTTATGAGATAATAAATAATCAATTTTCAGATTATTTACCAAAATGAAATGATAGTTAAGAATGTGAAATCATTTTAAATAATTAACTTATTTAAAATAAGAGAATTGTTAATTTCGACAATTAAATAATTAGAGATAATTATTTAATTTAGTTCATATGATTAATAATTAAATAAATTAATCAATTCATTTAATTATTAGAATTAGTGACATATTAAATAAATAAATGAAATACATTTATTTAATAATCAGGAAGAATAAATGAATAAAGATAATTAAACAAATTTAGGAACTTGTTTAATTAGAAAAAGACTTAGACAATTAATGATGTATTTAATAAATAAATAAGATTTATTTATTTAATAATCATGAAGAATAAAAGGACGTGAATTAATTAAATAATTATGAATTATTTAATCAATAGTTGAATGTGGACCAAGGACATAATTAAACATCATAATTATGCTAGGAAAAAAGTGGTAAAAATAGAGCTTGCAAGCCTAGGTCATTTTTAAGTGTCTACACACGTTATGAATAAATAGAGTGGTGGTTGTGGT
>VDFB02271358.1:365538521-365572067 GCA_007258455.2 Sequoia sempervirens
TGCCCAATCTGTTCCTTTGAAAAATAAAATTATCTCTTCCCAGTGGCTTTGTAAAAATATCTGCACTTTGCTCTTCTGATCTGCAAAATTCTAAAAATATATCACCATTATTAATTAATTCTCTGATAAAATGATATCTGGTATCAATATGCTTGCTTCTCTTATGAAAGACTGGATTCTTCGAAAGAGCAATGGCTGAATTATTATCACAGTAAATTTTTGTTGCCTCCATTTGTTCATTTTGCAATTCTTTCAAAATTCTTCTCATCCAAACTGCTTGACATGCTGCACTTGTGGCTGCCACATACTCTGCTTCGGCTGATGAAAGACAAACTATTGGCTGCTTCTTTGAAGACCATGAGACAACTCCTGTCCCAAAATTAAATACATAACCAGACGTGCTTTTTCTATCATCAATGCTGCCAGCACAGTCACTGTCTATGTATCCTATGAGTTTGAACTCATCTGAACTTGAATACTTGATGCCAAAATTTCTTGTTCCACTTACATACCTTAAAATTCTCTTCCCTGCTTTCCAATGGGTGTCTTTTGGTGTTTCCATAAACCTTGAAATCAAACTTACTCCATACATAATGTCTGGCCTTGTGGCTGTGAGATACATGAGACTTCCAACAAGTCTCTTAAACAAAGTTGGATCAACATTAGACCCTCTATCATCCTTGCTTAGTTTCAGACCTGTCACTGTAGGTGTTGGTGCTGGTTTGCACTTCATCATATTAAACCTCTTCAAAATGTCATTTGCATATTTTGACTGTGAAATAAAAATACCATTTTCATTTTGATTCACTTCAATGCCCAAAAAATACTTCATCAGACCTAAGTCTGTCATTTCAAATTCTTTCTTCATGTCTGCCTTGAACAGATCAATTGACAAATTGCCAGTGAAAATTAAATCATCCACATATAAGCATACTATTAGTATTTCACCTTCTTCATTCATTTTTGTATACAGTGTGGGCTCACTGCTACATCTATTAAATCCATTCATCAAAAGATAACTGTCTATTCTACTGTACCAAGCTCTTGGGGCTTGCTTCAATCCATACAGTGCCTTTTTCAATTTGTAAACTTTGTCTTCTTGACCCAGAATTTCATACCCAGGTGGCTGATCCACATAAACTTCTTCTTCTAAATAACCATTTAAAAAGGCCGACTTTACATCCATTTGAGATACAGACCACTTATTTTGAGCTGCTAAAGCTAAAATCATTCTTATAGTATCCAATCGTGCTACAGGTGCAAATGTCTCATTGTAATCAATTCTAGGCTGTTGTGAATAGCCCTTTACAACCAATCTTGCTTTAAGCTTCTGAACTTCATCTTTTTCATTCAATTTGGTTTTATAAACCCATTTCACTCCAATGACATCTTTGTCTTTTGGAAGACTGACTAGTTCCCATGTCTGATTCTTTTCAATTGCTTCAATCTCTTCATCCATAGCACTTACCCATTTATCATCTTTGACTGCATCTTCAAAATGAATTAGATCTTCTATTTGAGAATAAAATGCACAAAGAGAAATCTGATCTGAGTTATTCTCACCTTCATTTTGCTCATATATATCTCTTATGCTTCTGATTTTCTGTCTTCTCAGACTTGCCAATGTAGGATTTGACATATCACTTGAACTTGTGGAATGTGGACCTAATGGTCCTGCTGTAGATGGTGTTTGTTGTCCTCTTGTTGGACTGCTTCCTTGAATGATTGAGGCTGTTCTTATAGTCGATGTTGGTTTCACTTGTGGACCACTTTGCTGAGCTTGAATGGGAGTGGTAGGAGTCACAATAGCTGGAATATTTGTTGATGCTGGAACTTCATTCTCCTCTTGAGGTATACTAGCTGAAATATTGACTGTCTTCTCTATGCTTCCATCCCATGCTTCATCTTCTACAAATTGTACATCTCTGTTGATTATAACTTTCTTTGTTGTTAGATTATAGAGCTTATAAGCTTTGGATTCTTCACTGTATCCAACAAATATACATTTTTCTCCTTTGTTATCTAGCTTCCTTCTCAATTCATCAGGCACATGTGCATATGCCACACATCCAAATACTCTCATGTGAGTAACACTATGTTTTCTTCCTGTCCATGCTTCTTCAGGTACTATATTCATAACACTTTTTGTTGGACACCTATTCATTATATAGACTGCACAAGATATTGCTTCTGCCCAATATTCATTTGACAAATGTTTGGCTTTCAACATGCTTCTAGCCATTTCCATGATTGTTCTGTTTTTCCTTTCAGCTACTCCATTTTGTTGAGGTGTGTATCTAGTTGTGAATTGCTTGTGAATTCCATGATCCTTGCAAAAATTAAAAAACTCTCTTGAAATATATTCACCACCTCTATCTGTTCTCAACACTTTTATATAATAACCACTCTGTTTTTCAACCAAATTTTTGAACTGACGAAACAGATCAAACACTTCATTTTTCTGCTTTAGAAAATAAACCGATGTTTTTCTTGAATAATCATCAATGAATGTTAGAAAATAAAAACTACCACCTATTGAAGGTGTTTGCATAGGTCCACACAAATCTGAATGTATAATTTCCAAAGGGGCTTTTGCTCTAGTTGACTTTCCTACTGGAAATGATTCTCTATGTTGTTTTTCCTAAGATGCCTTCACATACCCTTTAAGTTTTCTATTAAAGGTGATCCCTTGACCATGGCACCTATGAAGTAAATTTAAACCTCCAAAGTTGAGATGACCAAATCTCGAGGGTGCCATAACTTTCGATTTTTCATCTTTATCTCGACGAAGATTATGCGCACTCTTTATTTCATAGTTTCTTCTCTACCACTTGTGGTCATTAAGTGTTGTGCTTGAGGCATAATTTATATTCAAATCTGGCCTTATCTTTAAGGGAAACATTCTGTTGTTTGTCATTCTGACCTTTGCAATAAGATGGTTGCTTGGGTATTTGTCTAAAATTGTGCATAGACCATTCTTGAAGGTTACTCTATACCCTTTTTGAACCAGTTGCCCTACACTCATTAAGTTATGTTTCAGACCAGGCACAAAATATACATCTGAAATATACTTTTTCTCCCCCTGTTTAGTTAGAATATTGACATCTCCTTTTCCTTTGACTGACACCTTGTTGTCATTACCCAATGTAACATCAGAGTTTACATTCTCATTCAAACTTGAAAATATTTCTAGATTCCCTGTCATATAATTGCTATAGCCTGAATCTAAAAACCATACATCTTTCTCATTTGCTTGAGCAACATTACAAGCTAAAAACATTGTTCTCTTATCTGAATCCTGATTTTGACCTTCTCTTGAAAAATTTGCATTTTGTCTATTATTATCATACTGCTTCTTTCTACACTCATTCATATAATGCCCATATTTTTTACAATAGTGACATTGGACTTGAGATTTCTCATACCTTTGATTTTGTGACTGATTCTGTGTTGGGTTTTGGCTTGAGCCTTGATTGCTGCATCTTCCACTTGAGCTTGATAAATTGTATCTTTCACCTCTGTAAGAGTTTCTTCCTCTTCCTCTTGATCTACCTCTGCCTCTTCCTTGACTTACTGAAGCCTGAGTTCTGAAAGCATGCTCCAGTGATGTATCTGCTGACCTTTTCAGCCTTTGTTCATGAGAAATTAGAGATGCATATAGCTCATCAACTGAGAACTGTGAGAGATCCTTTGTCTCCTCTATAGCAACTACAACCGGTAGAAATTTTGTGGGCAAACTCCTTAAAATCTTTTCAACAACTCTAGTATCTTCCAGATTCTCTCCATGAGACCTAATTTGATTAACCACCCTAATGACTTGGGTGTAGAATGAATCTATAGATTCATTGTCCTTCATACATATTGTTTCAAAATCTCTTCTTAGCATTTGTAGCTTTGTTGTTTTAACTTTTTCCATGCCTTGATAGGCTGTTTGAAGTATGTCCCATGCTTATTTGGACTTTGTTGCTGCTGAAATCCTTGGAAAAATGCTCTCATGTATAGCTTGAAATAGATAAAATAAAGTCTTTGAATCTTTCCTCCTTGTGTCTTTTAATAAGTCTTTCTCTGCTTGTGTTAAAGCATTGTATGCTACTGCATCTGCTAGCTCTGCAAATCCATTCTCAACTAAATCCCATATATCTTGTGAGCTAAATAGTGCTTTCATGGTAATTGACCAGTACTCATAATTCTTCCCATTAAACTGTGGAATTTGTGGGTTTGTCAAGCTTGTGCTTGCTACCATTTTTTAAATTTACCCAGATAATCTACTTTGATAAAATTGGCTCTGATAATCGAACTTGCTCTGATACCACGTGAAGGCCAGAGGCAAAGGAATTCACACAGTAAAAATAAAACTTAAAATAATAATTTCTTCAACATAGAGCTGTTGCTCGTTAATTTTTTGTATGCTCACATTCGCATTCTCATTCATAAAAAAAAAAAATTACATATATATGTATAGGTAAAATTCACGTGAATGATTTTCACAGAAGAGAGGGCTCAACAAAAATTTATTACAAATTACCTAACTAACTTTTTCCCAGTCAAAACGCATTTAATAAAATGTCCTATACAATAATATTAAAACTTAAATATCTATTTCCGTATTATGAGATTTCCTTTGGCGGTGGCAGCTTTATTCATAGTTCCCCGCGGTATCGCAATGGGTAAAACCCATATTGCGATATCGCGGGCAGCGGTTTGATGACGGTGCAGTAAACGGCAGTAAACGAATGGCGGTTAGGATAAAACAAAAAGCTATGGGAGTCTCCCGCGATATCGCAATGGATATTTTATTTATTGCGATATTGCGGGCAGTGGCTGAAGGTGACGTCAGTAGTTAGGGTTAACAATCCAACAAATCATAATACTAGGTGTGGTACTATTATTATTATAGCCATGCCGATAACATACATGTAATGTTACAGTGGATATGTGCTCGACCTAAAAGGCCTCGAGCTAGAGTTTCAATAAAGAATATAATGAATTAAATGTCAACCTTAGCAACCTCAAGCTATAAGCACACTAAAGATTACAATGAATTAACACTCGGCCTTAGTGGCCTTGAGCTACAATCATAAAGAAAGTTCAAGGGTTTAAAGCTCATCCATAATGGCCTTGAGCCATAGTATAAAGAGTGTTTCAATGGTTATACAGGCTCGGCCTTATCAACCTCGAGCCTCTACAATAAAGAATGTTTCCATGAAGCTTAATATAGTAAACTTGCCATGAAAGGCTCAAGACAATTGAAACTTACAAAACCAGAAAGCAAACAAATAAAAGAAAACATTGATACAAACTTTCATTCTACTTGAATGAAGTCTTTGAATGCAATCTTTCTCTGCTTGGTTCCCTATTCCTTCTTGCTCTGTATCTTCTTCCTAGCATAGAGAGAGCACAACCTCACATAACTGTTTTTAAAACCATCCTCTCCATCATTGTCAGTTTTTTTATAAGCAACTGAAATTTAGATATGAACTTATTCTTTTAAAAATCACTTCCCCCACTAGAGCCCGTGGATTCCTTTCTCCTCTCTGATTGTTTTTATGGCAACAAGGCCTGGAATTTGATAGTCTATTTGACCGTTTTTCCAATTTTAGACCGTATATTACAGCTATAAAATTGATTAGACTGTATACTTTGACTTGCTATATTTTTACTAAACCGTAAAAAATTATTATAAGCAAAATATAATATAGTATTTTAATTTATAATATATATAATTTTTATTATAAAAAGATAAATTAATTTTGAATAGAAATAACTTTTTTGAATATTTTCTAATATGAATTTAGAAACTTTGACATTTTCATAATAGTTATCTTTTTTTATATTAATATATGTGATAATTTATAATATTATTATAAAAATATATATTAATTTAGAATATTTTCAAAATAGAATTTAAGTATTTTTAATTTTAGAATATATTTAATGAGATTTGTTTTAGATATGAACTTAGAAACTTTTGTTAATTGTTAATTATACAGCAGATTTTTATATCTATTACTAATAATTATCATTGTTTTATGATTTTTCAAGATATTGCATTTATAAGAGATTTTATATAAAAATTCATAAATAAACAATTTTTTTTATAGGCATTCAAATGACCAAACCGTCATATGACAAATAAGGGTGACCATCAAATTCCAGATGGCAACCATTTCATAACGAATGACAAGCTAAATATAGTAAGGAATCACCCTCAAACAAAGGCTTAGAAAGTGGTTGGCGATAAAGAATTCAATGGCAAATACATTACATTTAAAGATCGTTCTAACTGCCACTTAGTGGTTGGAGAAAACAGTTAAACTGCTACGCACAACCTCATTATAAAATGATTTTTATTAATAAAAGTAATGCCCTTAAATAGACATGACTTGATTGATTAAAAATAAGGCATTCTATGGTAATTATCTCCTTGCTTTAACCTTTAGAAACTCCCACGATATTAAGGCCTTTATGCCATTATAATATACATTTATTAAGGCCCCCCTTGAAGTTGGAGTTTTAAACAGATTTAAATTACTTTACTATTGATACATATGAACATGGCATTTTTTTTTACTTTTACTAATAATTAAAGATATATATATATATATATATATATATATATATATATATATATATATATATATATATATATATATTTATTTATGTAAATTCATATTGATTTAATATAATTACCTTATTAATCAATTTGACTTGATATTCTTATCGAGTTGATAAATCGATAAGACTATTACAAAAAACTTTTCTTGTCGAACTATCAACATTACTTAATCGATAAAAATCGACAAGCATGTCATATTTAACAAAGACTAATATTTTTCTTTTCAAACTTGCCCAAGCTTGGTTTGGCTAGGTTAAACTTAACCTATTGACAAAACTCAAATTTTAACACAAGACACAACTAATGACAAAAAACCTTACTCGTTTGTCAAAGGTAACTTTTAACATGGCTTATGTAGGGAGAATGAACTCAGATGGCATTACTAAAAATTCCTTAGACTATACCCTTCTCTCTGATGATGCTCTCCCTCCCTTTCTCAGAGGGTGAAAGCTTGTTTCCTAAATGCAACTTGCAAACACCAACTCGAGATTAGTGTATCATTAATCATTTCATAATCCTTATGAAATCATCACATCTTGACAACTTTTAAACACATATCAATTTTAGTCAAATAAACATAACTCATGAAAACATTGATTTTTCTTGACATTTTTACTAAACATCAAATCATTGAATAATGCATAATCATCTACTAATTACTTCAAAAGTAAAAGTAAAACATACTTAAAGTTAGGGATGTAATAGGCATTAGTTGGCAATTGTATATCAATGCATCAAGAGATTTTCCATGTTAACATTATTAAATTTTCTTAGCATTAATTTCTTTACAAGTAACACAAGCTTTCTATTTTTTACAATATATAACTTCAATATAAGATCAATCATACCTTTATGATATAAGTCCACAAACTTCTTGTTTCAATATGTAGGAACCAAAAAAATGAACAAACAAAAGAGCTCATTCTAGACTTGTTTGATAGAAGCAAAGAAATTTATCAACTACAAAATTTATGAAATTTGTTGCAAATTGTTCTATTGCTCATAAGCTTTTGTTGTGAGTTTCCTTTTTAGGTTGCATGGATAGAATTTTGTAAGGAACATACATAGAGTTAAAATACATCTCTGAGTATAGTAGACTACTCCTAAGAGTTGGATCCTTGAGGCAAAATATTTTGTAGTTTCAAAGCCTCCCTCATTAGAGAGAAATTGTGTTCATGATCCATCATCCTAAGAAGATCATACATGTTTGCATCGCTACAACACACACTTTTACTTCTTAGGGTGGGGTCCCATGGATGGGGCTTCCTGAAACGTTTCAGCCAGTGCTACTAAGAATTTTTAGGAATTTTATAAAGCTGGTGGTCCCATGAACTTAGTAGTGCAGTTCAACTTAAAATATTAAGCTCCAAATTTTAAGGAAATCATTGAGCCCTAACTTGTAAATGTAAACCACAAATAGAGGAAAACAAAAGGAAAGAGTTGGAAATCTAGTAATCAAACATAGTTTCCTGCATTGAATTGTATTCCACATTTTTAAACCTAGAATAGAGGAAAGTAAAATGACAAGGATTCAAAATCTGGTCATCAAAACTCAAATAGGAATTGCTAACACATTCTTTGATGATGATATTACTCCAATATTAGGGGATTTGATGCACTATGACCATGGGAATATTCAATACAGAGCCTCATCTAATTGTGAATATATGAAACTGACATCTGGGATACAGTGCCTCTTTTTATTGCTACTATGCACGCATTGTTCTCTACTACTCTGGATGGAGTGTATTGTAATTGTAGAGATAAAAACAAGTAAATAAATGGCATTTTCTCCCAGATTGTTTTTTCGTGGGAATCTAAAAGTTGAGATGATTGACAAATGACAGATAAAATTCCTAAACTATAGGAGCAATCTCCAACCCCACCCCATTTTATTTTTCAAGAAAATATTCCAATTAATTTTTAGCAAATTTCCTTGTACTTCATGAGACCTCCTACTCCTTAAAAGTAGATCCTAAAGCCCCATGGAACCCAACCTTAGGTAGCACATGTGGAACCGATTAACCCGTTAAGCAGTCGCTGCTAGCGGTTACAGTTACCAATCAGCCGCCGAGTTTCCGCACATAAACCCAAACAAACTCACTGTTCCCACGGATAAGCCAAACCAAATTCGCTGTTGCCGTCCCTGCTCAGAGGATACCTGCAGCGGCGCGACTTCTAATGAGTATAGGATTCACAAATGCGGAGTGTTGTTTTCCTGTTATTACACTCTCTCTGATGCCAAGTCCGGAAGTTTGGTTGATGTACCTAAAGTGTTTGATCATATAACAGAATGAGATAGCCTCCCATGGAATATGATCAGTGCAGCGTACGGAATACATGGGTATCCTCACGAGGCATTGGCAAAGTTTCACAACATGCAACTAACAGGTCTCCAACCCGATCAGTTTATATTTGCAAGTGTGGTCCCAGCCTTTTCCAAGGTGGTAGCTTTGGAACAGAGTGTAAAGGATAGAGGATTTTTTGCAGATGTTGCCAAAATGTGGATGTATAGAAAAGGCACGTGAACTGCTTGACCAAATGCCTGTAAGAAACGTGGTCTCATGGCATGCCATGATTGCAGGATATGCACAAAAGGCTTTAGAAACTTTCAAGCAAATGCAATTTGCAGGTGTAAACCAGACTCTGCAACCTTTGCAGCATCCTACCGGCCTGTGCCAAAATGTGAGCTTCGGAACAAGTATGGTTATCCATAAAAGTATAATGGATAGAAGAATTTGTTGGAGTGTATACTTGCAACTGCCCTGGTAGACATGTATGCAAAATGTGGAAGCATAGACAAGACACGTGAAGTGCTTGATAGAATACCTCAAAGAAATGCAGTCTCATGGAATGCCGTGATTGCAGGATATCGACAAAATGGATTTGTTGGAAAGGCTTTAGAAACATTCAAGGAAATGCAATTAGCAGGTGTAAAACCAGACTCTCCAACCTTTGCCAGCAATCTCCCAGTCTGCACGAAAATGTGAGCTTTGGAACAGGTATAGACATCCATAAAAGCATAAGGAATAAGGAAAATTTGTTGGATTCTGTAGTTGCAACTGCCCAGGTAGAGATGTATGCAAAATGTGGAAGCATGGATTAAGGTATGTGAAGTGTTTGACACAATATCTGAAAGAAACGTGTTCTTGTGGACTGCAATGATTGCAGGATTCTACTAAATAGATTTTCCGAGAAGGCTTTGGTAAATTTAAAGCAAATACAATTGGAATGTGTAAAGCCAGAATCGGCAACTGGCAGCATCCTCCCTGTCTGTGCCAAAATGGGAGCATAGGAAGGGTATTGCCATCCACCATAGAATATGCAGAGAGGAATTTTGTCATATGTAGTAGTTACAACTGCTCGTATGCAAAATGTAGAAGCACAGACAAGGCACGTGATCTGTTTAACAAAATGCCTCTAAAAAAGTTTGTCTCATGGAATGCCATGATTGCAGCATATGCGCAAAATAAATTTATTGACAGGGTTTTAGAAACATCCAAGCAAATACGATTGGCAGCTATAAAGCCAACATCTTCCCCGCCTGTGACAAACTGGTACCTTTGGAACAGGGTATGGACATTTATCAAAGCATAATAAAAAGGGAATTTTTGTCAGATATTATAGTTGGAGGTAGGTGTAGTAGACATGCAAGAAAATATTAAAGCATTCACAAGGAAGGTGACCTGTTTGACAAAATGCATCAAAGAAATGTGGTCTCATGGAATACAATGATTGCAGAATATGTAAATAATGGATTTTGTGAGGATGCTATCAAAATCTTTGGATTAATGAAGCAATCTGAAACATATCCTGACATGATAAACTTTGCTTGTGTTCTATGTGCATGCAGTGATGCAGGTTTACTGGGTGAGGGCTGTACGTGCTTCAATCAGAGTAATCCTTATTGCATCACGCCGACAATTGATCATTGTGTTTGCTTGGTTGACCTTCTTGCCCGCGTTGGCTATGTTGAGAACACCCTAAACTTTTATCATTAAGATGCCAGTTAAACCTGTATTGGTTGTGTGGATGTGTTTTATTTTTGCCTGTCGATCACATATGTATATATTCTTAGGAGTATTTGCAGCCACGTTTCCTTTTTATTTGGATCCTTGAATTGCTGCGACTTATGTTCTCTCACACATCCATGCAGAAGTGGGCAGCCGCAGGTAAGGAGATTGATGAAAGATAAAGGAATTAGAAACATCTCTGAATGTCGTTGGATTGAAGGCAACAAAATTCTACATGCCTTTTCTGTAGACAGAGTACATCCACGGACACGGGAGATCTATGCAAAGCTGGAGAAATTGGTTTGAGAAATGAAGGCAGCAGAGGATTTTCCATATACTATGATGTAATGTAGACTATGATGTTGACTTCAAAAAATTAGATGCACCCTAAAAATTAGATGCAGAGGTTGCAAGGGGAATCACGATTTAAATACACTTTTAGGATATATGTCGAAGACTTATTTTATGATAATATGGATGTTTAATTAAATTGTTTCCTTAAAATATACATAAATGTATGCAATAAAAATAAAAATATACATAAATGTATGCAATAAAAATAAAAATAAAAATGTGGAGGAGGAAAAAAGGGTGAAAAACAAAAGGTGAGGTACACTTCAAATAATTGGAATGATTCTTAAGCAGCAAGTAGTGGAAGAAAAGAGTTACAATTGCCCTTGCCATTTTGTAGAACTCTTTTGTTTGGATTAATTTTATAATCTTTTTTCTATGTTAGGGTAACCATTTAATAATGCATTCTAGATTCAATATGCAATTTAACACAAGTGTAACTAGATTTTGTACATTTATGATTAGATATTTTTGATGTTGTATCATACCTCTTTTCTTGGTGAGATAGCTAATAGATTTGTGAATTCATGGATATTTTTTTATTTTACTTTGATTTAAGTATGTTTGGTTTTAATTAAAAACAAACTAGTATAATTTATAATGAGGAAGTAAAAACAATTACAACTATGTTTATGTTGTAGTTAGAGGTTATGCATGGCACTTGAAAAAATTGCACAATGAGACATCGTTAGAAAGAAAAGAATAATATTTGTGTATGTAAAAATATAATCAAAACTTATATTGCATTGTAATTATACATTCATAGTATTACAAAATTGTGCATGATGAGATTTATTAATGAATACTAATGAGATGAAAGTTTGAAGGGAGTTGGAAAAGAGTTAAATAGAGCATAAGTGTTTAAAATGACAATGGGATTTGAAATGAGATAAATTCAAAAGAATGGGGGAATTTTAAAGGAACACAATGAGAGACATCATAGGTTTGAAAATGAAGTTATATTTATTATATGGTCAAACTGAGTACTTTATTCAATTGTGATAAACCTAATAAATTACAATAAAGTTAAATTATCTTCGGTTAGATAGGAATAAAAAAAAAATTGTGCTAGTCAAATTTATAGGAAATGCTAGCAAAGAATAAATTATATATAGCACATCTAATGTTTGTTTACAATCCTTAGTAACAACTACATTAAAAATATTGAATTCTTAAACATGATTTATATCAAAAATTTATAATAGGGGATTCATTTTCATAATTTCCATAGACTTATGAGTTGTGGCTAATAAAGTTTGTTAAATTGATTTGACAATGTAATGTTATACTAATCATATATTTTTGTATATGCAGAAAGCAAGAAAAATAGTTTTTGTGAAAGAATTTAGAATCTTGATCTTTAATTTTTTATCTCATGCAAATGCATTTGACAACATCATGATTATAAGAAAAAATAAATATATAAATTCTTAAAAGTCATTACAATGAGAATATTTAGTGTTTACAATCAAAAAAGGGAATTTGTTACCTTCTATTCTTATAAAAGTTAAATCACTTCGTTATAATATCACACTTGGAATCCAAAGATACATTTAACATTATAAATGAATATTTTTTATGTATGCATTATAATTATAAGGAACATATGTACAGAAGTAACTTAATTGTCATCAAAAATAAAAATAATTATAAAATAATCTTATAAATTAAATAATGAAAATGAATAATATAATACTAATTATTTAAATCAAATATTGTATTTCTAATGTTCAACAAAATATACTATTAAGAAAATTTACAAAACATCTAGGAACATTTAAAAAAAATCTAACAAAAATCTTCGTTCCATTAAGCTTAAATGGATGTTGAAACTCTATTCCAAAGCTCCCATTTTAACATAGGTAGAGAAGATGCTAGCTTTACAATTACCAATTACACATGCTTGAAAGTTTAGAAAATCTGTTTTGTGCATATCCTACAATCAGGACATTAAACCATGTTTATTCAGTCAGATAGTTTGTATGTCTTGTATATACTTCCATAGTTTGCATAGATGGCTACTAAAGCTTTTCCAACTTCAAAATCTGACAAAATTCCTTTATCATTTATGTTTTAGTAAATATCTATACCTTGTTTCAACACTCACATTTTGTCACAGGCTAGGAGCATGCTTTCACATGTAAACTTATTATTGAGAGCTCCTTGTTGCGCAAAGTGAAACCATGAGACTACCTTGTGAAGATACTCATGTATTTTGTATGTTGTAATAATCATATTCCATTGAGGCTATCTAATTTTTCATACGATAAGACACTTTACACACTTCCACTAAACTACTACACTTGACTTTAGGGTGAGTGTAACAATAGGGAAACATTATTCCACATTCGGAAATCCTAATGGATTACGAGTCAGGTCGCTGCATGTATGCTAGTGACAAGTGTAGTGTCATGATGTAATTCACTCTATCAGTAATGTCAGTTTGGTTGGTCAGTATTGTCTGGTATTTGGTTTATTCCATTTGAAATTGTTTGATTGATAAATGTTAGTTTGATTATGTGTATATTGGAATAAAATATTAAATTGATAAAAATATTCGAATCAAGTAAAAATATGAGATATGTGGTTATAATTTATAATAAAATAAATAAAAACTTCAAACTATGCAATTATATGTGATAAACAACAATTAATTGTTCAAAAATAATCTCAACTACATTATTAATTGGTCTAGCTTGCAAGTGTCTTTTCAGTATCCTACGTATTCATTTGAATCTCAATCCAAATCCAACATTTAAGACAAGGATTCAAACAAGATTTCATCTGATTTACTCCAAATTGCTCACTGTCACTTCAACCAGCTTCACACGTTCTGTGGGTGATTTAGAAAATATTATTTTATGATGTGTTCTCTCTCACTGTATGCATTGAGCATTCTATATAATGGTTGAACATAGTTTTCTTACACACTCTCTCAACAGAGTCTAGCTCTACAAAGCTATACGAAGTTATAAGTTTGATGATGTAAATCTGAGTTATATGAAGTTGTGTTTTGTATCTGAGAAGAGCTAAAGCTTGAATGATAGTATGTAATGTTTTAATGAGCAATATAAGTTATTATGTCGGTTGTTTTCCTTTTACTTCTGCTCCCCTGTTCCAACAGTGGTATTAGAGCCGATGGTGAATCTGTGTGAACCAGTCACTACCTGGTTTGAGATAGTTGTAGGGTGGAATCCTATCAAGTCTAGTAGTCATTGTGTTTGAATCTCCACTAAGGAATTTGTGAAACCTTTGTTTAGAGAGGCCGATTGCAAGTGTTGTTAGGATTTAGTCTGAAGCAGATGAAAAGTGAAATGCTGTTGCTGCTTTTTTCTGTTGGAGATTACTATAGCTGTCGCCACCAAGCATAAGGAATTGCTGCTATTTTATTTAGAGGATCACCCATATCTTTAGTCGCTGAAGTTTGTTGTTAAAGCCAAGTTGTTTCTGCCAAGACAAAAGGTGGTATTGCCAAAGTCAATTGATGGCGATCACGATAGCTCTGAGAAGGTAGAGCAACCACTCATTGAGGAGAAGCTGCCAATATGAAGTCCACATCACTAGAGTTTGAGAAATGAAAAGTCACCGACCCTAACGCCAAGTTGTTTCCGGTAGTGTCGATGCAACAAGTGTATTGCA
Source organism: Sequoia sempervirens (assembly GCA_007258455.2). Classification (NCBI taxonomy): domain Eukaryota; kingdom Viridiplantae; phylum Streptophyta; class Pinopsida; order Cupressales; family Cupressaceae; genus Sequoia; species Sequoia sempervirens. Next base: position 365,553,141 of record VDFB02271358.1, read on the forward strand.
GCTCATGGAAATGAAGATCCAACTGCTAAATGAAGAAAAACGCCACAAATCTTAGCCATTCAAAGAGGTCCTTTATCAAAGCAAGAAAGGTAAAATTGATGGATTTTGAAGCCAAGCAGTCAAGTTAAAAGGTAAAAGATATATAGATAATTGAAGTGTGTTTGTGTGATTAAAAGTCATAGATTGTTGAGTTTGTCTAGAGAGTTCATAAGATTTTGAGTGATCATAAAAGTTTTTGGAGGAAAGGCTTGTTGTTTTCAGGTTATTGTTTGATCTCTTTGAAGTTTGAAGAACTGCATGGAAAATTAGAGGAGGATACCAGTTGTCTTAGTTCAAGTATGCATTAGTTCTCCCATCATGTAAGTCTGTGGTCATCTGAAACCACTTGTCAATGAGTTTGTGGTAATCTGAAACTGTCAGTATGATAGTTCATGGTAATCTAAAAACCACTTGTCTACAAGGATTGATAGTTCATGGTAATCCAAAAACCACTTGTTTGCAAGGTTTGAGAATAAGGCCAACAGAGCCAATTTAATGCTAGGATCCCCGCGCACCAGCAATGTGACTCTATGGGAGGTGTTGAAGAAAAAAATGTGTCTCACACTTGAACTTACGATGGACTAGTTTCTAGAAAAGGCTAGAGCTCATGGGTAGAGCATCCCAACAGCAAAAATAGGATTTCCTAGGTTTGATTCTTAGAAGTTGAAAATTGAAGATTATAGATGTCAAAGCATGAATGAAAGAATTCGTAGTTGAGATTAAAGAGGAGTGTTGGAAAATAATCTCAACTACATTATTAATTGGTCCAACTTGCAACTATATTTTCAGTATCCTCTGTATTCATTTAAATCTCAATCCAAATCCAACATTTAAGACAAGGATTCAAACAAGATTTCATCTGATTTACTCCAGACTACCCACTGTCACTTCAACCAACTTCACATGTTTTGTGGGTGATTTAGAAAATATTATTTTATGATGTGTTCTCTCTCACTGTATGCATTGAGCATTCTATATAATGGTTGAATACAGTTTTGTTACGCACTCTCTCAGCAGAGTCCAGCTCCACAGAGGTGTAGGAAGTTATAAGTTTGATTATGTAAATCTATGAGTTATATGAAGTTGTGTTTTGTATTTGAGAAGAGCTAAAGCTCGAATGATAGTATGTAATGTTTTAATGAGCAATATAAGTTATTATGTTGGTTGTTTTCCTTTTACTTTTGCTCCCCTTTTCCAATAGTGGTATCAGAGCCGATGGTGAATCTGTGTGAAGTAGTCACTGCCTAGTTTAAGAAGCTGTAGGGTGGAATCCTATCAAGTCTAGTAGTCATTGTGTTTGAATCTTTGCTAAGGAATTTTTGAAACCTTTGTTTAGAGAGGCTGATTGCAAGTGTTGTTAGGATTTAGTCTTAAGCAGATGCAAAGTGAAATGATGTCACTGCTTTTTTCTATCAAAGATTATTACAGCTATCGCCGCCAAGCATAAGGAATTACTACTGTTTTATTTAGAGGATCACCCATATCTTTAGTCGCTGAAGTTTTTTGTTAAAGCCAAGCTGTTTCTGCCAAGACAAAAGGTGGTATTGCCAAAGTCAATCAATGGCAATCATGACAAATCTGAGAAGGCAGAGCAACATCTCATTGAGGAGAAGCTACCAATATGAAGTCCACATCGCTAGAGTTTGAGAAATGCAAAGTCACAAACCCTACCGCCAAGTTGTTTCCGGCAGTGTCAATACAAGAAGTGTATTGCAGCTCATGGAAATGAAGATCTAGCTATTGAATGAAGAAAAAGGCCACAGATCTTAGCCATTCAAAGAGGTCCTTTATCAAAGAAAGAAAGGTAAAATCAATGAATTTTGAAGCTAAGCAGTCAAGTTAAAAGGTAAAATATATACAGATAATCGAAGTGTGTTTGTGTAATTAAAAGTCATAGATTGTTGAGTTTGTTTAGAGAGTTCATAAGATTTTGAGTGATCATAAAAGTTTTTGGAGGAAAGGTTTGTTGTTTTCATGTTACTATTTGATCTCTTTGAAGTTTGAAGAACTGCATGGAAAATTAGAGGAGGATACCAGTTGTCTTAGTTCAAGTATGCATTAGTTCCCCCATCATGTAAGTTTGTGGTCATCTGAAACCACTTGTCAATGAGTTTGTGGTAATCTGAAACTGTCAGTATGATAGTTCATGGTAATCTAAAAACCACTTGTCTGCAAGGATTGATAGCTCACAGTAATCTAAAAACCACTTGTTTGCAAGGTTTGAGAATAAGGCCAACAGAGCCAATTTAATGCTAGGATCCTCGAGCACCATCAGTGTGACTCTATGGGAGGTGTTAAACAAAAAAATGTGTCACATGCCTAAACCTACGATGGACTAGTTTCTAGAAAAGGCTAGAGCTCATGGGTAGAGCATCCCAATAGCAAAAATGGGATTTCCTAGGCTTGATTCTTAGAAGTTGAAAATTGAAGATTATAGATGCCAAAGCAACAATGAAAGAATTCGTAGTTGAGATTAAAGGGGAGTGTTGGAAAATAATCTCAACTACATTATTAATTGGTCCAACTTGCAACTATCTTTTCAGTATCCTCTGTATTCATTTAAATATCAATCCAAATCCAGCATTTAAGACAAGGATTCGAACAAGATTTCATCTGACTTACTCCAGACTGTTCATTGTCACTTCAACCAGCTTCACATGTTTTGTGGGTGATTTAGAAAATATTATTTTATGATGTGTTCTCTCTCACTATATGCATTGAGCGTTCTATATAATGGTTGAACACAGTTTTGTTACACACTCTCTCAGCAGAGTCCAGCTCCGCAGAGCTATACGAAGTTATAAGTTTGTTGATGTAAATCTGTGAGTTATATAAAGTTGTGTTTTGTATCTAAGAAGAGCTGAAGCTCAAATGATAGTATGTAATGTTTTAATGAGCAATATAAGTTATTATGTCGGTTGTTTTCCTTTTACTTTTGCTCCCCTGTTCCAACATTAATGGGAAATGACTATTAATTTTTAAGATAATTCATCAAATTTGGTAGTTTTTGCTAGAACTAAATATAGGATGTGCATGTAACGGTTTTCGGAAAAAGAAACAGAATTCTTTTGAATATTCTTTGTAACCGAAATGAAACTCTATAATATTAGGCATCTCTAGAGTCGCTCAGAAGGGAGCCGAGATGCTTGGTCTAAGCATCCTTATCTTCCATATATGCTTTGTGTGTTTTATTTGGAAGTTATTAATCACTTAAAGAGAGGGATTTAGAAACCTTTGCAGGGATGGAATCGTGGCATTGTGGAGAAGATGGGGAGGTCGTTGTTCCACTTATGGGTAGCATTCTCATGCCTAGCTGTTTTCCATTAGAAAGTAGCATTGAAGGTTTTTCGTGAAAGTGAATGATTGCCTCTTAATATGGTCGCCTTTCTTTAAGTATTGATCTTCTACAACTTCCCCAGGGATTATGTGGTCTGAGACACCGTGCTACACTGCTTACGGCGTCCCAAACATTTACTGCCAAGATAATCCGACAACTAGGATCCGTTTTGGAGACTCCTGGAATGCCTACATGATATTCTCTAGACGGTTATGATACTCTAACATCAAATAAGGACCATTGTATCTCAGACACCTTTCAAATTCTTGAAGACAAAAACTACATCATCAATGCTGAAAAGAATCTCTCATGTAGTTTTCTACAGAGAAGATGGTATGTGTCACGCAGATGAGGAGGTCGTTACCAAGGGTTCGTTACAGGCTCGACCGTCTCTGTAGAGGGCACCAGTCATAGAATTGGCGGTAACCAGTGAGGTAAGTATTGATATCACATATGGAACTATATGCTTCTTTCTTTCCATTAGTTGTCGTTGATAGCTGAGGAAATACTCATAAACGGATCATAAGTCGGCATTATCCTATATTGAAGACTCTAGAATCTGTGTAAACATAGAAACTCTGCATGACCATCAAAGATAGTCAAAACTACCATTAAAATTGATTTTGGCATGCTTTTATAAAGTGTCTAAATAAACATCACCCATTTTCATGACACTTGTTTTATGTTACGAGTTTGTCTTCATATAACATGCAATCCTTCCCGGCCTTGCATCGAACTCCCGTGTTTTTGAATGTGATCCGTCTCCTACACAAAACGTATGTACTATTTTAGCCTGCATTCCATCTTCATCAGGGTATTCTTTTCCTATTTCCTCTATCTTTTACCAATCTCCATACTACTTGAATCACTTCGCACCTATCTGCTTCTGCACAGATGTCTAGGAAAGAACATAAGTCTCAGCATTTTTAGGATTCAACTAAAAGCAAAAATGATTCAACTAAAAGTAGTATTGTTGGATATACTCAGCCCATATCTATATTTCAACCTTAGGCACCACCGGCTTAGGGTGTCTCCAAGATAGTCAGTACGGGCATGAAGGTCATCAATGCACAACTTTGATCGATGATATATGTAACGCAATAAAGGTTACTACTGCGTAAGCAATGCAAAGCCCTCATTCACTAAACCTATGCAACTATATGCACGAGAACACAAGCAAGCTTTCATTGTTAGGAAGTGTTACTGAAGTGTCTCATTAATTCGAAAGATAATGCCTTGCTCATTATAGATTGTTTTTATGCTCAGACCGAAACGTGGTTTGGAGGAGCTTATTTTTCTGTGTATCGCATCAAGAATCATATTAGTGAGCCAAGCTCTATCAAGCTCTATTGAAACATCTTGCTTCTTCCACCCTTCTGAGGTATTTTCCGATAGTAGACGCCCGGTCAATACGTCCACATTTTGTATGCAGGTCTTCCAAGTCTGATTTATAGTCACTTCCAATAACATGATTTCTGAATCCTTTTGTGTCGTTGCTCTTCCTTTTATCACCCAACTCATAAGTGTTCTCTTCTGCATGTCAACCTTTGGAACGACACTTGAGGAAGCCTTATGCATATGTCTTGTCTTTTTCATTTAGCTTCTAATCGTTATACGAAGATCTTGCCCTAGTGTAGATCCTGCCTTCATATTATTGACTAGAATAAAATTAGGTGTATATTGTATTTGTCTTAATTTCTGATTGCACAAAAAAAAACACAGAGCTACTGCTCTGTTTCACAAGACACAAACAGGGGAATACACAAAGGCGGAATAAACAAAACAAACAAGGAGACATTCAAGCTTTCTTTCTATTCATTAAGCTGGAAATGGAAATACATAAATACTGAGCATAAAAACTTCAAAAACTAGATTCTAAACTATGAACTTCAATCTGCTAGGAGCAATCAACTGCTCAACCAACTTCAGACAACTTCAGGAGCTACGTAGAGCTCACTGGACTAAGCTACGTAGAGCTCTTTAGGAGCAATCTCTGCTCACACATAGAACAAACAGCTGATGTTGTTCAGGAGCTTTCAGAAGCTCACACCAAACATTTTCTGTCTACAGACTGCTGCTGCACAGAAAAAACTTCTTCTTCCAACTGTTGTTCTTCAGTAACAAACCAATCTGCCTTCATTCCTTTTTCCTTCAATCACATTGCCACTCAAATTCGAATTCATCTACCAGCATTGAATTGGAATTCAAAAAGTCCTAACTTCATTTACTTCTTTTGCAGTCTTCAGGGGCACATCAAGAGCAAGTGGGAAAGGCAATCCCCAAAATAGTCTTCTGGCTGCAAGGAACGAATGCTTCTAACAGGTAGGTGGACGGGAAGAGGCTCAGGAGCATTCAATTTTCCAACAATATTTATGTTGGTTTTACACAATTCTGACTGTCCAGACTTAGAAATGAAATTTCATACACTTTTGGTCATTCAGTAAATTAACTGCATCAAATGGGTCTACTTGTATAAGTAAACTTGCATTTATGGAAATTTCTATGAATGCTTTTGTCTAGTAATCAAAGCCCTGTATTTGTTTTTCCTCAAAGAATGTTTATTAAGATGGGGTATTTGCTTTAACTATTATGTGTACAGAAATATTTAGGTATAAATACAGATTTATATGTTTATAAGTTGGAATATGCAATTCTTTTTCGAAGTTGTTAGGTAGAAGATCATTGTAGATTTATGGGTTTTATTTTATCCACCCCTCATGAGATCCATACCTTAACCATATTGAGCTTTGTTATAATAAAAGCAACTTGACAACAACCATTGTGTATTTTTTCTTTAGCCATGGCATAGCCAATTCAGTATATTACGTTATGCAATTATGTTGTTCTTATCCTTTGTTCCTTGAATGTTCATCAAACTATGATTTCTTTGTGACTCTACAATTGGGACCATCCATAAGATCACAATTCTCGAGTCTTTTATAGCATTTTATGCATTCGATTATGCTACCCAGTTTGCAGGCTTCTCTACTAAAGTAATGATATATTTCATGTTTAAGTTCTACTAACTTTTTTCCTTGATAAATGTCCACATTTTGATCCAAATTTTCCATTTGGCATTGGGGTTTTACATCTAATAATTGAATGTGCTTGGTAATTTATAAATCCCATTTGTTAATATGTTGGTTCATTGTCTCTTTTGGATTATTCTTCCCTTGAAAACACGTCCATGGTGAAAGCCTAAAAGCATGTCTTGTATACCTTAACTTTGTCCTACATCACCTTCATATTTTTTATTGATCTAAAGATAAACCAATATCTCTTTGTTCTGAAACTGTTTTGAAGCCTGAAGTCTTTAACACTAAGAACATAAACAAGGTTTCCCTAGGTAGGTGTATAATAAAGAATGATGGAAAAGATGGATATTCATGATGTTTATTTTTTCTTTATTTGCTAAAGCAGTGTCTTAAATGTTGAATCACACTCCCCTTTGAGAGGATAAATTATTTAGAAATAGGGAAATATTTTGCCACGATCTGTTAGTTGGGTTAGTTATGTTATTGTGGGGGTCTTTAACGAGATTAAATTAGGTTTGGTATAGATAAAGTATAATGATGAGATAGATATTCTTTGAAATTTATCATTTCAATTATGCTAGTTTAGTGTTATCACTTTGTTTGTGATAGTAAAAGTAGACTTAAATTGTTAGGATTTACTTTTAGATATCATTGTTTGTGATATATAGTCTTTTAATTTGAGTAAGTGCTTAAAGACATTGAAAGGTTGTTTAGCTTAAATAAATTGACTTAATTGATAAATGACTTAGTAGTATAACATGTGGAAGAGATGTCTTATATTTTCTTGATATTGTGAGGTTATTTGAAAAGTGACTTTCATAATTGTTGTGATTGCTTGATCGTGTGGGGTTAAGGGACAATTTTGAAGGTTCTATCTCGATGTGACTTCCTCTCAAGTTATTTTGATTTAATGAGTTTTTATACTTTGATTTGATGGTGGAATTTGTTTGGACACTGTGTTACTTTGATTTACCCTCGATTGTGAGTTCTTGGGTAGTCAGTCATTCTAAGCTTCAATAGGTGAGGAACATGTGTTGCTTTATATGGGTTTTCAATTTTGGTTCTTTGTGAACTATTGTTCCTATTTTCTATTTGATGTTTTGGGTTTAGCCTTGCACAGTGGAAATGGTTTTATAATGGAGATCTTGTGGTTGGTATTGCATGCCTTGTGTTTTGTGCATATTTGTTTAGCCTTGATAGTTTGAACAAGTTGGCTTGCCTTGTTTGTGATCATGGGATTTTTTTGTTAGTTGGGGGTGTGGCTCTTAGTGAGGGTTTGACACCCAAAGTGGTTGGTCTAGGGTAACTCATTGGGAGTTTAATCAAGTGATAATATAAAAATTAATTAGGGGATTGGGTAGTATCACACATTAGTTCAAATAATGTAGCCTCACTTATGGGCCCAAGTGCTCATTTAGGCTTGGGATGAGTGGGAAGGCCTGGAATGGAAAGATCAGTTGTCTTGCCTCTACATAGTAATTTTGCAAGGTATGTTGAACCTACATAGTAAGCATTGGAGTTTAGCAGCTGATAAAGGTTACCAAGGTAACCTAAGAATTTTAGGCTAGGGTAACCCGTCACTACCTATGCGATGAAACTCCACCCTTTAACAATCTTGTATGCTAGTTTTTCCCCTCTTATTGTTTATGTACCTCTAGAAGTAGATTTTTTCTCTTTTTGGATGTTTCTTGTGTTGGTTTTTTTCTCTTGTTATTGTTTCTCATGTTCTGGAGTCTTGTAAGCCTCGTTACACTTTATAGTTTTTATTGAGGTCCTTCTTTTCTTCTCCTAGCACAAGGGGTGAGACTTAGGGTCCACATGGTCAGGTGGAACATGCTATGCACCCCATTGGGTCCCCATTCGTTGATTGAGTTGTGTAGAGTTGTAACCTGTTGTTGTGACTCTAGAGATGTACTAGTGTTGGAACCAGACTTGATGGTTTGTACTCATTCTTATCATTTGTATTATTCGATTTTATTGTACTATTCCCATTCATGTTGGGGAAGTAGCATTGTATGATGTAACCTTGCACAATGTACCTCCATATCATTATTGTAATGGTTGTAATTGTTGGCTTTATCTTATGATCATTGATGGATTCTTATTTTTTATTTATTTTGGGTTTATCTGTGTATTATTATGTGTTTATTGTTTCACAAGTGTGAAGGATGTTTATATAACATAGTAGATGTTGTTTGATTATTGTTAAGATTGTGCTAGGGTCATTCATAAAGTAATGTAGTCATGTAACCACAAGGGACTAGTTAATTGTTATATGCATTTGGTTTCATTACTAGTAACATACATTAATGTACAATTCATATTAGTTTAGTTTTTGATGTTTGTTTAAATGATGTGTTGGGTGATTGATTCATTAAAATTTTTTGTCATAAATGTTAGATGCATTAGTTTCCTTTGGGGTTGTGTGGTAGGGCATTGCAATAGGAAAAAAAGTTTTGTTTGGCTTATGCATGGTACCTAGGCGGCTAATTGTTGACTATAATGGTTAGCAATGATTGTTTAATGGAACAGAAAGGGGAATTGGAAAAAGATATATGTGAAGCAGGCGCCACAAGTTCCATCTAGGTAGCCAAAGTTGAGATTGTGTACATTAAACCCAGTATTTAGGGTTCACCAACAAACCATGTATCTTACATGTGTTCCTTCCTCATATGCTCATGGTTACATTCTACTTATATGATCCTTGGGTGATTTTTTTTTTATTCATTTAGTTGTTTTTTTGTTGTTAGTTGGATTTGAGACCATCCAATTTTTAATGCTTGATTGGCATTTTATTTTGTAATCCCTACCTTGACATCAACCATTCTCCTATTTGTCTTAAATTTCATTTCTCAGAATGAATTCTCTCAAACATCATCTCAAGCTTTTTCTCTCTCTAGTTTGAGCATTTTAAACTTAATTTTCCTCATTGTTCTGCCTGCACATGAATTGTATTTTTTCTCATTTTTCTCTCTGCATATGAATTGTAATTTTTCTCATTTTTCTACTTGCACATGAATTTCCTTTAAATTTGATTTTTAAGAATGAATTCTCTCCAAGTTCATTACAAGATTTTGTTCACACTATTTTTAGCATTTTAAACTTAAATTTGCATTTATGTGATACTATCCCTAGAAGTTGCAATAGGCACTACTCCTCAATCTTATTGATGTTTGAAAAAATAAAATCAATTTTAACTGGGGATTATCTTGGATGATTGTGCACCATTTTGACTCCACATCTAAAGACATGGGATTTTTTATTATAAACTTAGAGTAAGCTTTTAAGAGGTCTTCAATATTGCATCTAACATTTAACTACTTTATTATCCCCATTTTATTAAAGTATATAGATGTAGCATGTTAAATACAAAAATTTGTGGTGGTTTCTTTTGAATTAATACAATGTTTTGTGGTGTGTGGGGTAAACAATTTGATCATAGGATCTACTCAAGGTGATGAACCATGAAATTTTTATTGATATCTATAGATTTAATAACACTAATGTTAGAGAGAAATGACAAGATTAATTAGTTGGATAAAGTTCTTCATATTTTTAAATTAGAGTTTATTTTCCTATTCAATCCATTTAGAAAGCATGCAAACAAATGTGCTAATTTTTAATTTAGAAGGATTTGTTTCTACAACATGTATTCAAGTTTTGTTCTTCCTCTATTTGGTTTACTATGCAAGCACAATTTCAAGGACTACTATTAGCTATAATGTTTCCCAAATTAGCTTCTCATTTGTTCAAGAAAGGTATTAGACAATTTGGTGATTTATGATACTTTTCCTCTTTGTAATGGTCCTCTTGGTTGAATATTAAAATATAATAAACTAAATAATAATTCCAACTTATCTTTCTGTAGTACTTGGTTCCACCCAATTATTTAATTTTCAACTTGTGCACTCCTTTATCTTATAACTCCTCCAAGTATTGGTATTGAATTTCTTCCCAAAATTTATTTGTCTTTCCTTTATTTAAACAAATATATGTCTAAATTCTTCCTAAAATATCCTTGGTTCCCTATTTGAATATTAAATAGAAATGTAATTTTAGACATCAATGTTGGATTAAGCAAAGTAGTCAAATATGGTAGTCTAATGTTGGTTCAAATGCTCAAATTCTTTCTTGAAAATTATTGCATTACAAATTGCTTATAGGTGAAAGATTAGAATGCATATCCTTTTAGTCAATTGAATACACTTTTTTTCATGTTAATGACACTATGAAGCATTTGTATTGGAATACATATTTACTAAAAATCAATAGTTAGTTAATATTATTGTTGGACACCAGGAATACAGAGAAGGGGGCTGAATCAATGTTCCACAATTTTGAATCTCAAAATAGATCTTAAACCATCAACAATAATATTTAACTTCTAATAGCATCCACAACAGATAAATAAAAGGAAACATGCATGCACATTAGTAAGACAATGTGAACACCATAACACCAAGATTTTTATGTGGAAACCTTGTTAGGGGAAAAACCATGGTGGAGATTAATCCACAAAGTATACTCTATTAGAAGTATGATAAAAAGGGGAATGCATTTGGATTCGGGTACACTTCCTAGAGCTCACTGCTCAAATGAGAAGGCTCAATACCTTACAAAATATATTTGATATTACAACAAAATATTGAACTAGTAGTTTAGCATCTGCAAATGCCTGGATTCAGTTCCAATGAAGCACACAATCAAATTCTGGATCTTTTATCCCTGGATCACTCTTTTGCTCCACTATGCATACAAAAACCCTTATGTTGTTCAAATAGATCTTCTAATATTACCTCACATAACTGCTCTGTACATTTTCATTGTTACACCTTCACTCTTCTTGATCTACACACACTTCTATCTACTTCAAAAATATTTTCCTGTCTCCTTTATATACCCACTAACAAGAATTTTATTATATTTTGACTTTAGAAAAAAATATAATATTTTTCCTTATGTCAGCCCAAATCACTAATTATAATTGATGTGTACCCACACAAGTTGACTAGACTACAGTAGGGACCTGAACCAAAATTCCAAAAATAAGAAATAATTAAATACATACTCCTTATACATCTAGAACATGCCATACACAACAAGTCAGCCATAGTGAGAAAATAAGCAATAAATTATTCTATCGAATCTTCAAATTCGTACTTTGACTATTGTGACACCACAAAACTTGCCAGTAGGATAGCATACATGTTGAACAAGATTCCCTATGGATCCACACAATAAAATAGTGATCTAGTGAAGTATCTAGACCAACTTACCAACCGGATACTTTGTTCTACATACATTCTATCGGTAGAGTATTTTCTTCTATTTTCCTTGACGGTGTGAGCTGCCTATAAACTGCGAACCATGCTACTAACTTTTGTTGCCATCAATGACAACACTAGCAGCCACGAACAATCTCCTAAAGCTGTATTCCAACACTTATAAAATTGACCTATGTTGTGTCATCACCATTTAAGCTAGAAATGGGCTCTCTTCAAAATTGGTTTTAGGAATAATGTTATTGCTAACTCAGTTAGATAGGCAACCATTCCACATTTATGAAAATTTATCTATATTCATATTTTTTTCTAGCTCTTATATTTATTTGGACATGTAATTGCAAAGCTTTACCTTGACATTTATTTTCCACTTCTGGGTATGTGCAGGATCATGATGGGCCAAAAAGTGGCAATAAGATGGGTATGTGTAGGGTATGTGGTTGATGAATTTTTTAAAACCCAAAATTGATGAAACTAAACTGGTTTTTAAAGGAGATTTTCATCCTTCCACCAATATAAATTATGTTTTACTTTGAATTTAATAAATAATTATTATTCATTTTCTATTTGAATTATGACTAAAGTCCTGATTGATAAGCTGATTGAAAAACATCTATACCTTTCAAACAATGTTACATTTTTTGAATCTAAAACATGCATCACATTCTATGCTTCACATACTATAAGATTAAAACAAATATTGAATTTCATGATGTTTTGACCAAGTTAAGGTGGTCAGGCATATGAGTTTTTATATGTTTTAAAAGTTGTAATAAAAAATCCATGATCAATTATTTACTTGAAAAAAAATTACAAAAAAAAATGCATCACAACTGGACATGAGTCCTCTACTTTATCTAAAATCTTATAAAAAAATTATTATCATTTTATTGTGGTTAGGGTGATCAGCAGACACCTACTTATTTTTTCCCTAAAATTTAAGTGCTACTGCATTGAAATTTCAAATTTTCACCAAATATATATTTTTTTTAAAATAAACCTAGTAGTTTAGAAACTTCATTTGATTTGCTACAGATTATATTCTTACATATTTTTGAAATAATATAGATAACTTATCCAAATTTTTACGTCAAGTTGTGTAACTTTGATTGTTTTGAATTTTTCACCACTTAAGGGCCTCTTTTATTATGATGATCTTGCACATAACCTTCTTTATCCTCCAAGTTATAGGTTGTCAAATAACAACAAATAGGTCAGCTATCAACCAAATCTATTCAATCTCTATTTTTTTCAACTTCAAACTAGTCATTGAGCTTATTCCACATGTCCTTAACATTACATTTGGAACACTTATGCTTTTGAAAGTTCATATAGTCATTTTTCTATTGTTGTTTTCTTTTTCATTAAGTTGTTTTTTGATAAATTATAAGAATATGTGTGTGATGATTCTCTATGGTGACTACCAAGGTTATGTAGTAAAACATTATACAACCTCTATATAATTTTTGTTGTATGTATCTATATAATCATATTTTTATCTTTATATTTTATTTATTTATTGTATAAATTATCTTTGTAGTCTACCTTACTACCCCATTTCTTTTGTAATTATATTTTCTTAATAGAAAAAAAATAAGTAATTTAATAAAAGCTCCTTTTATATAATATGTTTAGGAAATTTTCCTTGTTATATTTCCTTAGATAAATTAATGAATATACATTTCATCCCTCAAATTTCTAGGTAGAATATAAATATAACATTAAACACTTTCAATAATGAGGATTCTAGAAAGAAATATTAGCACTAACATGTATTTTTATGTTCTACATCTCTTTATTTTGGTTCTTTTATGAAGGTTGAGCATACATTTTGAGTACTCAATGTGTGCATCAAGATATACACACCTCCTCACCCTCAATCTAAAGGGATAACTTCTTTCTTTCTTGTCACATCTTGTGATGGAGTATAATCTCTAGGCATTTGAATATTTCATTAGATTGGATATTCCCTTAAACTTGTCCTTACCACTTTTCTACTTATCCATATCCCTTTCTTTATATCTTCCTTACACATGCAATACAACCTTCAACCCATCCAAAGCCTTTATCCATGTATCAATTTTAAATAAGGTGGTAAAGAGGGTATCCAAATTTGGATTATTTATAAAAAGAACCTTTGATAGCAATGATTAGATTGTCCTAAGATTTGCATAAGTAAAATGAAAACAAAAATTCTCTTATCTTCTTCTTTTATTTTCGCATACACTAACTATAACTAACTCAATATCAGATTAAATACATTTAAGTGTCCTAAAATTTAGTGCTCATCCTTCATTTAAAGATAATATATTTTTATTTTCAAGAATAACTTATTAATGAGACTCTTTATTTGATATATCTCTAATATTTTATTCTACAACTTATATGTTGTTGTTCCTACCTAAACATAGCATGTGATATTAGTGGGAGCATTATATTTTATATATGTTAAGATGTTAGATGACCATACTTTGGTATTATTGCTCTATGTCCTAATCCATGTTTCCTCTATGGTTATTCTTGATTTAAATAGAATGGAAGTGCATATATGCTATATTGCAAGTCCCTTGAAAGGGGATGAATGTATTTCATTTTGGAGGTGTTCTTGTGCATGATGTGGGATTTCACAAGTGATTATTACTATGTTTTGGTTCATGAATATATGCATTAATATAGACATTATAATTAAATGATATCATGAAGTTTATTGTTTAAATGTAATGAAATCATGGATATATGATATTTTACATCACGGGGCATTTATGTGATGCTTCATCTATTTATATGTATGATGCAAGTATGATTAACATGTATGTTGAGTTATTATAGGCAATAATTATTTCTCCACCTAGCTCCATTGGTTTGAGTGTACCTTGATAGTGGTTATAAGGAGATGCCACATTGGCCATTATTGTATTGGTTTACCTATCATACTTGATCTGAGTGTGAGACCTTTGTTATTTTACTCATTTTGACCCAAATGCCACCATTAGTATGATTCCAAATATCGTAACCCTCTTTGTGCATTTCCAATTAATGTTTGGTTGATGTCTTGTTAAATTTCCTATTTTTGCAATTTGATTCAATTAAATTCTTAAATGGAGTTAATAGTAAAGTATAGGAAAAATGATATTGGGGAATAAATTTAATTTATTTTCAAGACTTGGGAGTTATTGGTGAAAGTTTCAAAATAGATTAAGGGTAGGTGCATGGAGATGGGTAGCCAATTTGTGGCCACTTCTAAAAAAAGTTTTGAAAACTCATAATGCAAGCAAGTTATAACGCGAGTGCATTATAACACGCTCATGTTATGGCTTGCTCTATTGAGCCTGAGGCTCAAACATAACGAGCCAATAATGTGAGTGTGTTATAACATGCTCAGGTTATGACCTATTAAAACCAAAAAAAAGTAAAATGAATTCATTCTTGCATTTCGATTGTGTTTTTTCTTTTGCCCATAGCCAAAACTCCTAATTTTCTGCACTCGCATTCTAGGAGGAGGTATTTTGCAAAAATATTTATCAACAATTGTATTTCATTGGGAGGATGCTGCCACATCGACGAGGATATGTGAGAGGTAAGGATTGTTTTCTTTTTGTTTTGAATTTGTTAGTTTTAAGTTGTATTTGATATTTATTTTTTGAATTTGTAGGAGATGAAAATCAACCCGCAAACCCTCAAAATCCTCAACAATCAGAGCAACAAAATCAAACACAACAACAACCTCCTCCACCAATCCCTCAACACCCTCCTAGCACTCAACAAAAATTAATGAGTTAAATTGAGAACAACAAAAAACAAATTGAGGATTTAATCAAGAGGTTGAGTAATCCAAATGGTTCAACCATGGAAAGAATGACCCTAGAAACTTCATTTAAAGATATGTTAAAATATGTATATTCAATTAGCAAACAAATAACTGGATACCAAGATAGGAGGCAGGCAGGTAGGGCTTATTATGAGGATAAATTATCATATAAAGATGTAAAGGATTTAAAAATTACAAAAGGTGATTTGTGCTCCTTATTCACTAACCCACACACAAATCAAAATCTTAACCTCAATGCAAAGATGTTTCTTATTCATTGGTGCCACCACCAATAGATTAGGAACTTTTTTTGTGACAGGTGGTACATGGTTTTTTATTACCCACCATGCAACAATTGTAAAGTACCACAATATTTCCTTAGGGAAACTATATTGTGAGTTCATATTAAACAAAATCCAAAATTATTTTGATATAAGGGACTTCCAAGGCAGAGGTGGGGGATCAGCCCAAGATAGACCCGGTGCACAGCAGAATCCTACGTGGCAAGGGAGAAAATATTTCACTAGGAAGCCTCATGAGTACATTGTTATCCCTTTTGTCGTGAAGGAGAGTTTCAGCATAGAGACATTGCAAGTGATCAATAATTTGACCCAAAGTGTCATCTAGCATGCTATCCCTATTCTAAAGTGCCATCCAAGGGAGTCTTTGAGTGGTGGCCTTCAAACCCATTTGTGTCAATCTTGCAGGGTGACTTGTTCATATGAACCCACTGACACTCAGGAGGTTGCTATGCAAGATCTATCTACAACTATGGAGATGAAGAGGGAAGATGACATTTTGCATGAGGCATATGGCATTGATACTCGGGTAAAAGTTAGCATGTTCATTAAATTAAATTTATTAATTTTTAATTTTGAAATACAAGATTAACTAATTTCGTTTTATGATTTTAGTAAAATTGTAGGGTCATAGTGTTGAGACTCGATACACCAGCCCTACACCTACTTATTTCTGTAGTACACCTATTGGTGGAGTATGTAACTAGTAAACAATTATAAATTTATTACATGTTAATAGCATTATTTTACGAATGGTATTTTAATATGTGATTTTGGATGTTGAATAGACTAATATTGGAGGTTTCAAGGGAACACCTCCCAATGCTAGTGGATTTACCCAAACCTACACACAATTAATAGAATAAAGAGTTCAAAGTTAATGAGTTGTACTTAATATATTTTTGTAGTTTATATTCATATCATTGATTATGTTGCATTGCACATCATTCAAACTCAAAGCATTACTGCACATTCCATAACTAATCACTAGATATTGACAGATGAAAAAATTTGAACTATAATATAGTTGTTTAGAAATTCAACATAAGAAGTGTTGCAATTACTTCACATAGCATAAGTAATAAGTCTAGGAGCAACTTCCAATTGCATTTACTTGTAATGGCATTCGATGAGACCACTTTTTATTTCTCAACATCTTTTCAAACAATTCACTACCTTGTCTATGCTATGAATTCTTGGAAGGAATATATGAAAGAATAATAGTAAGCAATAACATAGACAAGGAAATGAGTTTTTTGAAAAAAATACTAAAAGAAATGTGGTGTCATGGTGATGTCCATCACCATGAGACCCAATTTCTTTGAGGAACTTTTTCAAATAGCTCACCACCTTTTTATGCTACCACGTTTTCCATACATATCTACCAAAGCATTTTATCAAACAGTTCATTTCCTCACTACTATATCTAAAAGCTTAAAAAAGGTGATTTCCAACAAACTATGGATGCTTGGAAAAAATCTATCAAAGAATAATAGTAAGCAATAGCATAGACTAGGCAGTTAGTAGTTTGAAAAAATTCTTCAAAGAAATATGGTCTCATGGTGATGGAATGTCATTCCATCACAATGAGACCACATTTCTTCAAAGAATTTCTTCAAACAGCTCACCACCTTTTCTATGATACCACATTTTCCATACATGTGTACCAAAGCATTTTATTAAACTACTCACTTACTTGCTGCTATGGATAAAAGCCTAAAATAGGTGCTTTCCAACAAACTATGGATGCTTGGAAAATTTTCTATCAAAGCATAATAGTAAGAAATAATACCATAGAGAAGGAAATGAACTGTCTAAAAAAATGTCTGAAAGAAATGTGGTCTTATTGTGATGGAATTCCATGAAATGCATTTTTCTGTAATGGCATTCCATCACCACAAGACCCCATTTCTTTGGGTCATTTTTTCAAATAGTTCACTACCTTCTCTATGCCACCATAGTTATCGTACATGTCTATGAAAGCATTTTATCAAATGGTTCATCGGCTCGCTACTATGGGTAAAAGACTAAAAACATGTACTTTTGAACAAAATATGGATAGGGAAAATAGTAAGCATGATAGTCAAAAATATATAGTTTAATAAGTACTCAAAAATTTATTCATTATCCAATACATCATAAGTCATGACATGGATCACTATTGTAGTTTTTGTGATTGAATAATTGGGTAAGTGCACCAAGATGGTTCCCAAAAAGGGGGCTTAAGTGGCCACTTTTTTTTTTAAATCAGGAAATATTGACCTTGGATGTGAAATTGAGGATAGCTACACTAAAATTTTTTAGATGGAACAAAAACAAGGATTGAAGTGCTCCAAGTCTATTTTCTAAACTAGACTAATTTATTTTGAAAATGGTTTAGATTAAGGGGTTCAAAAGAGGGATGTACAAAAAAATTTGTTGTTTTTGTCAAAAAAACATAACTTAGCAACTCTTGTACGACCCTAGCACAGTGAAATTTTTTGTAGTATTTTTAAAATCGCTATAGTCAGAATTCAGCTAGCAATATCTAGTTGATGCACAATTTTTCTAATAATTTTTTTATGAATATTTGTTTTTTTACTAATTTTCTAAGTGGGTAGTTCCTAAAAAGAAAATTTTTGGTCGTGCTCCCCCTACAATTTTTTGAAACTAATAGATTTATTAAAAAAATTATTTTTAAAAATTTGTAGAATGAAGTCTAGTTTCTAAAAATGTAATTTATTTGAAATTTCAATGAACAGTTAATTTATAACAAAAAAATACCAAACATTGCTTTTTGACAAAAAATAGACATACAAACAAAAGAAATTATGGATGAAAGGCCTAAAATTGTCAGAAAGTGAAAAAAAATACATTGTTGAAAAGCTAGGAGAACTTAACATTACCCATGTGTTTGATTTTGTTGATATTGAACTAGATGCAATCCTGATGGTGAGCACAAACCGGATTATGTGAAAAATTATAGAATTTGCAAAAATCATGTCTCTAGTCATTGGGAATGTCCTCCAAGCCTTTGGGTTGGTATTCCAAGGAAAATACCAAAGCTAAAGCTTTGGGATTCCCAAAGAAAAATATAACATGAGTGTGTTATAATGCGCTCACGTTATGTGTTAGTTTTGACATTTTT
>VDFB02271358.1:365572167-365590549 GCA_007258455.2 Sequoia sempervirens
TAAATAATTCATAATTATTTAATTAATTCACATCCTTTTATTCTTCATGATTATTAAATAAATAAATCTTATTTATTTATTTATTAAATACATCATTAATTGTCTAAGTCTTCTTCTAATTAAACAAATTCCTAAATTTGTTTAATTATCTTTATTCATTTATTCTTCCTGATTATTAAATAAATGTATTTCATTTATTTATTTAATATGTCATTAATTCTAATAATTAAATGAATTGATTAATTTATTTAATTATTAATCATATCAACTAAATTAAATAATTATCTCTAATTATTTAATTGTCAAAATTAACAATTCTCTTATTTTAAATAAGTTAATTATTTAAAATGATTTCACATTCTTAACTGTCATTTCATTTTGGTAAATAATCTAAAAATTGATTATTTATTATCTCATAAAATCCATATTTTGAATTAATTTAATTCAAAATGGTAATATTCTTCCAAAAATCAGGTAATCAGGTAGATTCTTGATTTTCCAAATCTGATCTTTAGTTCAACCCTTATCTTCTTGATTTTTCGAATCTCACAAATCAGGTAGTCTTTATCTTCTTGATTTTCAAAAATCTTTATTTTCTAATTAATTATTTCATTTATTCCCCACCATTGATTTGATTTTATCAAATGACATCTCAACCACTCGTTTAAGGATTTTACCCTAACCCTGATTAGGGATTATCAAATTTAATCTTTCCTTTGATTTTAGGTCTTGGTCAGAAGTTGATCTCGTCCATCCATCCAAAATGGCATTTTCTATAAAATGATATTTTTCTCACATTTTTAGATTATAGACACAGACGCAAATAGATTACATTATCCCAACATATTAAAACTTAGAGTTCTTTAAGTCATTTTTTCATAGGCATAGGCATATTTTTATATTTTAATTCCTTCAAAACTTGCATAGGACAATGTCATAGCTGAAATGCTCACACACTCAATTTGAGGACAATAATCAACAAGCTAGGAGGTGCTATGGAGGTATTCATGGAAGATTTGAGGAACAAGTACAATCGTTCTCACTTTTAATTTCCTTTGTGCTTCATAGTGCTTTGGGTTTATAATCTTTGTTTATTTGCTAACATCTAATCTAACCTAAATTTAACCCTTAGTTACATTGGTGAACTTGACTTTGTATTTCTTCTATTTTATCGTACGACTTTTTTTTTTTCTCTATCATTTTTGTAGCTACATGTACGGAGCGATGCATTTGAGTTTTATCATGATGCATATGATGCGTCACAATGCATTCACACACTAAAACACCACAATCACTTTGATGTGCCACAATTGAATTCTAGTAAGCCACATCTGAACTCCCGAGCCACATTTGCAACATAGAGTGACACATTCACTCTGTTGTGATGCATTTGCCTAGTAACATTTTTCTTTTCTTTTTGGCATTAAGGTTTTTTCTATTTTTCTACTGTTTTGTTTACTTTCTGGTTTTCTTCTGCCTTCTAGTTTTCTTTTCTTGATTCTGCCTAGCATAGGTTTTTGTATTACTAATCTTAGTTTGCAGCTTGTGGCAGTCACATTTTGTGGGTCCAATACTGGTGGATAAGAAACTCCTAACTTGTGGTTTGCAGGTTCAATTTTTGAAGATTCAACACTAAACATTGTGCTTGCATTTTTTAAAATTAGTACACATTTAGTTTTGGTGCACATAAAACAAACTTGTTTTCTATTTTGTCTGAATGTGTTTGCAAAATAGTAGGTGATTATGTTCTCACCTTGTGAAAACTTGGTGATAAGAAAACCAGACCCATTTTTATCTGTTATTAACCTCACAACTTAGTAATTGAACTATCCTCTCCCCTTGTGCTTTTAGATGATCTTGGGTGTAAGAGAAATGGTTACTAACTCTAGAACTTGGGCCTATTCTGGTGGGAAAAAGTACTCACCCCAAGATGACTCAGACCCATAACAACCTGAATTTGAGGGACTTCCAACCAGTATATAAAAGTGGATTCTTAGGGAAAGCCCAAGAATCACGCGTATGGTTCTGATGAGATGGATCTGAAAGGGGACTCTTGCCACATGGATCATTCCCTACAAATATAATGCTTGTACTAAACACCTTTTGTTTTAGAGTCCAACCTTTTTTTGGCCGTTGCTTAATATAGTGCAGTGTATAGTATCATGCTCGAATAAACTCACTACTAATCCTTTTGAGTAGAGATAGCAATTCTTAGGAAGTCACTACCCAAGAATCTAAATTTGGTGTGCTTGAATGACGTTAATGAGCCATGGAGGGGATCCAATGCCACCAAAATTCTAAGCTATCTACTCTCGAGAAGGAAAGGTGTTTAGCACCAATCTTGGGTATATCAGTGGGCTATATCAAGTATACAAACCCTTGGCCTATTGAATTTTTAGGATTGTACTTTTTTTATGTGTCCTTTCTTACACTCAAAACATTGTGCTTGTCAAGTGCTTTCTAGATTTCTCAAACATTATTCACCACATTTACATTTATGGACAAAACCTTCACCATTAGACAGATCAAATTTTCCCTCAATATGTCAAGAAAATCAATTTTAACAAACTGTGTCACATCTATTAAACCACATTCAATGTTCTGAGACGCATCTGAAACCACTATGATGCAATAACACTATCAAACTGCATTTGATCCCTTGAACACTGCATTTGCATGCGTTGCAACACATGTGAACCTCACAGAGCCGCATATACAAAACTAAGTCACATTTGTTAGTCCTAGAGCTGCATTCACTCAAATAAAACTACATTCGAGACATTGTGACACATTCAATTCCTCAAATGACACATTTTCTTTTCAAAAGTAAATTCCTCATACAAAGTCGAATCTAAGTCTACACTTGGTCAATATTTTGTCACACACTGTTTCCAAAGGGATTCTGTCAGAAACCAACTTTGAAATTGCTCAAAAACTTTTGACCATTAGTTTTCATTATTGACCATATGTTTCATCCTTCATTTTTTTTAGTTGCATACATTAGGCATTAGCTTGACCCTAGATTTTAATACTTCCATACTTTGGATTAGAAAAATATCAACACAATTTGCAACGTCATTTCTTTCAAAAGTAGGTTATCTTGGACTTAATCATCATTCCCTTTTTCAGTCATTGTCCCTTTTGTGAGATTTTCCAACTCAAAAGTCTAGTTACAAAAACTCACTAGTCATTTCAACCTTGTAATCTTGTCATTTTCAACAAGTCCTTTAGTAACCTAAATCAAAAACAAAGAGTGAGCTTAGAAGTGTTTTGGTATCCTTCCACCAAATTCCATTCTAGTACATACCTTACATATTTTATTCCCAAAAATCCAAAAATATTATTTATCCTTGTCGTCACCTTGCATTTAGTTTTCATTTTCATTTAAGAGATCTCATTTTATGGTGGAAACTAGACTCCAAAAATAGAAACGACAAATGGAAAACTTTGGACAAGACTCCACTTCCAATGTCAACAATCATACATATGACCCAAATTGGACTTTTGACGATCCATTTTCCAACACGAATAATAAAACTCTCACGACCATACCATCCTCATCAAATAGTCCCTTTGAATCATTCTTACATAAGGATGAATATAGAAAAATACTTGAGGAAAACCTAGAGGTAGCAGCACAAGATCTAGAGGCCTCTCAATTCGTGGAACAAATGGTCATATATGATAGAGACAGATATTTGTCCATACTCTTAAGTCAAGGAGCTAGGTTACCCCATGGATTTGACTTTAACACATTGATACCAACATCTCCTGACTCTAATGTCAACAACGCGCATAACATATCAAATAGTGGTCAACCTCCAAATACTACGAGAAATACCTTTTTTGATAATACAATGACCGTGCATGCTACCTCTAACATTCCAAACACCTCCAGTTCAATAAACGCTACATCCATTGGAGGATCACAATCTGTCACAGTGCCCACAATATCCATGACACCATCACAATTAGATGGGACCACCTTTGGCTCCTCAGCAATGTGGGAAAGTTATTCCAATTCTCTCTTTACCACTACGGTAAATTCCATAGGGGTATCATCAAGTCATACAAATCCTCCATTGAAAACTATGTCTACTGCCATGAGTACACGTTCATCATATCCTCTCATTGGTATCTCACACAATCCTTTGGGTGGAAGCAAACAATGTATTTTTATTCAAGGACAACAAAAAAATGTTAACATGTCAACACAGTCAAATGCCATCATCTCCCAAGGACAAAGTACAACCATTCCCCTTGTACAAACCCAACAATTTGGACAAGGTAGTTAAAATGCACAACCCATGACATCATTTCCGCATCACAATGTTCATGGTCACCACACTCCCCAAATATCTACACAAATGGTTGGGGGACACATCCCAAGATACTCATCCCATATTCATACTCAACAACATACCCCCAATCCAAACTTTCACTACCAACAACACATAAACCTAAACACATCACACATATTACAATAATCCATCCCTCCACAATACACTAATATCCAAGCACAATAAATGGGAACCTAAGGCGTACCAACCAATCGTATGTATGGGACCAAAAATGACCCCGTAATCGATGCGTTATAAGAAAAAATGATGGGTCTAGAGAAGACCATCAAAAACATACAAATATCCAGCAAGAAATCAGAAGTGACATATAATTTAAATGTTTATCCATTCGACATGAACTTATACATGCCACCATTTCCTTCAGGATATGTGTCCCCTAATTTTACAAAATATAGAAAAAAAGAAAAATCCCATCAAACATGTCCGTGAATTTGCAACTAATTATCTGGATGTTGCCTATGAACAAATGTACTTGATGAGACTCTTTTCTAAAAGCCTCACAGGTCCAGCCCTTGAACGGTTTTCCACTCAAAAGGATATCCAAACATGGGATGAGCTTAAACAAAAAATCATAAAAAAATATGCATACACCATCGACATGGACACCTCTATAACTAGCTTGTGCAATCTCATGTAAGAGGATGCCAGTGATACATTCATCCCATTCTTTCAAAAATAGAGAAGCCTAGCTAGTCGGTGTCACATTGATATACCCAAAAAGGAAAAGGTGGACATGTTCGTTCAAACACTTCTAGGACCCCTAAAATATGCATTACAAGTACATTATTGCACAACCTTCACAGACCTAGTTGAAAAAGGTGTCCAAATTTAGAAAGCCCTTATTGCAAAGGGGGAATTAAGATACGGTCCTAAAAACACAAATGCAAATCCTTCCACTGATAAAAATAAATATTGGGTCAAAAATAAACATGTTACAAATGACGGTGTTGACACCAAGGTTGCGAACACTATGGGTCCTATAGTAGCTCTAAAAGGGGTTCAACTGCACAAAAAAATAACAATGATATCAACACCCCCTACTAGTGTCCCTTCAAACAACCAAAGTGGCCAACATATTCAAGGACAATACTGTCAAATGAGACAATTCCCTAGGGGTTGCACATACACTCCCTTAGGTGAACCCATTGAAGAAATCCTCAAGAAATGCCTCTAGAATGGCATCATCACACTTCAAGAACCAAAACCATATGACCGAGGACAATTCAAACCAACATGGTGGGATGATAATTCATTTTGTGATTATCACCGGGAAGAAGGACATAAAACCTCTACTTGTTAACAACTAAAAAACCTAGTACAAGATCTTATCAAAAGTCATATCGTCAAGGTAGGTGGACCACAATTGGTCTCTAATTCAGATCATACCGTTCATAAGAACCCACTACAGGACCATGGTTCTAATAATGCTTCCATGTTAGGTCTAAAGATAAACAATAATCAAGCAATTTTTTCCTGTGCCAAGCATGACTATTCTGGTGAACCTATTATAAATAATGTCCGCATTGACGACAAATACATCAACACCATTACAGTCAAATGAGCACCCTAATGCAATGCCACTACTCAAAGTGGCAAGGTCACCATAGTTGGTTCGTCTCCCACTAGGCAACCTGAGATCATCATACTTGTTCCATCTCCTAAATAGTCACAACCCGCCTAAACCACAATGCAATGGCAACCAAAGAGTCAGTTTAACCTTATCGACTAGCTTGGCAAAAATCCCATGCAAATCTCTATACTAGAGCTGCTTCGCATCTCTCCCATGCATAAGGCTATAGTAGATAAAACCCTACAAGCGTCATCAATTCCTAAGGACATTGATGTCAACTAATTTGAGATCATGGTGGGATATCTCACTACGCCTCATCACGTCACCTTTTTTGATCAAGACTACTCGTCACCTAAGACTAACCATAACGATGCATTACACATTGAAACTTTCATCCATAAGCACGAGGTCATAATAATTTTAGTAGATGGTAGAGCAGGATTGAACATATGTTCCTTGAAATTGGTTAAGGCTTTAGGATTTTCGGATGC
The DNA here is from genome assembly GCA_007258455.2 of Sequoia sempervirens. Lineage (NCBI taxonomy): Eukaryota > Viridiplantae > Streptophyta > Pinopsida > Cupressales > Cupressaceae > Sequoia > Sequoia sempervirens. The sequence goes on from VDFB02271358.1 coordinate 365,578,590, forward strand.
ATGTGTGGACCCTACAAAGAGTATAGTGATAAAGGCATATGATGACGAAGAACACTCTTCATTAGGCATTATTTTTCTTCCTATTAGAGTGAGACCATTCATTGTGGATAAAACCTGCCAGGTCCTAGATCTAGAATTACTTTACAATATTTTTCTCAGTTGCCCATGGATTCATGCCTTAAAAGCTATTCCATCCTCATATCACCAATGCTTAAAATTTCCATTTGATGGCACAAAAATCACCATATATGGCGACCCCAACCCTTTTCAATATTGCACCAACCTAAGGGGTATTTCCTAAAACTGAATGCCTATCAATCAAGAGGATTTTGGCCCCTCATTTCCCAAATACATTGAGCCATCCACACTCACATCATCTTCCAAATCCACTCTATCCACATCTTCCACCACACCACCATCTTCCGTGAACCCTAAGGCTAAAACCATTATCAAGATCCAAGGCCTCGGTTGTGGAGAATTCAAGCTACATATGACATATAGCATCAGAACAATACCCAAGCCTTCAAAGGTTTATGGTTGGCCATGATTTAGAATGGAACCCAAAGAAATTTTCAAAGTTCCACCAAAAACATTTTTTTATCAAATGGGGAGACATAATTAACGAGGACCTAGCTGATGTTATAGATGGCTCTATAAATATATGGCCAAACTACCCCCATTACTAGTTAAGAAATATGGCAAGGGATATGACATAATGAAGGCTAATCACTACAATGACACTAGTGGCCTAGGTAGAAATAAAACTAGATGAAGAGAGCCCATAGAACCTTTCAAAATACCAAAGTATCTTGGATTAGGGTATGGACTACCCGATAATGGTGACTAATGTACTAGTGGAATTTTGAGTGAGCGAGTGCATGCTTCAGAAAGTGTCAAGACCGCTAAGGAAACCTTCACTGAAACTGATTCCCAAGAATGGGAATTTGGCTCGCAAAGATCCTTAAGTGATTGTTGCCTCGATGATTTGTTCCTTGAAGGTGTGGAAATGACCTCTAAACAAATATTTTGGCAAACATTCAAACCTAATCAGGCACCGAACAGTCATAGTCCTATTACCATTCCCCATGACCTACGAACCCCATCATTTGAATCCCATCAGCCCAACCCATTTGAATTACCAAACGACATTAACAACCATGACTCTAGGTCCTTCACCCCTTACTTTTATAACGAATGTGAAACAAGTGAAGGGGAATATTGGATAGAGTCTGATGTAGAGTTGGATGATGATAATTTCATCTACAATATCACTAAATCCATTTGCAAGATTTATGTATCCTCCCTTCAATTCACCAACATTGATGATGGAATTTCCCTAGTTTATCCTCAACTAGTCGATTAGGACAAACAAGGTCAGCCAACCCTAGACACATTTTAGAATGGTTAGGAAATTACAAAGTTTATGGGATTACATGAGGAGATACCCAATGGTGATCAAAAGGTAGGATTCAATATTGATCTATATTGTGCAACCTACTTCAGTGAGAGTGCTCCATCCTCCAGTCACAAAATTAAAAATAAGAATAAAACAAAAAATTAAACGTCTTTAGGTGAAAACTGAAAGGCACCTTCTGACAACAAAAAAATAAAAAAAATGACGTATTTGTAGGTGAAAACCTCTCTAAGGTGCCCAAAGATGGAGGAGTGGACTTTCTTCTATGACACAAGAGAAATCAGCTATGCTCATAAAGGACACCATAGAAGACAACACATCAACGACGAAAGATCCCAAAGTAGTCCTCTTTGTTGCATCCTTGACTGAAGAAGAGAGACTAGAATTTCATAAATTCTTTGCAGAACGTAAAGTCAATTTCACATGGTCCTATGCTGACATGCTAGGATTAGACCTAGAGCTAGTTCTGCATCATCTACCACTATTGCTTAATTCCAAACCAGTTAAACAAAAGTTACACAAAATGCATCCTCAAGTCGTTCTCCTAGTCAAAGTTGTGTTGAAGAAACTTCTAGACTCTAGGTTCATACGGTCTATTGATTATGCTAAATGGATATCTAACCTTGTGCCAGTAAAAAAACCAAATGGAATGATCTGAGTCTACACATACTTTAGAGACTTAAACAAGGCATGCCCAAAGGATGACTTTCCTTTTCCAAATATTGATGTCATAGTCCACCTCACAGTAGGATACGAGATGCTATCCCTCATGGATGGTTTCTCTAGCTACAATCAAATCCACATTACCCCCGAAGACCAGCACAAAACAACATTCACTTGCCCTTGGGGTACATACTATTGGAATGTCATGCCATTTGGTCTTAAAAATGTAGGCGCTACATATCAAAGAGCAATGACCACAATCTTTCATGAAATGATGTATAAAATAATGGAAGATTACGTGGATGACCTTTTGGCTAAATCACTGACAAGGAAATATCATCTAAAGGTGTTAGACACAATTTTCAAGAGACTAGAAGAATATAAGGTCAGACTGAATCCTAAGAAATGTGTCTTTGGTGTCACATTTGGCAAACTGTTGGGATACATAGTGTCCCAAAAAGGAATTGAGGTCGATCTAGTGAAAGTAAAAGCCATCATGGAAATGCCTCCTCCTAGAGGAATAAGTGAACTCCAGACTCTACAAGGTAGGTTGCAGTCTATTCAACGCTTCATAGCCCAATTGGCTGATAAATGCCAACCATTCCAATATCTTTTGTGCAAGGGTATACCCTTTGTGTGGATAGATAAATGCCAAGAAGCCTTCCAGAAAATAAAAGACTACCTATTGTCACCGCCAGTCCGTATGCCTCCCATTCAAGGAAAGCTTTTGATATTATACATCCCTGCCACTACTTCAGCACTGGGGGCATTACTAGCACAAAATGACCAAGAAGAAAAATAAAGAGCTATATATTTCATCAGTAGGACATTGGTCAGGTACAAATTGAACTACACATCAATTGAACGGGCTTGTCTTGCCATGGTCTTTGTAGCACAGAAGCTAAGATATTATATGTTAAGCCATCAGACACAACTGGTAGCAAAGATTGACCCCCTCAAATATTTTTTAAGTTAGGTAGCATTAACAAGACATCTAGAAAAATGGGTCATGATTATGAGTGAATATGATATCCAATATATAGAAAGAAAGGAAATAGAAGGATAGGTCATAGCAGATCAACTGGTGAAAGCAACTTTACAAAGTGATCACTCATTAGTGGAAGATTTTCTAGATGAGTCGATATTCCATACGGAACCTAGGTCACCTTGGAGACTCTACTTTGACAAATCACACATAAATCATGGCTTAGGGGGAGGAATTCTATTCATCATCCCTCAAGGAGATTCCATTCCTAATTTTTTCTGCATAGCTTTCCCATGCACAAATAACGTGGTAGAATATGAGGCACTAGTTACAGGATTTAGAATGGCAATAAAATGGAAAATTTGAACATTGCATGTCTATGGAGATTCTCAATTGGTCATCAACTAGGTTAATGATGACTATGAAACAAAAGATGAGAAGTTGATGCCCTAAAGAAGAATGGTTGACAGTTTTCAAACGTACTTTCATATGGTATCTTTTGAACAAGTTTCAAGAGCTCAAAACAAAGTGGCAGATGCAATGGCTACAACAGTCTCTCTCCTTGACATTCCAAGCAATATGCCTTAGCTATAATTCCTAATAGAACAATTGTTGGTTCCTCCCTATGACATTCTAGAGTCAAAAATGGTTTGTGAACTTGCTGGTCCTGACTCTCCCTTGTACCAAGATATCTATGATTACCTTAGGTCTCAAACCCTTCCACCTAACCTATCCAATAACTAGAGGAAGTCCTTCATCTGAAAAGCTACAAGATATGCCATCGTCAGTGACACCCTTTACCACTGTAGCTTTGATGACACCCTCCTTAGATGTCTTGACAATAACGAAGCACGTACAACCTTACACGAGGTACATGAGGGTATATGTCAGTCTCATTCGAGTGGTCCTACTTTAGCTAGGAAGATAACAAGATTTGGGTACTATTGGTTGACTATTGAAAAGGATGCAATAGAATATGTCAAGACTTGTCACCAATTCTAGATTCACAGTGATATGATTCACACTCCAGCGTAGGAACTTCGGCCAATCACTTCTCCTTGGCCCTTCACTCAATGGGGACTTGACCTCATGTGAAAGATCCATCCTACCTCATCCAATGGAAATAAATTCATTATCACTGCAACTGAGTATTTTACAAAGTGGATCAAAGTCATCCCCCTGACATACATAACCGACAAAAAAATATCCAAGTTCATTCTTAACTACATTATTTGTCGGTATGGCCTTCTGCAATCCATCATCACTGACAATAGACATTTGTTTAAAAACCAAGATGTTCATGACTTATGTGAGCGATTTCACATTCAACACCATTTTTCATCTCTATATTACCCACAAGGAAATGGTCAAGCTGAGGCATCAAATAAAACCATCATTAAAATCCTGAAAAAATGACTATCAATGACACTGGTCGTGACTGGCATATTCAACTCAACCCTGCTCTGTGGGCTTATTGCACTAGCATTCGTATTCCTATAGGATCTAATCCTTTCACCTTGGTATTTGGAGTTGAGGCCATCTTTCCCATTGAGGTTGAAATTCCTTCTTTACGAGCCTCCTTGAAGGGTCTAATTGATGATGAGGAGTATAGACAGTCGCACCTGCATGAGCTAGAGATGCTAGAGGAAAGAAGACAAAATTCCTTGAACCATCTACAAGTGTATTAGAATATCCTTTGTTGCAGTTACAATAAGAAAGTCATGGTCAGAAAATTTGACATTGGTGACTTAGTCCTCATGCAGAACCCTAAGAATCAGACTGACAAAGAAAAGCTGGGAAAGTTTGAACCAAACTAGTTGGGTCCTTACATTATCATATCTTCCTTTGGTTCTGGAGTATATCAACTAGCTACTCCAAATGGTGAACAACTAACAAAGCTTATCAATAGTCTACATCTCTGAAAGTTCTATGCACAACATTAGAACATCGAGCTGAAAACCTTAAAATGCAAATAAATTGAAAAATGGTAAAAAATCATTGCCTTGATGAAAACCTCACAAATAGGCATCTTGGCGGCACCCAAAAAAAAAAGAAAAATGACAAAAATAGTAAATAAAAATGATTCGTCCAACAATAAAAACCTGGCAAATAGGTGCTTTGGATAAGTACCTTGGCAAAAACCTAACAAATAGGCATCATGCATAATCAATCATTGCTCGACCATCTACTGTTACTTTCCCTACCTTGGCCTAGGATGAAGTACATTTTCTATCACTACCACTACATCTTCCATGAAATCATACCCTTCTTTTCATGGTGGATAGAAGGTTGACATCAAGTCCTAAATACTGCCCATCCAACACCCCAAGCACATCCCTTTCATGTCCTTTAAAATTGGCTAAGTCTTAGATCTGACTGGGGGAAATTTTTTTATCATGTAGCTATAGTGGATATCACACATGGTTTCAGCAATAGCAAAAAGTCCTAAAAAAAGACAAAAACATTGCAAAAATTACTAAAAAAAAAGAAGACAAAAACATTGCAAAAAGTCCTAAAAAAAGACAAAAACATCGCAAAAAGGCCCAAAAGAAAGACAAAAACATTGCAAAATTTTGAAAAAAACATCGAAAAGTCTTGAAAAAATACAAAAACATTGCAAAAAGTCTTAAAAAAAAAGACAAAAACATCGCAAAAATTATTAAAAAAAAGACAAAAACATCGCAAAATGTCCTGAAGAAAGAGACAGAAACATTGCAAAATGTCCTGAAGAAAGACCTAAAAATCAAAAAACATCCTAAGGAAATCACAACAAATGTCAAACTGCTCAAATAACATGAAACAAGTCACATTTCATTATGTTCATCATCTTAGTCAAGTCTTTGCCATTCGTCTAAACTACATTGTCTCTGTGCATTTGCTACATAGGCAAGACTCATTTTCAAGCCCCCGAGACATTAGGTCAGTCCTTTTAGGTTTGTAAAAATAAAATCATGATGGAATATTTGATCATCAAGAAAAAGTCATTAGTCATGTTGAACTACGAGGTCTTTGAGTGTATGACATAGGCAAGGCCATCTGTTGATGAGCCCATGAGGCCGCACTAGGTCAATCCATTAGGGTTCATGGCATTACACTGGCACACATGTCAAAATTCTATAGGTAAAAAAAATCATTAAAAAAAAGTATGGCAATCGTTTATTCTTACATGAAAACCATATTACCATGAAATATCATCATCTGGACAACACACGTCAAACGTTTGTCAAATTTCAGTCAAATTAAGTCCAACTATCAATTCTTGGTTATTGTTTTAGATGTGTCCTTCTAAAGAATAGCCCCAATCCTTTATGCCTTAGGATGTGTCCTTCCTAGGCATTGTCAATGCCATTCAACATTTTTGAGCGATCCTCTTGACATTTAAGGATCACTCTTCTCGACATCAAAGTTCTTTCAGATGTGTCCTTATGAAGAACAATCTCTATCATTTATGCCTTAGGATTTATCCTTCCTACGAATCATCATTGGTCATCTAGTATTTTGAGGCATCCCTTTTGAAATTTAGGGATCAATCCTCTTGACATCAACATCATTCAGGATGTGTCCTTCCTGAATTTGGCAACCTTCGACATTCGTCATATTGGCATTGTCAAAACATACCCCAACATTTCATCATCATCAAACCTGACATCATAACAATGGGTATCTAGACGCAATTGGAAAACACTTGGCATTTGTCTTTTGGATTTTTATTATGTTACTAGTTTTTCAGCGAGATCCCAACAATAGGATTTAGAGAAATAGTGACGTATCATGACGTTTGTCTTGACTTGTTGACACACATGATTAGTAGTTTCTCAATGAGGTCCTAATTCTAGGATTTAGAAAAACAACGATGTATCATGATAAAGGATCTATTTTGTATTTTGACAATCATGTTGCTAGTTTCTTAAGGATGTCCTGGAAACAAGATTTAGAGAAATAACAATGTTTCATGATTTGTCCTTTTGGCTTTTTCTACTTGTGGTTGGTTATGACAAAAGATGGGGGCAATCACGCTCTTAGAATAAGTCATGATCATCCTTTTCTATGATTGCTTGTCTTATGTGATGGTATGACCTTGTAGAGATTGATCTATGTCATATCATGGTGTTTGTTGTCCATTACAACAATCTACCCAATGATGATTAAGATTAATAAATATTAAAAGTCCTATGCTAAAGTTCTGAAGGATTTAGTTTAGGAACTAACATGCGTCTTCTCTTGTCGGTTTGGTCATATTCTCTCATCCATCTCATGACAATATCCTGTGACATAAAAAAACATAAGTGCATACATGATCATATAAACATTGCATTAGGTCCATACATACATCATCCATAGCATTAAATCATATAGAATTTCATTGCATATTGCATTAACATTATCATAAACATGGCATCCATTTAAATAAATACATTAGGCATATCATTATCACCATCATCACAAAATCAACATAACATATAAATAAGCATTACATCATCATGACATCATATCATAAGTAAGCATCATAGTACATACATGAAAAATATTACCATCATACATCATAAATCAACATCATACATAAAGAATCACATCACATATATCATAATGCATTAATCAAATAACATCACATAACACACATGTAGGCCGCATCAAAACTGCATCATCATATAGCATCATATCAAAAAAAATATACAATGTCAGAGGATAGAGTCAAATGATATCCCAAAAATGGAGCTCGTAGGCTCAATGATCTATACATAATGTGTCATAACAAAGAACCAAATGTAACAAGAATGCCCCTAGCATAGGCTCTCATCATCCCCTCATGGCAAAGAGTGTGGTGGCTAAGGATCTATGACTGGTGCTGAGATAATGGGTGGACCTATAGCAGCCTCTATCTATGCAACCAATGGAATTGACATTGATGACATCATCACCATGGTATTAGAAACCTATGAGGACACTGCAGCCTAACTCTGTGATGCTAAAGGATCTGTCATTGGAAGTTGTCTCTGTATTGATCTTTTCCTTGAGCTAGTGGACCCATGACTGTGACTCGAATGATGAATTGAGACATGCCTATGTGAGTGGTGGGACATGTGCCCTGATGTGCACCTTGAGGAGGTGGACCCTCCTACACTAGTATGGCTCTTGTTTCCGCTCCCACTCCCTAATCTGTGACCACTTCCTATCCTCGTCTGTGAGTGAGATAGTCCCCAAAATGTCCTAAGCATAATGTTGCAAAGTCCACACACCACTGTGCCGACTCCTGTATCCAGATCTCAACCTGATACTGCTCTACTCGAGCCACCTCTAACTCTACCCGCAAGACTCTAACCTGTGACATGCTCTCATCCAGCTTCTGCAGCCTAACTCATCATGACATCATATCATTACATCATTACAAAATCAACATAACATATAAATAAGCATTACATCATCATGACATCATATCATAAGTAAGCATCATAGTACATACATGAAAAATATTACCATCATACATCATAAATCAACATCATACATAAAGAATCACATCACATATATCATAATGCATTAATCAAATAACATCACATAACACACATGTATGCCGCATCAAAACTGCATCATCATATAGCATCATATCAAAAAAAATATACAATGTCAGAGGATAGAGTCAAATGATATCCCAAAAATGGAGCTCGTAGGCTCAATGATCTATACATAATGTGTCATAACAAAGAACCAAATGTAACAAGAATTCCCCTAGGATAGGCTCTCATCATCCCCTCATGGCGAAGAGTGTGGTGGCTAAGGATCTGTGACTAGTACTGAGATAATGGGTGGACCTATAGTAGTCTCTATCTATGCAACCAATGGAATTGACATTGATGACATCATCACCATGGTAATAGAAACCTATGAGGACACTGCAGCCTAACTCTGTGATGCTAAAGGATCTGTCATTGGAAGTTGTCTTTGTACTGATCTTTTCCTTGAGCTAGTGGACCCATGACTGTGACTCAAATGATGAATTGAGGCATGCCTATGTGAGTGGTGGGACATGTGTCCTGATGTGCACCTTGAGGAGGTGGACCCTCCTACACTAGTATGGCTCTTGCTGCCACTCCCACTCCCTAATCTATGACCACTTCCTGTCCTCGTCTATGAGTGAGATAGTCCCCAAAATGTCCTAAGCATAATGTTGCAAAGTCCACACACCACTGTGCTGACTCCTGTATCCAGATCTCAACCTGATACTGCTCTACTCGAGCCACCTCTAACTCTGCCCGCAAGACTCTAACCTGTGACATGCTCTCATCCAGCTTCTGTTGAAGATCTACCACCCTCTGGTCTATCATGGCATCCTGGGGCAATGTCAAGGAGGACAGTATCTCCTCCTCTCCCTCCACCATTCACCATCTAAGAATCTCTCAGCCTCATCCATAGCATCATCCTCATCATTTTCCTCCTCCTTCGCAACATTCTCTCCACTAAATCTCTTGTCCCAAGGCTCTTCCACATCCACATCCACCTCCACATCCTCCTCCTCTCCCTCCTACCTCGACTACTCCCCCTCCTTCGCCACAAGCTGCTCCTATCTCTCCTCCTCCACCACATCCTCCTCCTGTCACTCCTCCTCCTCCACTTGTCTCGGCTACTCCTCTTCCTCTCTCTCCCCTTCCTCGACCACCTCTAGGATGGCATCTAGTGGCACTCTATCCATGCATGGTTGCACCCTCCTACCCTATCTCTAACCATCCATCCTCCATCTCGGGTTGTCTCCTCCATCATCCCAATCATATCCATCATCTCCACCCTGACCTCCATCCTTGTCCCCATCTCATCCTCCACCTTGACCTCCATCTCTCCCCCTGCCTCCATCCCTGCCTCCATCCCTCCACCAGCCTCTACTTCTATCACTCACTCTGCCCCCTCGCCTGACCCTTGGCACACATGGAATGACTGACCTCCTGTCCACAGGCGCTGGCCCATCGGGATCTATTAGTGGCACTTGTCAATGTGCCTCCCACTACAAGTCATAATCTGTAGTGGTACCAAGATCTGCAACTCCACCTCACCATCCCCACTACTAGGCTCCTAGCCCATCAATCTGCTACTCAGTGAATGCTAAGGGAATCGCTAGCCCCCAAGCTGCCTCTCTCAAAGACTGAGCATACTCTACTATGCCTGCATGTACACTTTGTAGCTCTTTGAACTATCTGAGAACATGCTATGATAGATACATCTCTATGATCAACTGACTCTGCACTGTCCTGCCAATCAGGGACTGATGCTTTCTGCATAGGCTAAGATGGTTTGCCTCATCATCCCATTGTTGCCAGTCTCTATATGATCTCCAAATAAAGGACACCACATTATCAATATGATGCCGCCACCAACCTGTCTCCCCCATCTGTGTCTACTAAAGTGCACCGGCATAGTAATATGCATAGGGAATACCCTCAGTCAACTGTGGTCTCTGAATGGGTGAATGGAATATCACTATATGCTCCCAAGCACAAATCATCATTAGTTTCGTGCCACACGAAATACTCTCCACCCTCTTGTAAGAAACCTCGTGATGTTGGTGGTAGAGTGTGCCTAGTAAACAGAGACTCTAGGCGTACATGGTCTTGTCTCGTCTCATCCCAACTATGACATCTTCCTAACCAATGGGAAACCCATGTCTGTGCCAGTCAGGAATCAGTATCTTTCCAATCAACATGACTAGAAATGCATCAAATCGATCATAATGATCCGCCATAAACTCCCAACGGATCTCATATCCCTGGATGTCGAGCCCTGTGCCCTCATCTTAATAGTATGATGTGAAGGTATGCTGGCCATGGCGAGGGTCATAGATGATCCACTCTCCTCTGATTGGCATGCATAGAATGCAGTAAATATCCTCAAGTGTAATGGTCACCTCTCCTGTCGGTAGGTGAAAGGAGCATGTATCAGAATGCCATCACTTTCATAATGCAGTTAGAAGTCCCCTATTAGCTCGAATAGCGGGCATATAGGCGACATAAAACAAACCTAGCTGCATCAATCGTTGTCGCTCCCATGTAGTCAGCTGATCAGCAAATCAGAAGGTCTTTGGTCTGCTCTCTCATGTATAAGCAGGGGCTAGCTATCTCTACACAAAGTCAAACAATGTGGCAGTACCTTCTGGATAATTGTTAGTATCATTAAAAAAAAATTAAAATTTGAAAAGCATTCAAATTTTCCTTGGTCAAAGTCAGAGTCAAAAATGTCATGTTGACTACAATTGCATCGCGAAACAACAGATGCATCATTTCATACTTCAAATGCATCTCAGAATGTTGATTATGTCATTCAGGCTCTCAATTGTGTTGCATTAGAGCACTTGCATCACAATATATGACACATGCATCACTCCATTCTAATGCACCGCAAAATGACGAATGCGGCACTCATCTTTCAAATGCGGCTCAAAAAAGTGAATGTGTCACAATTTTTGTCAAAAGTGTTGCAAACCATTGACCCACCCTAAAAACCCCTTGCACTTGCGTCGAGACACATCAAATGTATCAAATGTGAAGTCAAATGCAACTTATGCGCACGCATATGCATCACAACGCATTTGTTGTTCCCCTCTAAACCCTACTTTTGGCATGCAAAATAAAAAAATTACAAAGAGGGTTAGGGGTACATACCATTGGCTCTGAGCCCTCTGGCTGCCTGAAGGTTTGTACGATCTCGCCGTGGTGCTCTGTCACTGGAATCACCATCCTCACTGTTGTCCTCTTTGCTCTGAGCTCTCAAAATTTTGCAAAGTGAATAATGAAAATGAATTGACTTTTAACCCTTTGTCAACCTATTTATAGAAGTCAAAATGACATTTGTCAACTAGGATATTACTGGAGGCTCCTTTGACCAACTTTGACCATCCTGTTGGTTGCCTTAAATATG
>VDFB02271358.1:365590649-365617676 GCA_007258455.2 Sequoia sempervirens
GGGGAGAGAGTTAGAGAACACGGGAGAGGGTGGGAGAGAATTGAAGAGATTGGGAGAGAGTGCTTGAGTAGGAAATAGGATGGGAGATGGTGAAAGAGTGTGGGAGATAGGTTGGGAGTGGGTTGGAGTGGGTATACCCTATAAATCTTAAAAAATAACTAACTTTATTATAATGCAAGCACATTATTAATAAATTGAGAGATGGTTGTTTAGCAAGAAATAATGTGCTCACATTATAACATGAGCACATTTTTTACTGCACTAAAAATGGTTAAAAATATATATATATCTATGATGTGGGCCCACATTTTGCATATTCTCTTAGTTTTGTGCATGCTCTAACAACAATTAGCTTTTTGGTGATTGAGTGGAGTGTGCATGCATGATTTTTAGATTCCACCACCTTATTTTCATGATATTTCCATCACCTTTTCATGAAATAGCAGAGTTTTAACATTGAAAGGCATATAATATGAATTCAAGTTTGAATTATAGTGATAACTGATATACAATTGAAATTTGGAGGGGAACAAGATTTTCAAAAAGTCAATTTTTTGAGGAATTTGAGGAAAGAAGAAGCAAAGGATACATAATTGGGTATAACTCCTCCATTTGAAACTTTGGTTTTTTAGGTATGTGAAGTCTTTGTACATTTTGTTTCATTCTATTATGGCTTTCTTTCATTTTTGTTGTTTTGCTTATTCCATGTTGATAAAATTGTTTGTTTGTCATGTTACAACCTTAGGTTGTCAATGGACATTTTAAATTACACAATTCTATACACTTTCCTATTACATTTTTAAACCACATCTCTTTGAGGCATTTTGTTAAATTTAACAATTGACTTTCTTTATGTATGCTTCCAAAGCTTTCATTGAGGTATTTTGTCAAACAATTATACAAACCAGTTGATTGCCTTGTCTATGCTACCAAATTTTACATACATGTCTCTAAAAAATTGGAATATACTCCTAATGCATGCTCAAATATGTTTCCAATATAAAAACCCTCAATTTGCTCATAGATATCTAGGTTTTTTCATATTTCACAACTCCAAGGCTTTCCAAGCCTCACCAAACCATCAAAAAAGTTTTTTAGCGTCTCTACAAACAAAATAAACCTTCACTAGGCCTTTAGCCTCATTAGATCTCAAAACAACCACTTTGGTTCTTCTTTTTCATGCCAAAAACTCACATTCCAAGTTTAAGATAACATCACCATCCCTATAGATGCCTTACCACTATTAAAAGAAACATGAAACTTGAAAACAACATATCATAGGCCTTTCCTCTAAATCACAGGTCACCACAATAGGAGGAAAGGCTCCATATTTAAATTAAATTAAAACTCATACCCCTCCGATCTGTACAGGCTGATCATGAAGAATGGAGTTTTTCGTTCACTGAAACAACCAAAGGAGTCTCAAAATAGATTGAACTCCAAGTTAATACCTGCCACCATAGCGATTTTTTGTTCTATAGACCTAGGACCATTTAGACACCTTTATTTTACCCATTACAGAGCCTTTCAACATATCCAACAATCACCAATTCTTGTTTTGTACCATACTGCACAAATTATTAAGTTTTATATGCTTTTAAGGGCCCAAATTAGCCCACTTTTACAAAGGAGCCACCTTCAAAACATGTCCAAATCTCCTGAAACCTTGAGGCAGCACTTTATATCTATCAAAACTTCAAATTATAGCATTAGATTGCAAAGATTCAATTATTTACCACCCAAACCATAAAACCCTCTCCCTAGGCTTAGAAACTGTATGTTTTATTAAAAGTAGCACTTGCCAAACACTCCAAAATTTGAAAACTATTGAAAAAAACCTAATATACCTTTTTCATGCTCAATCTGACATAAAATAATGCTGCCCAACTCAAAAACTCAATTTCAGTCACCAAAAGCTCAATTTTGTTAAGGAAAACTCAACATTTCCTCATTTGGTTTGACACCCAATCCAAGATCATCCTCCATTCAAGTTTATCATGTCCTTTTATAATTTTTCCCTCTTAAAACAAACCACTTCAACTTCAAAAACTAACATTTGAAAGAGGTGATCATTGGTCTCCCTCTTTAATAGACTTTTACAACCCTTCACTATTAGTTAATTTGACTTGACTTAGCACTTTTTGCACAGGTAAAATTATTCGTCATGCCAAAGATATGAATTGTTAAAAAGGAAAAAATAAAAAATGATCAACTCCAAGCCTTTAGAGATAAAGAGAAAAAATGGATGAGGGAATATCGTAAAAAGAAAAAATTAGGAACGATTGACAAAAGCAAGCCAGTTGAAGAGGAACCTCAACCGTCAAAAAGAGAAAAGAAATTGGCAACACAAACGTCACGAATGTGAAAGAGTCATGCTAGGGGAGATGTAGATACTATAGTTGGAGACACACCCTCTACTGCAAGTGAATATGAAGGGACACCATTAAGTACAAGCAAATATGGAGGGACACCATCTACCACAAGTGAGTATGGTTGGACACCATCCACCACATCTGAAGTTGAGCATACATCATCACTCTGATTTGATGAACAAGGTATGACATCATCCCCACATGAATCTCAAGGTATGTATTCTATTCCATCCTCAGTCGAAGGTATGCAATCTAGCCCACCTCAATTAAATATTGATGAAATTCCTAATGTTGATATGCATGTACCTAAGAGAACACCACCTAGAATTTCGCGTAAAAAGCCAAAGTTTTTGATTAATATTGATTAGGATATTTTTCAGCACATGGAATGTAAGATTATAGAATGCACTTGTAGAAGATCTACTAATAAGATTTGGAAAATTTTCTTTAAAAGGAAAAATGAGACCGGAAGATGTCAACTATTTGTTCAAATGATGCGGGGTTTAAAGTACAAAAATATCATGAAGACTCTTGGGTTGAGAACATCGAATGCATCAAGTCAAAACACTATTGTGAAGAATCTAATGGATGCTTATGAGAGTGTGGCTAAGACCTCATGTTCAAAGGATAGTAATGCCACCTGACGTGTCATTACATCAACTTTGGTAAGCTATCAAGCAAAGAGATCTCATCTCATTAAAAAGACAAGTGAACAAATGAGAATTAGTAAAAAAAACTTTATCAAAAGTCGTTCAAAGGTGGCAAAGAATTGAGGGCACCGATTCAAATGAATTATGGGAATTCTTAGGAAGACTACCACATAAAGATAGAAAAGTTGTTGAAGCATTGAGAACACTAATTGAAGGTTAAATTAGAAGAATAATACAAGGCCATCTCTAAATAAAAGGGATATCGTAAGAAGGAGAATCCGTAGTTGGAACCATGAGCCACATCCAAAGCATTTTTTGGATACGACTCAAACCCAATTTTTTGACAAATTTCAAAATGCTTATCCTAAAATTAGTATTTCTCAAATTTTTTTTGAAATGCTTAAACCTTTTTATGTCAAGATAAATCACACACACACTACTTGTTGCTGTAGACAACATATTGACTTTGCTAACCATTATGATGTTTATCATTCTCTATGTTTAGTTTTGCATACTAATGATGTTTTGTAGGATTGTGGCATAAAAGCACCACCAAAATCCTCAAGAGAGTTCTTATCAAAAAAATTATGTCAAATAGAGGATGGCCATATATTCTATAGGACAACATGCTTGGATGGTTCATGCGAGTGTTGTAGTGGCTTGCAACAAATGCTAGCATGTCAACATATGGAAAGCACATATGAGGTGGGGCATAAACTAGTAGATTTCAAGAAGTATAAAATAGTGGCCTACACTATAAAAGATGGGTCTCAAGCAAAAAGGTGTGATTTGGTTATTGAGAAGATTCCAATGTATCAATTTATGTCCATGTTTCGTGAGAATATAGTGTATGAGTATGCAAGGCATACCCATAGAGACCAATGGCTGGACACAAAATTCAAGCTATGCAAGGACACCTTTCTAGTTGGAAGCATAGTATCAGTGGTTGAATTTGTAGAGAACTACACTCTACAACCACAGTGTGAGGTCCAATCACAGTATTACAACTCCACATAGGTTTCGATATTTGTGCACATAGCATTCATTCATGCAGCTGATAGTACAAAGGACCAAAGGAAGGTATTGAGGGAGTACTACTTTTATATTAGTGATGATCACACACATTCTCCAGAGTTCATGCAAGGTTGCTTCTAGATGTTCTATAGTGATTTGGCTCAGAAGGGCATAACATATGGTTGGCATATAATATGGTTAGATAACTATGCAACATAGTTCAAGAATGCGTGCATGTTCTATTGGTTGTGCAGGATGCATCTCACTATAGGTGTTCAACATATGTGGAACTTTTGTGAGGCTAGGCATGGAAAGAGGGGGCATGATGGTGTAGGAGCATGCGTGAAAAGAGAATTAGTACGAGAAGAGTTAAAGTATAAAGGGGTATGTGCAAGATGATCATGGAAAAAATAGGCCCTTAAGTGGCAAAAAATTTAGACAAATCAGAGTTAGGCAACTTGACGTAAAAATTTGAATAAGTTACCTATATTATTTCAAAAATGTGTAAGAATAGAATTTGTAGAAAATTGAATGTAGTTTCTAAACTACTAAGTTTTTTGAAAAAAATAAATATCTATTTTGTGAAAATTTGAAATTTCAATGTAGTGGTACTTAAATTTCAAGGAAAAATAACAAGTAGATGTCTGTCTGACCACCCTAACAACAATAAAATGATAATTTTTTTTTATAATATTTTAAATATAAGTATAGGACACATGCCCTAATATGATGCATATTTTTTTGTAATTTTTTTCCAAGTAAATAATTAATTATGAATTTTTTATTATAATTTTTTTAAAAATATAAAAAATCGTATGTCTAACCACCTTAACTTGGTGAAAACTTCATGAAATTCAATTTTTCTTTTCTTAATCCTATAGTATGTGAAGCATAGAATGTGATGCATGTTTTGGATTCAAAAAAAGTGATACCATTTGAAAGCTATAGATGTTTTTCAGTCAGCCTATCAATCAGGACTTTAGTCATAATTTGAATAGAAAATGAATAATAATTACTTACTAAATTCAAAGTAAAGCATAATTTATATATCGGTGGAAATCTGAGAATCTCCTTTAAAACCCCTTTTCGTTTCATCAATTTTGGGTAAAAAAATAGTTGTCAGCCACATACCCATCATATTGCCACTTTTTGGCCCATCATGATCCTGCACATACCCAAAGATAGTGAAAAGTTGACAGATGCAAGTTCAATCATCGAGTGGTGTAATGCTTTGATGGGTCCAGGTAATGAAAGTATGTCTTTAGTTCATATATTTTTTTGGTTGATGGATGATACTAACATTGCACCATATGAGGATTGTTGTACACTAACAAGATTGAGTGAGTTACACTATTTCCTTAGCTCAAATGCAGGTTCATAGAGTATTGATACATGTAAGATGGCATGGGTTTGTTCTTCATGTACAATGCAAGCCTGGAATGATTGTGAGTTAGGGGAGTGGGTTGAAAAATGGTTGAGAAGTTATCTTACCCCACTTCACACATATCGCCCTTTGACGACATTCTAACTAATAGAGAAAACATCAAATACCCTACAGGCTCAGTTGTTGTTACTAGAACATGGCTTAGAAGGTACCCACATAAGAGTGTTAAACATTGGTTGTTTGAGGACTTTGAAATGCATCATAATATTCTTCATTACTCAAACCTTGTGGCATCCAATGTTCATTTGAGTAAATATGGGGGTAGACCTTTGAACAAGACCTTGTGGAAGGTTTGTGAGTCTGACCAAGAGGAAATACATGACACAATAAAGAGTAGAGAAGATCCAAATGGTTCATTGGATTAATTTATAAGTATATTCACAATGGTTCTTATTAATTTATACTTGTATCCACATTACTTTTTTGTATGGCAATGCTATCATGTCTTATTTTACTTTGTGTATCTATAAGTAACTCGGTAAATGTTGAATGGTGTCCCCTTGTGAAAAATATAGATTTATGAGCCATCTAAGAGAATATCAAGCATAAAAGCAATGCAACATCCCTATTTTGATTATGAAGCCAAATCTCAATTATGATTTTCAGCCATTACAAAAGTGTGTGTGAAGCTTGGTGAGGGAATTTCCAATTATTCATTTGAATTTAACCTTATCGTGAACACCTATGATGTAGACATTATAGGAGCATCTCGAATTTCAAGATATTCTAGATTCATGAGAGGTGTTGTGTGCAATAGGTATCTTGGAACTCACAGTGAAGATGTATGAGTAAGAGTGACTAAGTTGAGAGACTGCCATGCCTATCTATAAGTGCCTTCCATCTATTTTCATTTCATTTCCATTTTGGACATGAGTAAAAATTGACTGGTCTCTCCTTGCAGAAAATGTTGATTTTGGAGCCATCGAAGAGAATCTCAGCCCAAAAAGAAATGCAACATCCTTATTTTGATGATCCTTAAAAATATCAATTTGATTTCAAGCCATTATAAAAGAGTGTGCAAAGCTTTGTGAGGGAATCTTAAGTTTCTCATTTGAAGTTAACCTCTAAATGAGAACCTGTGATGTAGACATTATAAGAGAATCTCGAATGTATGAGTGACATTGTAAAATACTTGTGAGAACAGAGTACCTAAGGCATTGTAATGAGATTTACTTGTAATGACATTTATTGAAATAATGAAATTTGGTGTAGGGGCACCAAGGTTATTGAGAAAATTAGGTTCATGGAAATCTTTTAAGTTATTTTTATTCTTTTACTTTTCCTATATATAACTAAACTAGTAAAAATTGATTGGTCTCTCCTTGCAGAAAATGTTGATTTTGGAGCCATCGAAGAGAATCTCAGCCCAAAAAGAAATGCAACATCCTTATTTTGATGATCCTTAAAAATATCAATTTGATTTCAAGCCATTATAAAAGAGTGTGCAAAGCTTTGTGAGGGAATCTTAAGTTTCTCATTTGAAGTTAACCTCTAAATGAGAACCTGTGATGTAGACATTATAAGAGAATCTCGAATGTATGAGTGACATTGTAAAATACTTGTGAGAACAGAGTACCTAAGGCATTGTAATGAGATTTACTTGTAATGACATTTATTGAAATAATGAAATTTGGTGTAGGGGCACCAAGGTGATTGAGAAAATTAGGTTCATGGAAATCTTTTAAGTTATTTTTGTGTTATGAGTTTTGTCAATTGAATAAGATCATAACATATCCACAATTTATTTATAATGTAATAAGTCATGTTAGTTACAAAAAGAATAGTTAGGCATGATTAGAAAGATATAGAATCATTTGTAAAGGCTATTTAAAACCTGTTGAAGGCTATTTAAGTCAATATTTTAATTTGTAGCCTTTTCAAGGAAAATATTTGAATATGGTTGTAAATGTACTATTAGTGAGATTGAGATTGTTAACCTTAAGAAAGTAGCAGTATTTATGTTGATGAAATTTCCTTTAGATGCAAGGATTCAAAGCACATCAACCATGTGGTACAAATGATTAAATCCCAGACATGATATGTAACAATGAAAGAGTCTAAAAAGGCGGAGAGAGATATAATGGTAACTCAGGAGAAACTTTAGTGATGCAGAGTCAAGGTGGAGAAGACTCAAAAAAAAACAAATTTTAGTAAATCAACAACATTTGTTATTTCATCTGGCCATCGTAGAACAACTACCAACAAAAAGGCTTTGAAACTCAACAATTTGGCTTAAATTTTAGAGAATGCCTCTCAAGGACCATTTCATCATCAATATAGCATCTACTCAAACCCCCAACACCATTCCCAAGCCAAACATACAAGGTTTCTTTGCAATTTCTTGGAGATCCTTCAAACTGCCTTACAAAAATGCTAAAAAATTAGTCCTGTTTTACAAACAAACTGCTCTTTAAAATTATTATAACCCCACAATCTCTTGGACAGTCATCAAATAGGTCAAAAACTCCAATTCCACAGGTTTTAGAACAACACTCAACCTCTAAGCCATAATTGATTAATACCCTCAATTTTCTAACAAATACGTAGGGTTTTTAGCATCTCACAACTCCAAGGCCTTCCAAACCTCACCAAAGCATCAAAAAAAAAAATTAGGGTCTCCACATACATAATAAACCTTCACCTATCCTTTATACTTATTAGATCTCAAAAACATCACTTTGGTTCCTCCATTTCAAGCCAAAATCTCACATTCTCAACCTAAAAGCCAGCCTTATAAACACATTACCATTATTAAAAGAGTTAAGGAAACTTGAAAAAAACACATTGTAAACCTTTACTTTGAGTCACAATTCACCACAATAGGAGGAAGGGCTCCATCACAATAATTAAAGTAAACTCAAACCCTAATGGTCTTTACAAACTAAATAAAGAAAAATGGATTTTCCTTTCACTAAAACAACCAAAGGTGTATCAAAATAGATTGAAATCTAGGTTAATACCTGCCACCACAATGTTTCATGAATTTATTTTCATAAGAGGCCTATACTAGGCCATACATAGAGAAAAGAAATTGAAAACTTAGAAAAATGTTGAAATTCCACAATTTTAGGCATTGTCAAGGGCACCAATCTTCAAAAAACCTATTGATGGAACCCCCATTCAAGATTGAATGATGTTTTTAATACATTTCAAATGAGAATGATCTCCTTCAATGCCCATAAATGCCTTTCAACCACCAAACCCTTATTAAGCCTACAAATACTAGTATTTATTATTTAAGAATGGTTTTGCTTACTAAGCTTTATCATGCAAATTTAATATTCTAAAGGCCTAGGACCACTTAGAAACCCTTATAAAATGAATTTTAGACTATTTCTCTGCACTCTGACCTACTTTTTATATAATTTTCCTTTATGGAAATATCAACAATTATTTAATTCAAGAGTGCTTTTGCACATTTGTCCACCCTAACCTACTAATTCCCAAAGTACATAAAAGATTGGTCTATTAGACCTTATTCAAGACAAAAAGTCCTCAACATACTAACATTTACCAACTTTCCTCCCAATTTACCATCAAAAAATCACAAATTGAGAGTGAGGTGTGGGCACTCCTATGCCATTCAACTTTCAAAAAAAAAGTCAATTAGGCTGGAAAACATCTGGATCGGGCTAGCATTTGGTGGAAAAGGAAGAAAGATGACTAGAACTCTAGAGGCCCACCATACTAGATTTTGATATTGAACCATGAGAGTAGAAGAGAGATTTGATATCATGTATCAAAACATTAAGCATGCATTATTCCAACCAACGGAGAAGGAGATGATTACTTTGCTTCATTTTCATTTGCATAAGCATATCAAGGCATGGGAACCAAGAAAACCAAGGATGTCCAATTTTATGTGGAGGTAATGGATTTGGTCCAAAATTTAGGAGGGTCAAGAAGGTCAATGTATGATCTTGATGTAATTGAGGAAGAACAACAAGAGAGGGATAGGAAAAATAAAATCAATATAGAGTTTCAAGGTTTTTTCAAGCGAGTAAGAGAGCTATGGGAGCAACCTCATCTAAAATATTTTGAACTAGACTTTGATATGTACCATTTAGAGAGCTTGGTTTTCATGGAGTTCCTTTCAAAGCCTCTTCTTTTATTATTCTTATGGTAAATTTTTTGGTAGAGTTGGTGGAATTACCTTTCTTCGTAGTAATCACTATTAGTGAGATTGAGATTGTTAACCTTGAGAAAGTAGGATTCAATTTTCAAAAAACAAAGCCAATTAGCCTGGAAAGTGTGTGGATTAGGCCAACATTTGGTGGAAGAGGAAGAAAGATGATTGGAACTCTGGAGGCCCACCATATTTTATTTCGATATTCAACCATGAGAGTAGAAAAGAGAGTTGATATAATGTATCAAAACATTAAGCATGCATTCTTCCAGCCAGCGAAGAAGGAGCTCATTACTTTGCTTCATTTTCATTTGCATAACCATATCAAGGCATGGGAACCAAGAAGACCAAGGATGTCAAGTTTTATGTGGAGGTAATGGATGTGGTCCAAACTTTAGGATGGGCAAGAAGGTCAATGTATGATTGTTAACCTTGATAGAGTATTTATGTTGAGGAAATTTCCTTTAGATGCAAGGATTCAAAGCACATCAACCATGACATGTGGTACAAATGATTAAATCCTAGATACAATTTGTAGCAATGAAAGAGTTTGAAAAGGAAGATAGAGAAACAATGGTGACTCAGGAGAAACTTCAGCCTTCAAAAACAAAGTCAATTAGGCTGGTACACGTGTGGATCAGGCCAGTATTTGGTGGAAGAGGAAGAAAGATGACTGGAACTTTGGAGGCCCACCATACTAGATTTCAATATTCAACCATGAGAGTAGATGAGAGAGCTTATATCATGTATCAAAACATTAAGCATGCATTCTTCCAGCCAGTGGAGAAGGAGATGATTACTTTACTTCATTTTCATTTACATAACCATATCAAGGCATAGGAACCAAGAAGACCAAAGATGTTGAGTTTTATGTGGAGGTAATGGATGTGGTCCAAACTTTAGGAGCAAAAAGAAGTTCAATGTATGATTGGTGTAGGATCACCATTCAGTAGGTTTTGTTCATCAAGGAAAATAAGGAGTAGAATATCATCAATTTACTAAAAACGGCCCGAACTTGTACATTTGAAGGTTTTGAGTCAATAAAAATGGTTTTTTGACCCATTCCTCTTTTTATAGGCTTTGTAATTTGAAGAATGAGTCTACACTAATATTATTAAGGTGTGGGAATGATGTGTTAGTGTTGGGGAGGTCTCAAGGTGAGATGGGTGTGAAACACATATGTGTAAAAGTGAGTTTTCTTTAAGAAAAATGGTGGTTTTGAAGAGTTAAATTGTGTTTTTGTGTAGGGAAGCATTATTTTATGATTGTTTAAGCTTGTATAGGGTATCAAAAACTTGTTTGAGTAATTTTTAGGTTGTGGTTAGCTTTGGAAGTATCATTTTCAATAAACCCCTAGGTTTTAGGCTACAATAGAAGGTTTTGTGGTTTACCCATTGTACGATGGTTTAACTAAGATCTAATTGTGAATTTTGAAGTTTTGAAACCTTAGAATTGCTGCCCCAAGAGTTGGTAAGGTTTCGATAAGTTTAGAGTATAGACCCTTTGTTCGGTCCAAAGGGAAAAATGACTGCAAACTTTAGCATGAGGTTACTCAAACACTATGATGCTTAGAACCTTCTCATTTGATCTAATGGGATCATGTTGAGCCCCTCTATAACAATCTCTCTTAGTTTTTATTATCTCAGAGTTGTTTTCCCGTGGTGTCCAATTTTCAGCTGATGAAAAAAGTGTCAAATGGAAGCAATGGAAAGTTGCAAAGTGGTCCAACTCATGTGACCAAAAATATTGTTCCAACACATATGAATAGGAATTTTTATGCTATAAATGGTCATATTTTGCACCCAAACACACGAAATCACTCTGAGCTATGTTCAACCGGATCGATCCCTTAAGGGTCAAGAGGGAAAAATAGCTGCAAACTTTAGCATGAGGTTACTTGGACACCGTGATGCTTAGAAAATTTTCATCTAATTTTATGGGATTACATTGGACTGCTCTATAATAACCTCTCTAAGTTTTTGTTATCTCGGAGTGGTTTTCCCGTGGTGTCCAATTTTCAATTGATGAAAAAAGTGTCAAATGAAAGTAGTGGAAAGTTATAAAGTGGTGCAACTTTCATTCTACAACTAGTGTGACTAAACAGACTATTCTAATGTGTTTGAATAGGCATTTTTATGCTAGGCATGGTCATATTTCTCACCCAAACATGCAGAATCGCTCTGATCTATGTTCAACCGAATTGATCCCTTGAGGGTCCAAAGGGAAAAATGGTTGCAAACCTCAGCATGAGGTTACTCAAACATCATGATGCTTAGAAACTTCTCATATGATCCAATGGGATCATGTTGGGCCTCTCTACAATAACCTCTCTTATTTTTCACTATCCCATAGTGGTTTTCCAATGGTGTCCAATTTTCAGATGATGAAAAAAGTGTCAAATGAAAGTAGTGGAAAGTTTTAAAGTGGTGCAACTTTCGTTCTGCAACTCGTGTGACCAAACAAACTATTCTAATGCATATGAATAGAAATTTTTAGGCTAGGAATGGTCCTCTTTCACACCCAAACATGTGGAATCACTCTGAGCTACATTCAATTGGATCTATCCCTTAAGGGTCCAAAGGGAGAAATGGTTGTAAACTTTAGCATGAGGTTACTCAGACATTGTGATGCTTAGAAACTTCTCGTCTAATCTGATGGGATCATGTT
Organism: Sequoia sempervirens; assembly: GCA_007258455.2. Classification (NCBI taxonomy): domain Eukaryota; kingdom Viridiplantae; phylum Streptophyta; class Pinopsida; order Cupressales; family Cupressaceae; genus Sequoia; species Sequoia sempervirens. The sequence continues at coordinate 365,602,923 of VDFB02271358.1, forward strand.
GGGAACCTCTACAATAACCTCTCTCAGTTTTTGTTATCTCAAAGTGGTTTTCCCGTGGTGTCCATTTTTTAGTTGATGAAAAAAGTGTCAAATGGATGTAGTGAAAAGTTGCAAAGTGGTGCAACTTTCGTTCTGCAACTTGTGTGACCAAATGAACTATTCCAACACATCCAAATAGGAATTTTTATGCTAGAAATGGTCCTATTTCACACCTAAACATGTGGAATCACTTTCAACTACATTCAACCAGATCGATCCCTTAAGGGTCCAAAGGGAAAAATGGCTACAAACTTTAGCATGAGGTTACTCAGACACCGTGAGGCTTAGAAACTTCTCATCTAATCCTATGGAATTTTTTTGGGCCCCTCTATAATAACCTCTCTTGGTTTTTATTATCTCAAAGTGGTTTTCCCATGGTGTCGAAGTTTCAGTTGATGAAAAAAGTGTCAAATAGAAGCAGTGGAAAGTTGCAAAGTGGTGCAACTTTCGTTCTACAACTTATTTGACCAAATAAACTATTCTAACACATGTGAATAAGCATTTTTACACTAGAAATGGTTCTCTTTTTCACCCAAACATGTTAAATCGCTCTGAGCTATGTTCAACCAGATCGATCCCTTAAGGGTCCAAAGGGAAAAATGGCTGCAAACTTCAGTATGAGGTTACTCGGACATCGTGATGCCTAGAAAATTATCGTCTAATCCCATGGGATCATGTTGGGCCCCTCTATAATAATCTCTCTCAGTTTTTTCTATCTTGGAGTGGTTTTCCCATGGTGTCCAGATTTCAGTTGATGAAAAAAATGTCAAATGGAAGCAGTGGAAAGTTGCAAAGTGGTGCAACTTTCATTTTGCAACTCGTGTGACCAAACAAACTATTCCAACACATTTGAATAGGCATATTCACTCTAGTAATGGTCCTCTTTCTCACCCAAACACGCGGAATTGCTATGAGCTATGTTCAACTGGATCAATCCCTTAAGGGTTTGAGTGTAGTATGTTGAAATAGGCCATTCCACCTATTGTTCAGGTTGTGTCTCGGTGATATGGGCGTAATGTAAGTAGGATATGGAGTAGGAATAAGAAAATATCATTAGTAAGGGCATTGGAAGAGATTACTAATGTTGCCCCTGTTGAAAATTCAAAATTTAGGCCCCTTAAAAGCAAGGCTAGAAGAGGTGAAAAGAAGAAATTGCTTGAAAATAAGTTAGAATAGGTTGGAAATAGGGTGAGATTGTGGAGTTTGATGTGTTCAAAAGTTTTTCAAAGACAAGAGAGGTCAAAAGTATGTTATGGCATGACACGCCCTAGTTGGGAAAATAGGGGTTTTGAATGAAAAAGAGAGGTTTGAGGGAGTAAACGTGGGTAAAGTCAAGGGGAAACATAATTTTTTGGTCAATTAAGTTTGTGTAGGAAAAATGAAGAGTGTTGGAATAGGTTTTGAGGTTCAAGTTCAAGGGTTCAGTTCGTCGGTTTGGCCAAAAAATTTTGTAGGGGGGTTCAATTAATTTTGGGTTCGTTGGTACAAAAAATATGTAAAATATATATATATATATATCTATGCAACCTAGAAGCATGAATTAGGATTAGAATATTGCATATCATCATATAAACAAGAAAATCACCATAAACTTGAATTTCATTTAAAAAATTAAAAGCGTTTATAACCTGCAACAAAATTGTGAATAAAATCACACTAATTTTCATGTGAAAAAAAAACCATGAGACCATAGCTTGTTGCTTACTATTATGCTTTGATAGATTTTTTCCAAGCATCCGTAGCTTGTTCGAAAGTAATTTTTTTAGGATTTTAGCCATAGCAACAAGGCAGTGAATTGTTGGATAAAATGCTTTGGTAGACATGTATGAAAAATGTGGTAGCATAGACAAGGTTGTGAACTGTTTGAAAAAATGCCTCAAAGAAATGTGGTTTCATGGTGATGGAATGGCATGATGAATGCCATGACAAGAAAATTTATATGGATTGTCATGGCATTCAACCACCATTGAGACCACATTTCTTTGAGGCTTTTTCTCAAATAGTTTGCTACCTTGTCTATGTTATTGCTTATTATTAGGCTTTGATAGATTTTTCCAAGCATCCATAGCTTGTTTGGAAGCATCTATTTTAGGATTTTATCCATAGAAGCAAGGAGGTGAACTGTTTGATAAAATGCTTTGGTAAACATGTATGAAAAATGTGGTAGCATAGACAAGGCAGTGAACTGTTTGAAAAAATGCCTCAAAGAAATGTGGTCTCATGGTGATGGAATGACATGACGAATTCCATGACAAGAAAATTGCTATGGTTTTTCATGGAATTCCACCACCATTTAGACCACATTTCTTTGAGGATTTTATTCAAATAGTTTGTTGCCTTGTCTATGCTATTGGTTATTATTATGCTTTGATAGATTTTTTCCAAGCATCCATAGCTTGTTTGGAAGAACCTATTTTAGGCTTTTAGCCATAGTAGCAAGGAAGTGAACTGTTTGATAAAATGCTTTGGTAAACATGTATGAAAAATGTGGTAGCATAGACAAGGCAATGAACTATTTTACCTCAAGCGATTCCTTACCAAGGAGCATGGACAAGCTTGGGATCTGATTTTACCTCAGGCTGAATTTGCATATAATGACTCCATGAATAGGAGCATTGGTAGAATCCCTTTTGAAGTAGTCTACGGCATGCACCCTAGAGGGGTCTATGAGCTAAGAGATCTACAAGGAGTTGCTAAGAGAAGTGCTCAAGGTGAGGACTTTGTTGTTACAATCAGGGATATTCATCAACAAGTGAAAGAAACCCTTCAAAAGAATGTTGAGAAGTATACAGAAAAGACATATTTAAAGAAGAGGAATTTCCAATTCAAGGTTGGAGACTTGTTGATGGGACACTTGAAGAAGGAGAGACTTCCAAAAGTAAATATACCAAACTCATGATGAAGAAGATAGGACCTTGCAAAGTGGTCTACAAGTTCAGCCAAAATGCTTATGAAATAGAGCTACCTCCTAGGGTGGCAATCTCTCCTATCTTCAACAGTTTTAACTTGTATCCTTTCAAAGCTTATATGAATGCAAGTGATGGAGTAGGTACAACAGCAATGGAGGATGAATATTGGGTGAAGGAACTACCTCCCAGCCAACCTATGACTCTTGAATGCATCCTAAACACCAAGGAGACAAAGAAGAATAGAAGGAAGGTTTACAAGGAATACCTAGTCAAATGGAAAGGTATACTTGAAGAGGATGCAACATGGATGTTAGAAAATGATATTAAATAGCATGGAACTATTGTTAAAGATTTTATCTCAAAGAGGACTTGAGATCTTTTTCTTGCTTAGGAGTATGGTGTAGGAGCACCCATGGGTCAAAGGGACCTAGAATAATTTTTCATGTTTTTTTTCTTGGTTTATGGATGCAATAAGGTCTTATGGACCATTTCAATGCTTTTTAGTAGGTCTTCTAGGTTTTTGGTTGAGTTTTTGGTCTTGGTGACCAACTTCTTTGTACAACAAGGTCTCCATCCTCCTTTGTAAGTCTAGTGCATCTTGGAAAAATAAGGAAAAAGGATACCTTGTTCTATCTAGAAACCTGAGGGGATTCACCTTACTTTTTTACAAGGTTTTAAATGACTTTGACACATTTTGGAAGGCTCTTTGTCATTGATTTGGTAGAAGTTGCTCGCATTGCCTTAACTAGGCAATTAGAAGTCAAAGCATGAGATTAGTTGTTTTCCAATGTCTCTCTTTTCAAAAGATAGTTGTAAGAAGTTTGAGGGAGTTTTTAAGACTTCAAATATGTCTCTCTTGGTTGAGTTAAGGTTGATTTTGATGTTTTGAAGAAGTTTCAATAAGAAGTTTGTTGTTTTTCCTATGTTTTTCTTAAGAATTTGCTAATCCCATACTTTGTATAGATTGTATGTTCACTTTCATGCTCCAAGCCCATAATTTTTGGATAGGTAATTGAATAATATTTCTTTTGGCATTGGAATGGTGATATTTCATTGAGTATCAAGGGAGATATTCTAATTTCTCTATTGGGTGGTCTGAAAACCCTTAAAATTAGGGTTTTGGGTTAAAAATGCATATTTCTTCCATTCCCACATTGTAAAATTGCTAAATCTTGGTGGGATGGAAGATATAAGGCTATACTATCATTTCCTCAATGTTTTGGAGAATGGAAGGCTCATTTTTGGAAGTTGTACATGAATTTTGGCTTGACATCTCTATGTGGCAAGCATAATTGACAAGCAAAAAAAAGAGTTTTTTCTTGATTTTGAAGAATTTATTTAAGAGGAACTTGGGAATGGTGGAAACACATGCGGAGAACTTGTAGGAGTATGAATTTGGGCTTTGGGGTGAAGGGGAGATCCTATATAGTCAAGACCTAGGTGTAGGTCTGTGAATTAGGTCTTTTGGAGCAGTGGTAGAAAGGGCCATTGTGAGTGATGTTTTCACAGTCAAGAGGAAGGGTTTTGGAACCATTTAGGGGTCCATATTAGGGGTTTGAATCCATAGGTTAAGTATCTTAATATTCTTCCTTGTGTTTTTTATTTTGACTGTCCTATTAGGCAAGGGTTGCAAGCCTTAAGAGAGAGTGAGATCTAAGTCACCATAGTGATGGGTGTTTGTTGAAATCTAAATGCTAGAGGGTTGTTAAACCTTGTTTTGACTTAATGAGACATGATCCAAATGTTTTCAAGCTTTGTGAGTGGTTTGAGTTGTGAACCCTACGTGTGTGGGGTTGATCTCTTAAAGAATAGTGGAGTTTAGGACTCATGAGAGTATTTGAGAGAAGCATTCGTTGGAGTGACTTTGCCATTTGTGATTGTGAGTTTTCCTTCCCTACTGCTCTACATCATTTATAAACCTTATGCAGGCTATTTTCATGGTGTTTGTGGTGGTGGCAGGAGTATTTAAGGTTTGTAAGTACCTTATGCAATAAACCCTCCTTTGTAGGGCTTGATTTGTGCATAGAATAAGCTTAGTCAATAAACATGATGTGAGTAACATCTTGGAAGCTAGATGAAATGATTGAGGTGTAAATGGTTGATTATAGTATCTTGTTCTTGAGGAACTATTTGGTAAAAGTGAAAATTTGGTGAGTTGTTTAATGAATTGAAAGATTCAAAGCTCTTTATTAGGTTTTTGCTTTGAATTCATATAAATTGATGATGACAAAGGTGTGTTAGGATCTAATGGATATAGGTTGTAACATGAAAGATTGGTTTTTGGTTATTTTTCCTAGGTAAATCAAATTGAGTGGAAGGTTGCCTTGGTGAATGATGAAAGAGTGGATTGTTTAGTGACTCTAATTAGGTTTCTTGTGCATGGATCATTAATTTTTGTTGATAAATAAGATGTTTGAAGCTTGAGGATGATAAGAAGAATTATTGAAATGAGTTGGCTTGTTGTTGCCTTGTGGTTTGCAAATGAAACAATGTGATTTTGGATGAAAAGAGAGAAATTTTAGCTTATTCAATTTGATCTTTTTCTTATTCAATTGGGTCAAATGTTGGTGTAGGAGCACCTAGGTCATCAAATACTTTTCAATTTTGCAAAAGGGATGAGTATTCAAATTTGTATTCATTCAATCACAAAAGGTCATGGAAAAATTATGTAAAGCATGTTCAAGGTCATATGAGGTCTTATTTGAATGTATTTAAGGTTATGGGTAAGTTCTAGGTGGTCAAAGTGGGAAAATGCAAACAATACAATAATGTAATATTGTTAAAAGTTGTTAAATTGACAAAAACAAGGAAACCAGGCATATTAAGGGTTAAAAGGGGTAGTTTCAACCAATGGAAAGAAAGCTATGGAAAAGTAAATATCTTTAAAAGGAATGTAAAGGCGAGAAAAAGCAGAAGTTTGTGTTCTTGTAATTAGATTTTGAAATAAAAATTCCATGTTTCTAAGTTTGTAGCATTACTCTGGATTTTTTTTTTCTTGTGTTGGTAATTTAGGAAAACCCAAAGTTAAATCATAGTGTGAATACATGTAAAGAGGACTTAGTTTCCAATTTCAAGAGTTGGACTTGGTTAGTTTTAGGAAACAAAATAATAAGAGGTAGTTTTTAGTGCTCGATAGAGTCCTTTTAGAAGCAATTTTGAGAGTCCAATAGGGTTTTTCTTCACTACTCCACCAATGTAGGTCAAGTAAATTGATGGAGTAGGTTAATGTTATGATTTTTTGCATGTTTTTATGATTTGAAGTTCAAGGAAAAGCAATAATACCATGGTGGAGTTGTTGCTACATTGGAAAATAGAGGATTTCCCTACACAAAGTGATGCTACAATCATGGTTCATGAATAAAAAAGCTTGCAGAAGCTTTGAAATTATGTAGAAGGTATTGGTAGACATAAAAAATCATATTCCAAGTTGCATCCAAAGAAATAGAGGTTTGCAAGAGTATTTTTCACAAAACCCTCCTTGACTTATGCTTTTACACCCTATAAATGAAGGTTTATTGGATCAGAACATTTTCATGGTTTTCAATCCCTATAAATGATGAAATATTGAGTTATAAGACATGATTGAAGACTATTTTGAGGTTTTGAGTGATTTGGAATGGTTTTGAAGGGGTCTCCTTTGTAAAACAGGCCTAATCTACTAGCCTTTCTTTAGAGGACAGTCTAAAATCTGATGATTTTCTTTATGTCAAATGTCTAAGAACTTTGATATGTTGTGATGTGATGGAAAGTGTTTCTAAATGTGCATTTATTTTTTTAATAATCTTTGAGATAGGAATGTAACTACCCGATTCAATGGTTGACAGACCTAGTAGAGGAATATGATATTGTCTGATCAAAACAAAGATGTTTGTTTAAACAGTGGAAATGATGGCATTGAGTGCTTGGTTACTATCAAACTAATGATATTATTAATGTTACTAAATTTGGTTAAGGTGTATAAGACAAGTTTGGTGACTTTGATGGTTGGATGGGTGAGTATTATGAAGCCTTTTGAGCAAATTGGTGATTAACCACAAGATGATAATCAAGATTTTGTTGTACCAGGATTTTGTAACCTATAAATAGACTATTGCAGTCAAAATATGGTGAGTACATTGCTTGATAATGGACTAATAACAGTGAGGTATGGTTTAGTTGATTTGTTGCCTTGGTGAATAAAAGAAAGGATGAATTGTTCAAGTGTCAATAATCAAGTTTATGTTGTTTTTATGGTGGTTGAGAATGATGTGAATCTAATTGATTAAGTCAAAGTTTTCTTTAATATGGTTTTTGCTTTGAATGAGTTAGTTGGAATATTGATTATTGGAATGATGAATGATGGCCTATGGAATGGCTAAGAGAACTTGAGTGGATTTTGGTTGAATGAAAAGTAGATTTCTGATGAAATTATATTTTATCTTCTCCTGATTCTATTTGGGATTGAAATACCTTGACGAAATGATGTTGATGATGTTGATGATGATTGAGTGTTTTGATATGATGCTTTGCATCACTAACTACCTTGTCTATGCTATTGCTTACTATTATGGTTTCATAGATTTTTTCCAAGCATCCATAGTTTTTCATGATGGTGCACCTTTGCAAGCACATACCTCCATGTGAAGTAATTTCATTGTCCTACTTATGTTGAATTTCTAAACAACTATATTATATAATTTAAATTTTGTCATCTATCAACATCTAGTTATTAGTTATGGAATTTGAAGTAATTCTTTGAGTTTGAATGATGTGTAATGCAATGTAACCAAAAATATGAATGTGAACTACAAAAATCTATTAAGTAGAATTCATTAGTTAAGTTCTCTTTATTATATTACCTCTCTGTACGTTTGAGTGAATCCACTGGCACTAGGAGGTGTTTGCTTGAAACCACCAATATTAGCCTGTTCAACATCCAAAATCACATGTATTAAAATACCATTGGTAAAACAATGCTATTAACATGTAATAAATTTATAATTGTTTACTAGTTACATACCTGGGAACTAATAGGTGTATAGTAGAAATAAGTAGGTGGAAGACCAGTGTATCTAGTCTCAACACTGTGACCCTACAATTTTATTAAAATAATAAAAATAAATTAGTTAATCATGCATTTTAGAATCAAAATTTAATAAATTAAATTCAATGAACATGTTAAGTTTTACCTGACTATCAATGCCATATGCACAATGCAAAATTTCAATCATCCTCTCCATCCCCATAGTAGCATACGGATCCTATGTAGCAGCATACGGATCCTGCATAGCAGTATATGGATCCTACGTAGCAGCCTCCTAAGTGTCGGTGGGGTCATATGAATAAGTTGCCCCGCAAGATTGACACACATGGGTTTGAAGGCCACCACCCGAAGACTCCCCTAGATGGAACTATACAATAGGCCTAGTATGATGGACAACACTCTAGGTCAAATTTTTGATCACCTGCAATGTCTCTATGTTGGTGCTCTCCTTCACAATGACAAGCATAACAATGTGCTCATGAGGCGGCCTAGCGAGAGGTCATCTCCCTTGCCACACATGATCTAGTTGTGCACCAGGCCTATCCTGAGTCGACCACCCACCTCTCCCCTGGAACTCCTTCATATCAAAATAATTTGGGATTTGGTTCAATATGAACTCACTATATAGTTTCCTAAGAAAATATTGGGGGACTTCACAATTGTTGCACGGTGGCTAATCCAATACCAAGTACCACCTATCATAAAAATAGTTCCTAATCTCTTGGTGGTGGCACCAATGAATAGGAAACCTTTTCGCATTGAGGCTAATATTTTGATTTGTTCTAGGGTCATTGAATAAAGAGCATAAATCACCTTTAGTAATTTTTAAATCTTTTACTTGTTTATATGATAGTTTATCTGCATAATATGCCCTAGCTGCCTGTCTCCTATCTTTCCATCCTATTATTTGTTGGGTTATTGAATCTACATTTTTTAACATCTCTTTCATTGAATTTGCTAGTGTCATTCTTTCTACGGTTAAAGCTTTGGATCACTCAACCTACTAATAAGATCCTTATTATTTTATTTTTTTTCAATTTCACTCCTCAAATTTTGTTGTGTCAGGAGGGTGTTGAGTGATTGATGGGGGAGGTTGATTTTGTTGAGGATTTTGCTGAGGAGGATTTTCCTATTCTTCTTGTTGAGGATTTTCAGGATTTGTAGGATTATTTGGATCTCCTACAAATTAAAAAAAAAGTCAAATCTAACCTAAAGCAAACAAAATCAACTTGAAACTAAGAAATTCAAAAAAAATAGCGAACAATACTTACCTCCTACACCTCTTCATCGTCATGGCATCATCTTTGAAAAAAAAAAGAAACTCTTGTTGATGAATTTTGTATAATGCCTCCTCCTAGAACATGAGCATGAAAATGAGGGTTTTTGGCCGCAGGCAGAGTAGAAACATAGACAAGAGAAAATGAATAGATTTCACTTTTTTTTTCTTTTAAAATGACATAACATGAGCACATTATAACATGCTCACGTTATGTCATTTTCAATATTTTTTGAAGTTGGCCACAAAAGTGTAACCCAACTTCATGTACCCACCCAATTTGTTGTTTTATTTTCAGATGTTGCAAGAGGAAACAACTCCAAATGTGGTGAGGGAAATGGAGATCAGTGTTTCATCTTCTATAGAATCCTCGATCACTCTAACAGGGGAGGTATGAGGTAAATTACTAAATTTCAATTTGCATTTGTTGTTATAGATGTTAGTTAGTGAGAAAGCAAACCATTATTGATTCATAGTTTAATTTCTATTTGGATGGTTTATATAGGGCTTCAACATGCCTCAGCATGGGCATGTGAATATTTCCCTCATGGAGAGTGATCATCAGATGGCAATAGGTGACTATTTTATTAAATACATTATTTTCTATATAATGTAATTTCAATATATGAATGTCTTTACTTCTTATTGTAACAGATAAAACTTCAGCAAGAACTAAACACTAGGAGGAGGAGCAAGAACATTCCTCAAGTGTAACATAAATGAGTGACAAATGTATCACCATCTGATCAAAAAGCAAAGGGAAATAATTTATTACGAGAGCATGGAGAGCAATGACTTTTAATTCCAGAGTTCTTTGTTGTATGCCTACATGGTTGTTTTGTACATGATTTTGTATTGAATATATTTTACATTGTATGCCTATATGGCATTCTTGTAAACCTAGATATGGCTACTTTATACCTATATTTCATACGTATATCAACATATATTGATGTATGCCTACATGGCTATTTGGTTAATATAAATATTTTTTATCAATGGTGTCCATATTTGCATTATAAATTCATGGTTCAATAGATATGAGTTACGTGTATTCAAGTGTATACTTTACAACTTACATGTATACTTTGTGACTTATGAGTGTTCCAATGTATACTTTGCGACTTACTTTTTTTCATGCCTATGTACCTTGTATTCATGCATATACTTTGTATTAATTTGTGTATACTATGTATTCATGTGTATACTTCAAGGCTTACATTTTTTTGAGTACTTGTGCTTCCCTTATTCACATGTACATGTTTGACTTATTCACATGTATACTTATTAATCGGTTATCCCTAGCATTGATCATTATTTTCCTTCATGGTTTGTCTTGAATATTAATTGATTGATGCTAAACAACTTTATCTAAAAGCAAAAAAAAAATGTTTTCAATTGGTATTCCATGAAATGATTCATAAAAAGATTCCAATATATTTAATCCTTTGATTGGAACAACTCAATTAGGAAAAGGATACATAATATTTGCAACACTTGCAAAACATAATATTTAGGGTAGATGAAGTAGTTAACTTCTTGACACATTATCATACAAACATTTATGTTGAATAGTCTTTAAACATTTTCACAACATAATCTTGATAGTGCAAAATGAATTGGTATGTTCTTGATCCGTCACCATATAAACACATCAAAAGATTTATATGTCAACTTTTTGCAATATTATTTCTTGTATAGGAAATGGGCTCGGGAGAAAGCAAGTTATAATTTATAATACAAATAAGAAATCAACTCAATGTTGTACTAGACTCCCAAATATGTCTATTTAACAAAGCAACACCCTCTCAATCACTCTTCCAATTGAAAAAAACCATTGGGTAGCATTTATTAGTCTATAAATCCATATATTCTACAATTTTAAGGGCATGATTGGCCCTCTAACCCCACTATCCTCTAAACCCTCACTTATCTCAAATTTCACTAGGGTTTATTGAAAACCCCATATCCAAACCTCATACAACCTCAAAACCTCTTCCAATGCTTTTCACTCTACTTGAACAAACTTAATTGACCACCAAATTATGTTGCCCCCTAACTTTACCCACTTTTACTCCCTCAAACCTTTATTTTTCATTCAAAACTCCTCTTTTCCCAACTGGGGCATCATGCCATAACATACTTTTGACCTCCCTTGTCCTTTCCAACCTTTTGAACAAACCAACCTCCACAACCTCACCCTATTTCCAACCTATTCTAACTTATTCTCAAGCAATTTCTTCTTTTCACCTAGTCTAGCCTTACTTTTAAGGCCTAAATTCTAAATTTTCAATAGGGGCAACGTTAGTAATTTCTTCCAATTCCTTTACCAATGCTATTTTCTTATTCCTACTCCCTATCGTGCTTACATAATTGACTCAAATGACCCCACAGTAACTCAAAACTAAAATAAAGATTACAAAATGGCCTTGATCAAATGGATGAACAAGGTGCTCTGTACCAATGACCATATGTTTTTTGTGTGGAAAACTTAGACTTCTCAACCGTCATGTGTATGTTTCTCTTTTCAATTTTTTGCATGTCATCATAAGGGATCAAGCTGATTGAATGTAGCTCGAAGCAATTCCATGTGTTGAGCGTGAAAGAGGACCATGCCTAGCATAAACCTACCTATCAGGATGTGTTGGAGTAGTTTGTTTGGTCACATGAATTGCAAAATGAAAGTTGCACCACTTTACAACTTTACACTACTTGCATTTAACACTTTTTCATCAAGTGAAAACTCGACACCATAGGAAAAGGACTTCGAGATAACAAAAAATGAGAAAGGTTATTGTAGAGGGGGCCAATGCGATCTTGTCAGATTAGATGGAGAGTTCATAAGCATCATGGTTTCTAAGTAATAGTTTGTTAAAGTCTACTTCCCTTTTGCACTTTGGACTCTTAAGGGATCAAGCTGGTTGAATGTAGCTCAGAGTGATTTCGCATGTTTCAGTGTGAAAGAAGACCATTCCTAGTGTAAAAGTACCCATCTGGATGTGTTCGAACATTTTTTTTTGGTCACACGTGTTTCAAAACAAAAGTTGCACCACTTTGCAACTTTCAACTACTTGCATTTGACAACTTTTTCTCCAAGTGAAAACTTCCACCACTAGAAAATGCCTCTGAGATAGAATAAACTAAGAGAAGTTATTGTAGATGGGCCCAATGCAATCCTTTAGGATTAGATGAGAATTTTCTAAGCATCATAATATTTGAATAACAACATATTAAAGTTTGCAGCCATTTTTCACTTTGGACTCTTAAGGGATAGATCTGGTTGAACGTACCTCAAAGTGATTTGGCATATTTTGGTGTGAAAGAAGACCATGTCTAGTGTAAACATACTTATTCAGACATATTGGAATAATTCATTTGATCACATGAGTTGTAGAAGAAAATTTCCACCACTTTGCAAATTTGCACTGCTTGCATTTGACACTTTCCATCAAATAAAAAATTTTCCACCATGGGAAAATCACTCTGACATAATAATAAAAACCAAAGAGATATTGTAGGGGTCAATGTGATCCCATAGGATCACGGGGGAATTTATAAGCATCATGGTATTTGGTAACAACATGTTGAAGTTTCTAGCCATTTTACACTTTGGACTCTTAAGGGATCAATCCGATTGAATGTAGCTCGAAGCAATTCCGCGTCTTTGGATGAAATAGGACCATTCTTAGGTGTAAACATACCTATTCAGATGCATTAGAATTTTTTTTTTTGGTTGCACGAGTTGCAAAAATAAAGTTGCACCACTTTGCAACTTTCAACTACTTGCATTCGATAACTTTTTTTCCAAGTGAAAATTCACCACCATAGGAAAATGCCTCCAACATAGCAAAAACTGTGAGAGGTTATTATAGAGGGGTGAAATGCAATCCCATATGATCAAATGAAAAATTTCTATGAATCTTGGTATCCAAGTAACAACATGTTGAATTTTACACCTTTTTGCACTTTGGACTCTTAAGAATCGATGCAGTTGAACATAGTTGAGAGAGAGATTCCGCGTGTTCAGGTACAAAATAGGACTATTCCTAGGCGTAAAAATACCTATTTGAATGTGTTGAAAATTTGTGAGGAGTTATTATAGAGGGTTCAAGCGTGATCCCATATGGGATCAAATGAGAAGTTTCTAAGCATCACCGTATCTGACTAATAGCATTCTAAAGTTTGCACCATGTTGCACTTTAGACTCTTAAGGGATCGATCTGGTTGAACCTAGCTCGAAGTGATTTTGTGTGCTTGGGTGTGAAATAGGATCATGCCTAGTGTAAACATACCTATTTAGATGTGTTGGAATATTTCATTTGGTCACCACGGAGTTCTGCGGAATGAAATTTGCACCACTTGCAACTTTCAACTACTTGCATTTGACAACTTTTTCCCAATAAAGAATTTTTCCACCATGGGAAAACCACTTATAGATAGCAAAGCTGAGAGAGAGGTTTTTGTAGGGGAGTTCAACACAATCTCATAGGATTAGATGATAATTTTTTAAAGTATCACGATATAAATTAATAGCATCTTTGAAGTTTGCACCATTTGCACTTTGGACTTAAAAGATCGATCCTATTGAATGTGGCTCAAAGTGATTCGCGTATTTAGGTGTGAAAATAGAACCATTCCTAGTGTAAACATACCTATTTGAACATGTTGGAATAGATATTTGGTCACATACTATGCTTAGTGTGTTGAGATTGTTTCTGAGAAGTGACTTATGTCTATAATTGTAAATATGAATTAGATGGTACATACCTTGTTGGTAAAGGTATCAATAAGGACACCCAACTCTTTAGTATTACTGCATGGGCCCTATGCAATACAATAGCGAGGGACTCTAGACTGACAATGTCTAGCTAGCCATCATACTGCACATTTTACCATATTTATTAAGTAATTGAAAATAAAATTTGCAATGTATTTTTTAATTAGCAAAGATACCCTTTTTGAAACAAAATGGATATTCATTTTGGAAACAGACATTTATTTCAAAATAGATATCTGTTATAAATGGATATCCATTTTGGTTTTAAGCTCACAAAATGAATATTATTTTCGAGATTTGGTCTGAGATTGCCTAAACTACAAAATCAATCTAAAAAATGTGTTTTAAAAAATTTTCTTAGTTTTTTGAAGTTCGCCCTTGTGGCTGACAACCTTTTTTTAATCCGAATTTCATCAAACGAAAAGGGTTTATAGAAAATATTGCCAGCTTTCCACCAATATAACTTTTGTCTTATTTTGAATTTAATAAGAAATAATTATTGTTGATTTTCCTACCTACATTTAGCTATGTCCTAAAAGTCCTGAATTTATGGTGATTGAAAAAATTCTACCTGCTTTCAAACTACTTAACATTTTTCAAATCTATAAGATGCACCACATTATATGCTTTGCATACTATAGGATTAAAAAATAAATGAATTTCATAATTTTCTGACCAAGTTATGGTGGTCAGACACAAACATTTTAATAATTCTAAAAAGTTCTAGTAA
>VDFB02271358.1:365617776-365629571 GCA_007258455.2 Sequoia sempervirens
TAGCAGGATTTTATTATCTTTAGATTCAAATTCCAAATATTGATTTGTATTGTTGTAATTTTGAGAAATTAGTCATAAACAAGTATAAATACAAGGTTATTGCACATAATTTCTCTTAGTAAGTTTTCAAGTCATCTAAGATATTTAAGAGATCATTCCTATATCAATTTTATGAGATCAAGAGCATTCAAAAAAAATCATCAAGAATTTGGAGCTACATTCAAGATTCAAGCATCATATCAAAGTCTTCATGCATCATGTGTGTTTGTGAGCTAACATTTGTGATGTAAGTTTCATGATTCAAAAAATCATTCAAGACAAATCTTCAAGCATTCAATCAAGAGTCAAGACCCACATCCATTGAAGCCATTTCACACAAGTTTCTAGCCTTCATTTCAAGGTTTAATTACCAAAATGGAGTTTGACCAAGGAAAAAACCTATTCCCTAACAAAACAAAATTTTTCCCTCTTAATGTGTGTTTACAGATCTAAGTGAATTGGAGCTTGAAGATCCTTTGAAGATAAAGTTGTCAAAGTTGTCAAAGTTGTCAAGAAGTTGTCATTGTCACGAAAATCCACCTACAAGCTAGAATTCAAACTTTCAAACTTGAAGATCGAACAAGAAGGAAGCTATAGAAGATCATTAGAGGCTACCGATATATCAATCAAACCATAGTAATGGTACTAAATCAGCCAACCTAGCATATTAGTCCTTGTATAACTCTTTTTCCATCCTTTTGTAGATCCTAATCAGTCTCCAAAAGATTCTTGATTCTACTCAAAAACCCTAAAGTGGGACTAAATCACCCAACTTGAAATAGTAGTCCCAATGCAATCTAAGACAACAACTTCTAGGGTTTTCAAACCTTGTTTTTACCACTCCATTCCTCTAGGTATTTTTTTCATTTCACTCTGTTTATCAGTCTAATTTCATACTTTTAATTTTCTAGGATTTTGTGCATAAGTTTTTGCATTTCTTCTTTCAAGCTTCATTTAATAGTGAACCCCTGTCTAATCACACAAGGAACCCCCTATTCCATCCCTCAATTGAGTCACTTGGTTGAGGGATCTAGGTTCCTAGTGAACTAAAGTGTGAAATAGGGCCAAATTCTATCTCCCAAAGGTGGAATCATATTTCCTTTGTGTTCACCATAAAAATATACCCATGTCCTACTATAATCATCAATAAATGAAACATAATATGTGGATTTTCCAATTGAAGGAACATCTATAGGACCAAACACATCAAAATGAATAAGATTCAATACACCACAAGATTTATGAGAACTTGAATAAAACTGAATACAATTTTGTTTTCCATAAATATGATGCTCATAGAAATCAAATTCAAGATTACAATTAGACAAACCTTTAATGAGGTTATAATTTTTTAAGGTTCTTAGACCCTTTTCTCTAATGTGGCCAAGAATTTGGTGCCATAAAATAGCTTCTCTACAAGTAACTTTGATTCAAAAGAAAGAGAACCCTTGGGTACCCAAAATCTATGACCATCTATTAAAGGTGAAACCCTCACTTTTTCCATAGACTTGCTTCTCACAAAAGTACTATTGCACTCAATAGTGCATGCATCAAGATTATACAATGTGTCATATTTGACACCTCTAGCAATCACCATAGCACTTCTGACCATCTTGCATCCTACGTTAGAAAATACTAACTACACACCTACATCTATTGGTTTGCTCACAAATAACAAATTTCGTACTAAACCAGGTATATGTAACACACCATTAATCCTTTTTATTCTACCATTAAGAAACCTGATTTTAACTTTACCACAACCAAAATAGTCTAAATGAGAATCATCAACCAAGTACACCTTACCTCCATCAAATTCTTCATATTCAAAAAACTAATCTCTATTAAAGGTTATATTGAAATATGCACCTAATTCAATTAACCATGCATCACCTGCACAAGTTGCCAAAGGTGTAATGAATGCAGATGAACACCATCTTCCTTCTTGAACTTAGAATCAAAATCAAGTTTATTCTATTTCTTCTTCTTTTCTTCTTTGTAGTCCTTACAAACATTTCTAGGCTTACCACAATTCCAACAAATAACATTGGACTTTCTAGGAGACTTATATCTTCCCTTGGACTTGGATTTTTCACGCTTTTGATTCTTCTTACATTTTTCCTTAGGTATTCCATGAACCTTTAGGGCCTCCTTGGCACTGATGGATACCTTATTCCTCATCTCTTCAGAAAGAAAAGAACCCACCACATGTTCAGTCTTCAACATAACAAAAGTTCTCCCAATAGCCATACCAAGCGAATCCCACAATCAGGAAAAGAACAAAGAAGAATTTGACATTTCTCTTCCTCATGCATTTTGACAACTAATGCCAATTGAGCCACCAACATATTGAATGCTTCTAGGTGGTATGTAAATTTTTTCACCCTCCTCCATTCTCAAGTAATACAATTTCTTCCTCAAGAAAATATTGTTCACTAAAGATTTGGCTTGATACATCTCACCAAGATTCATCCATAGTTTCTATACAAAGGTCTCTTCATGGACATTGATTAAAATAGACTCTACTAAGCACAATCTAATTATACCCTTGGCTTTATGGTCCATTACATCATATTAAGCAGCCTAAGTAGGATCTGTAGACCTTGAAACATTCTCATCAATAGCATCCCACAAATATTGATCTATCAATAGATCCTCCATCTTCAGCTCTTCCACATTTTGAAATTATTTCTAGAAAATTTATCCACCTCTATTCTCCCTGATGAACTTTCCATTTGAAAATTCCTCCAACAATATCATAAAGTGTATTCTACACAAGCTACCACTCAAATCTAGATTAGTTCAAAAAACCCAACAACCCATAACTAAAACCAAAGGTGATCAGGCTCTAATACCATTTGTAAGGAAGCTATGGTAGTGGAATAGGTTCCTACACTAATCCTAAGAGGAGAATAATGCAAAACTTTTACATATCTTTAATAGTTACAAAAATTAAACAAAATTAGGCATAAATCTCATGCATACTACAACATAGTGATTTATGTAGGGAAAACCCTTTTGGGAAAAAAATCCCAAACTTCAATATATTATTCATAAATCACAAAGATTGCAATATATACTTGCAAAGAAAGCTTCTTACAGGAGTATCACCACTCAGAAATCTAGAGACAATGTGACCGCTATCAAACTCTCAGAATACATCACAATCCACAGTCGTAATACAATTCCCTCATAAAATAGGGTTTCCTTCTAGGGAAAGTCAAGCTAATAAAATATCGGCCATTAGATATGAGACATAATGATGAATAGTCCAAATTTACAATAATAAACTGTATATAAAATTTGGCTTATGGGGGCACTGCCCTCAAGCCCTTGTCGGGGTACACTACCCCCTAGAATCTTCGCCAAGGGGATGAACCCCCTAGACCCCTTGTGGGGGGTATCCACCCCACTCCCCCTCTCACCATCATCAGATGAATAGTACCTAAAAACAAATATTTTGGGAACCTAATGCTATATGCTCCTTCTAGAGTTTTTCACCTAAAAGGAGATATGATTAGGGCCAAAATGTAGTGTTTACACTCAAAGAGAGATATGATATAAATTTAATATGCCTAAATGAAGTAAAATAAATGCAAAGAACTAAAAAATACCATTGATTATGTATCAAAAACTAGGAAATATGAAGTGTTTTGAAAATGCAGTGTTGTATGCAAACATGAACTAGAAACATGCACAAATGAAAACATAACTTAATGAAACTAAATAGAGTGCACATGGAGATGGAATGTTGCTGCTGGAAGGTTTTGGAATGTCACAAAAATCAATTTTGATGACCAGTGGGACTCATTCACTACTGATGGTGAATTAGTCCTACATCTAGTACACTTTGTCATAACTGGTTTCTAACTATCAGGAACTGAATTCTAAAAAAAATAAAATTTTGAGCCTAGTAGTGGGACTCATTTTCCACTAATGGAAAATCAGTCCTCCTCCAAAAATCTACAAATTCAAGAGTCAACTATGTGGGTCTAGATCTGCACTTGTCTTCTTGTTGGGTTAACAGAATCAAAGTTGCAAAAAATAGGTTGAATGTTGTCTCCAAGCTTTAATTAGGGTTTAGTTGATTTGAATAGCTTTGATGACTTTTTTACCACTTTTCAACACCTATTGTTTTGAAAAATCTTCCTACAAGACCTGTAAACACACATGCAAAGAGGGGGGAAATGGTTAAGGGTTAGAGCATAGGGATTTTCCTTAGTCAAATCCCACTTTGGTAATCAAACCCTTGATAAATAAATGAAATGAAAACAAGGAAGGAATTATGAACAAATAACATGCAAGTGTCCTAAACTCACCAAACCCTTGTTGTTGAAGTCTAAAGACATGTCAATGACTACTACAAGATACTTAATGATCGCTTGATTGAATGATTCTATGATGCTTAAGTGAATTGAATGAAAGGATGAATACTTGACTGAATTAGGAGTAAAAATGGATGGAAAAACACTTATATATACACACTTATGCCCTAATTACTTGAGAATACATCACAAGCCGACATAAGGTCTTAATGAATAAAAACCCAAAAGAAATTTGAATTTAATTTGAATTTTGTGCCAAGAGGGACTCATTCGCCACCCATGGTAAATAGGTCACACTCAAGGCTTGCAAGTGGGTGTCAGGAATTAAGTTTCTTTTAATGAGGTTTTTTCAGGTTTGTATTAAAAAAAACACTCAATTAAGGCCTATAAGTGCATAAGGGGGGAAAATAAAGCATAAGAAAGGTGTAATTAGTTGTGACAAGCCTAGAAAAGTGTGAAATCTTGTTACAAGACTTTACAACACTTTAGAATAGGACTTGGTAAGGGAAAAAAGGGAATATTTAGATGAATTATAATGAGAAGAGTCTAGAAATGTGTAGAAATGTGTTACAACACTTCACAACACCTTCACAAGACATTATAAAGTCTTAATAATTTGAATATTCAAGACCTAATGTGAATGTATAAGTCACATTACAACATTAAATCAAGGTGAAATCAAGCCAAATAAGCAAAAGGAGGGAGAAAACAAGAAAAAGTAAAAGGGTTACTTTTTTCATGTCCATAGTACTTTATGTAATTTCAAGGTTGAGACACATTTTCTCAAAAATTTGGAAAGCTTTATGCCAAATCCTATGTTTCCAAATGAAGCTACATCATGAAAAGGAGGAAGGGGTTCCCCTCAAAATGAAATCCCAAACACATAAAGGGATCTATGGATTCAAGGTCAGTATGTATTTGCTACAATGTTGTTATAGAGCTCAAAAATGTCATCATTCCCCAAATACTCGTAGAACTGGAAGAATGACACATAGAGAGCGAAAAAAAAGAAAAATATTTTGGGTCAACATGGAAGAGACCTAAATGTCTTGATGCCTTGTGTCATTCCCAAAAGGAAAACACAAGACAGATGTAAAGATAAAGGTTTACAACATATAGAAGAATATAGATACAAATAGAGGAATGAACATGAAGGCACATCAAATAGAACAATATCAGGGATTACATTATGCACATGACATCACACAAACTACATGAAAAAGAATATAAATATAATACTTGTAATTCACATGCGAGTCAACCTATATCGGGTCATCTCCATCCCAATCGTGTTCAACATATGCGAAAGGTGAACAAATAGTTAAAGGGGACAACATCAAGTGTCAAACTAGGACAAGCACCAAGTTCAACACTCTTTAGGAGGATCATTATGATTGTTATCATTTAAGCTCATAGAAGAAGAAAACAATGAATTCAGCTCATTATGCACTTGTTCATCGATCTTAGTAATTTCATTATCATCATCCAAGTTTATCACAACAGAAGGTCTAATGATAATATCCATAAAAGGTTGTTGTTGTTTATGTTGGGAAAAAGGTGAAGAGGCATCATGCATTTCTTGAGACAAGTTTGGATTTTTATTTTCTATGTTCTTATTTTCTTCTTTTGCTTACAAAAAATGAGAAATAACATGATGTCTATGCCTACACTCTCTAGCATTTTAGTTTTTGTTCATTCAATTTTCAAGTTGTGATTGTACAGGAGCGGGTTTATCAACCATAGGTTTCCTTTCTTCCCTTAAGGAAGGAATAAAAGGAACCATGGGAGGTTGTTCAACCACTTTCTCTTTAGCTTTATAAATTTATTTGAATTTAGGAGGTTATGTTGTGGTCTCTTATAGGAAATGAGTAAAGGATTTGTCATAGATTGGTCTTGGTTACTTAGAAGTGCTTTGGGTTCAATCATGGTTTTTTCAAGGATATAAGGCTCAATTGTGGGTTGAGGCATATTGGTAAGGGATAATTTTTCTATATGTTTTCCCTTAAAATTTTGATAGGATTTGAAAAAGAAGTCCTCATGGGGCCTAAAAGGTTTGATAGGCTCGAGCCAAAAGAAATCAAATGAGAAATTCCCATGAGAAGACACAAGATTAAAGATACTATTATGTACATTAAATATTTCATTTCCAAATGGAAATGTTAAACATTTATGCACAAATGACGAGATGAAATTCATAGAGTGAAGCCATGGGTAGCCCAACTTCACATGAAATTGATTTGACATCAAGATGATGGTGAATGAGACACTTAATTGTTTCAGTCCAACTTTTAAAGGAAGATTTATCGAACGTATCATAGGGCAAGCCAAACCATCATGTGTTTTGATCCATGCTTTCAATTTTTCATAAGTATCTTGATAAATCTCATGCACAAATAGGAATTCTTTAGTGATCACATTCTCTAAACAAATGGGATAAATTAATATCCCATTAGTAGGCTTTGCATTGATTCTTCCAAATATGTAAAGAGGACCACTAGGTGAATTTTTTATTATGCCATTCTGTGAGAAAGCAATGCCAAAGGGCATATTGGTTTATCCCTTATGAGGTTTAACTTCAATAAATCTAACCATAGATTTTTTTTCTCATTGTATTTTGTGTTATCATCATCTGTGTCAACATTCATCACATCATTCTTTGTTTCATTATCTTTTAGAAAGAAAATGTTATGATTTGGCATAGGATTGGTAAGGATTTGCAAGTTTTGATTAGGAGGAGCTACAAAATTATTACCTTGATCATTAACACCTCCAATTTCAATATGATTAGAATCAATGTGGTCTTGCACAAGATGTTTATGATTCTTGCAATATTTTGTACCATGTACATTTTATCAACGAAAATGATAATAAGCATTTGGTCTATAGTTTGAAGGTAAAGGTTTAGTAGGATCAGAAGCTCTAACAAGAGGTAAGGAAATAAAAAAAATGTTTAAGAGTCGCAACATGATATTATGAAGGGTATTAAGTGGAGGGGTGAATTGTCTATTTCTATCCCCAAAGGCCTATGTATTTGTCATATTTATAGTAGCCACTTGGGTATCAACATGTTGATTTGCTTGAGGGGGATTAAGTTGTAAAAATCCCTTGTTTTCTTTCTTGAAAGGTTGATAGTTGGCGTGAAGCATGGATTTGGACATTTTAGTATGGTTAGAGGGAGTTTTCACTTCCCAACTACTAACCGAATTATGATAATTATGAAGGGTTGTGCAAAAGTTTATAAATGATGGAAATTTCAAAATCTCAAGTTTGGCTTGGATTTTGTTTTGCAAATTAGCAATAAACATTCTTTGAAGTTCGACATCAAGAATCTTAATGTTTATTTGTGAGTAAATCATTTGATATCATGTTGAATTTTTCATCATCCTTTTGTTTACATGTCATTAAATTAGCTAGGTGATCTTGGGACCCATGTGTATTTTGGAAGTGGTTGTAAAAGGTATCAATAAGTTCATTGAATGAACATATTGAGTTATTTGGTAAAGAGAAAAACATGTCTAAGGTAGTATCTTTCAAGGATCTAAGCAAGAGTTTAGCCAAAATTTTATCTTCAAAAATGAAGTCACTACATAATGTTGTATATGTGGAAACGTGGCTAACAAGATCTCCTTTCCCACCATATTTCTCAAACATAGAAACCTCTATACCATGTGGCATTTGTGTTCTCAATATATCCAGAGATAATGGGTTGGTTTTGACGTTTTGTGAAGGTTGGACATTGTTGTTTTGGTTTAGTATGTAAATTTTTTGTTGGAGGGATGAAAATTGTTGCAAAAGTGTGTTAAAGACTAGATGATTATTGGTGTTGTGAGATGGAGGTGAATAAGGTGGAGTTGTGTATGCATGTGGAGGACAATGGATTTCTAGGTTTTTCTAGAGGAGATGGATGAGGAGATATGAGATTTTAGTGCACAAAGATAAGGGGATTCCTAGTGGAAATACCTAAGGAAGTATTGACATTGCTAGTAGGTTGCATGTTTGTAGTAACATGAGGATTCATATAGGTATGAATAGAGATAAGGGTTGTGGAAGGAGGAATTGATTTTCCACCTTGACTTTGAGTATACCCCAAAGTTTGAGCACAAATAGTCAATGTAGGAGCATGTTTATCAACAATATGAGCTAGAATCTGCACAATCTCTATTCCATGTGCATTTTCAAGCATTTAACTCAAATTATCTAAAGGAAGAGTTGCACCAACAACAATGTTTTCAGAAGTCACAAAGTTTTGTAATTTCTCTATTTCTTCATCTATCCTTCTTATTTTCTCTTATGGGACATTGGTAATCATTGTTTCAACATCATTCACATTAGTTGTGGGTAGGGAAGTCATTGGAAATGAGGTATGAGAGCTATGATCCATAGAGGGTTGACTAGTATCAACACTATGAGTGAAAGAGTTAGAAAACCCAAGACCTATTGGCATATGATGTAAGTAGATGTGATTTTTGGCTTCTAGTGTTGTCATTGATGGCAACTAAAGTCACCTTTTTAGTCTGTAGTTATGCATTCATTCACATTAGTGGAGGAAATGAAAATTGTGTATTATCGACAGTGTTACCAATAGTACAAGCCATCCAGTTTGATAGCTTCATCGGATCAACACTTTGGGTTGTGGATCAATGAATTTTTTTTTCAAGAACGTGGAACATATTATTATTGAATCTCATGAAGTTTTTTTTGTAGCTATATGGTTGAGTAGGTCTAGTTGGAAATCTTCTATCTATTTGCTTCATAAAGCCAACTCAATGGTAATAATGTGTGGTGGATGTATAAAGTTGAATTATTTTAATTATCTTCAAGTTCAAATGTTTAATTATTGGTCCTGGCTAATGTTTAGCCAACTTGTTTGGATCCACATCAAAATTATCCACCGATTGGGCCAACTAGTTGTGAATTTTATTAAGTTTTGTTGAAGCCGACCTATGGCGATTAATTCCTTATGAGCGGATATATTTAGATGATTTGTCATATCATTTGGATGTATGTAGAAGTTGTGTGTGTGTATGTTGCAAATGTCTAAGTTGTATTTGAGTGATATCATGTGTTGTTTCACTTGCACATAAATATTTTGTGTGTGAACTTGAGCATAACAGAGCAGAAGTTCTTCATCAATCATCAGGATAGAAGTTCAACATCAGAGCTAAACTAAAACTATAATCAAGAATTGGTAGATGCTATTATCTTAGTTCATTCTCTTTTGGATCTATTCCAAACTTTTGTAAGGGTAGTGAGCCCCATTTTTAGTAGTGAGCTCTAGGTACTGAGCCTGAATGCAAGTGCATTCCCATTTTGTAATACTTCTTTTGAGTATACTTAGAACTTATTGTGGATTGGCCATCGACCATGGTTTTTCCCCTAACAGGGTTTCCATATAAAAATCCTTGTGTTATGGTTGTGTGGTTTCTTGTTTTATGTTCCTACATATTTATTCTAATTAAATATGTTAAGTTGATTAAATATCAAGACAAAATTATTAATTTTTGTAGAACACTGATTCACCCCCCCTCTCAGTGTTTCTTGTTTCCAACAAGACACATGGTGAATGGTGTATCATAGGATGAAATTATCTCGAACTATGTCTCATGACAATATTGCTAATAAGGTACTAAGTTGTGAAGCTCACAAAAGTTTCACAAACCTAATGTACACCCCAAAATGGATAATAGGAAAAATGCAATCAATAACCCAAAATGTAAAGTGCAATGCAAATATGTAAAAGCAATCTTTGTATTTAAGTTTGATTAAATGTTATGTAAGAACCTGAGAATGATGTCTTGTAAATTAAATTTTGAATTCACACAATGTACTGATTTATCAAATTAATCTTAATATGATCAATTTGAGATAACATAAATTCTACAAAGTTTAATAGCAAACTAAAAACAACAAAATAGAATACAAAAATAGATATTTTGATGCCCAAAAATACAAGAAAAAGCCCTAATAAGGAACTCATTCACCCATGGGTGAATGGGTAATATCTTAGGGTTTTTTTAAATGAATTTATAAATTTTTGAGTTGATTCTTATGGTTTTCAAATTTTGGACTAAGACAGGTGGTTACAATTTTAGTTTTTTGTAAATTTAAGTCTAAATTCAAATGCAAAATAATGCTAAATGACAAACTGGGAGACCTAATTTGATATGCAATTTTGATTCAATTTTCAAATGTAAATGAATAATTATGCAATGCTATGTAAATATTATGCAAAATGACTAAATTTTTTAATATTTTTTATATTTTAAAGAATGCAAAAATGCAATCCTAAAACCCTAAATGAGATGCAAACTAATGAAAGTTAAGCAACCCTAAATGAGTTTCAATTCAATGTAATGCAAACCAAATGAGTGAAAATCTTAGACATAGGGCTTAAATGAACTCCAAAATCCAAAAGATACAATTCTGAAATTTTGGGTTCACCAAATTGAAATGAAGAAAAATAGGTTGGCATTAACGAATATGGCTATGATGGACCTATTTCTCACTATTTCATTAGGAAAGGAGATCCAAACAATGAA
Source organism: Sequoia sempervirens (assembly GCA_007258455.2). Lineage (NCBI taxonomy): Eukaryota > Viridiplantae > Streptophyta > Pinopsida > Cupressales > Cupressaceae > Sequoia > Sequoia sempervirens. Next base: position 365,628,680 of record VDFB02271358.1, read on the forward strand.
TTTATTATCAACCCTTAGGTGAATCATATTTCCTTGTGACTAGAGGATGGGGGTTAGGTTCACTAGGCACTTTTTGGAGTGATCTGATGTGAAAGACAATCTATGAAAAACATTGCTAAAGTGAATGTGGATAAAGGTGAACGAATCCTTAATGGCTTAAGCTTAACTGAAAAGACATTAAATAATGGAGAAACAAGAACAAAAGAGAGAGAGAATCATAACACAAAACAAAGCGAGAGAAGAGGACACAAGATTGATTACAGAGTTTGTCTAAGTGGACTACGTCTCTGAGTCTATCTCAACTGAGTGACCAATCTATTAACAATGCTCCAAATGTAGTACAATCTCTAACAACAACTTCTTGGAAACTAATTTACAATCTTCTATAGCTTGTCCACAAAATCGTGGTACAAAATTCCTCACTCAAATCACCTCACATAAAGGCTTTCAAAGCCACAAGGTTGATTTACAATGAGAAATAAAAATGCTTTTCCTAAAGTCTCTACTCCAGAATTAGAGCATTATTACATCAAAAATTCCCTATTCCCTCTACAAGAATTCTTCTCACAATATTTCTTTTACAAGAAAAGAGAATAGCCTCACTAATTCTCCTCACAAGAGAAAATCCTCTCCACAATTCTCTTCTCCAAATTGCTCCCAATTCTCTACTCCCCATTACAAATTGCATTCCCCTTTTATACATTTTACATGTTATTAAGGGATTAAAACCATATGATTTAGGATATCACCTAAATCTCCCAAATTTATCCCATTGTTAAACAAATAGAGGCTGATATAATTTAATATCAAAACACCCCTCAAAATTAGCCCTTGGCTATAACAACTAGTTTGTTGTTTAAAAATAACAATAGGTTTAATTTTACAATCTTTT
>VDFB02271358.1:365650605-365912756 GCA_007258455.2 Sequoia sempervirens
TTGCATCCTACATTAGAAAATACTAACTACACACCTACATCTATTAGTTTTCTCACAAATAACAAATTTCATACTAAACCAGGTATATGTAACACACCATTAATCCTTTTTATTCTACCATCAGGAAACCTGATTTTAACTTTACCAAAACCAAAATTGTCTAAATGAGAATCATCACCTAAGTACACCTTACCTCCATCAAATTCTTCATATTCAAAAAACCAATCTCTATTAAAGGTTATATTGAAATATGCACCTGATTCAATTAACCATGCATCACCTGCACAAGGTGCCAAAGGTGTAATGAATGCAGATGAACACCATCTTCCTTCTTGAACTCAAAAGAAAAATCAAGTTTATTCTATTTCTTCTTCTTTTCTTCTTTGTAGTCCTTACAAACATGTCAAGGCTTACTACAATTCCAACAAATAACATTGGACTTTCTAGGAGACTTATATCTTCCCTTGAACTTGGATTTTTTATGCTTCTCATTCTTCTTACATTTTTCCTTAGGTATTCCATGAACATTTAGGGCCTCCTTGGCACTGATGGATACATTATTCCTCATCTCTTTAGAAAGCAAAGAACCCACCACATGTTTAGTCTTCAACATAACAAAAGTTCTCCCAATAGCCATAACAAGAGAATCCCACAATCAGGAAAAGAACAAAGAAGAATTTGAAATTTCTCTTCCTCATGCATTTTGACACCAACTAATGCCAATTGAGCCACCAACATATTGAATGCTTCTAGGTGGTATGTAAATTTTTCCACCCTCCTCCATTCTCAAGGAATACAATTTCTTCTTCAAGAAAATATTGGTCACTAAAGATTTGGCTTGATACGTCTCACCAAGATTCATCCATAGTTTCTATACAAAGGTCTCTTCATGGACATTGATTAAAACAAAGTCTGCTAAGCACAATCTAATTATACCCTTGGCTTTATGGTCCATTACATCATATTGAGCAGCCTAAGTAGGATCTATAGACCTTGAAACATTCTCATCAATAGCATCCCACAAATTTTGATCTATCAATAGATCCTCCATCTTCAGCTCTTCCACATTTTAAAATTATTTCTAGAAAACTTATCCACCTCTATTCTCCTTGATGAACTTTCCATTTTAAAATTCCTCCAACAAGATCACAAAGTGTATTCTACACAAGCTACCACTCAAATCTAGATTAGTTCAAAAAACCCAACAACCCATAACTAAAACCACAGGTGTTCAGGATATTATACCATTTGTAAGGAAGCTATGGTAGTGGAACAGGTTCCTACACTAATCCTAACAGGAGAATAATGCAAAACTTTTACATATCTTTAATAGTTACAAAAATTAAACAAAGTTAGGCATAAATCTCATGCATACTACAACATAATGATTTATGTAGGGAAAACCCTTTTGGGAGAAAAATCCCAAACTTCAATATATTATTCATAAATCACAAATATTGCAATATATACTTGCAAAGAAAGCTTCTTATAGGAGTATCACCACTTAGAAATCTAGAGACAATGTGACTGCTATCAAACTCTCAGAATACATCACAATCTACAGTTGTAATACAATTCCCTCATAAAATAGGGTTTACTTGTAGGGAAAGTCAAGCTAATAAAATATCGGCCATTAGATATGAGACATAATGATGAATAGTCCAAATTTACAATAATAAACTATATATAAAATTTGGCTTCCGGGGGCACTACCCCCAAGCTCTTGTCGAGGTACACTACCCCCTAGAATCTTAGCCAAAGGGATGAACCCCCTAGACCCTTTGTGGGGGGGTATCCACCCCACTCCCCCGCTCATCATCATCAAATGAAGAGTACCTAAAAACAAATATTTTGGGAACCTAATGCTATATGCTCCTTCTAGAGTTTTTCACCTAAAAGGAGATATGATTAGGGCCAAAATTTAGTATTTACACTGAAAAAGGGATATGATATAAATTTAATATTCTTAAATGAAGTAAAATAAATGCAAAGAACTAAAAAATACCATTGATTATGTATCAAAAACTAGGAAATATGAAGTGTTTGAAAATGCAGTGTTGTATGCAAACATGAACTAGAAACATGCACAAATGAAAACATAACTTAATGAAACTAAATAGAGTGCACCTGGAGATGGAATGTTGATGTTGGAAGGTTTTGGAATGTCACAAAAATCAATTTTGATGACCAGTGGGACTCATTCGCTACTGATGGTGAATTAGTCCTGCATCTAGTACACTTTGTCATAACTGGTTTCTGACTATCAGGAACTGAATTCTAAAAAAATAAAATTTTGAGCCTAGTAGTGGGACTCATTTTCCACTAATGGAAAATCAGTCCTCCAAAAATCTACAAATTCAAGAGTCAACTATGTGGGTCTAGATCTGCACTTGTCTTCTTATCGAGTTAATAGAATCAAAGCTGCAAAAAAATAGGTTGAATGTTGTCTCGAAGCTTTAATTAGGGTTTAGTTGATTTGAATAGCTTTGATGACTTTTTTACCACTTTTCAACACCTATTTGTTTGAAAAAAATTCCTATAAGACCTGTAAACACACATGAAAAGAGGGGGGAAATGGTTAAGGGTTAGAGTATAGGGATTTTCCTTAGTCAAATCCCACTTTGGTAATCAAACCCTTGATAAAGAAATTAAATGAAAACAAGGAATTATGAACAAATAACATGCAAGTGTCCTAAACTCACCAAACCCTTGTTGTTGAAGTATAAAGATATGTCAATGACTACTCCAAGATACTTAATGATCATTTGATTGAATGATGCTATGATGCTTAAGTGAATCAAATGAAAGGATGAATACTTGAATGAATTAGGAGTAAAAATGGATGGAAAAATACTTATTTATACACACTTATGCCTTAATTACTCAAGAATACATCACAGGCTGACATAAGGTCTTAATGAATAAAAAATTGAAAGAAATTTGAATTTAATTTGAATTTTGTGCCAAGAGGGACTCATTTGCCACCCATGGTGAATGGGTCCCACTCAAAGCTTGCAAGTGGGTGTCGGGAATTAAGTTTCTTTTAATGAGGTTTTTTCAGGTTTGTATTAAAAAACACACTTAATTAAGGCATTAAGTGCATAAGGGGGGAAAATTAAGCATAAGAAAGGTGTAATTAGTTGTGACAAGCCTAGAAAAGTGTGAAATCTTGTTACAAGACTTTACAACACTTTATAATAGGACTTGGTAAGGGAAAAAATGGAATATTTAGATGAATTATAATGAGAAGAGTCTACAAATGTGTAGAAATGTGTTACAACACTTCACAACACCTTCACAAGACATTATAAAGTCTTAATAATTTGAATATTCAAGACCTAATGTGAATGTATAAGTCACATTACAAAATTAAATCAAGGTGAAATCAAGCCAAATAAGCACAAGGAGGGAGAAAACAAGAAAAAGTAAAAGGGTTACTTTTTTCATGTCCATAGTACCTTATGTAATTGCAAGGTTGAGACACATTTTCTCAAAAATTTGGAAAGCCCTATGCCAAATCATATGTTTCCAAATGAAGCTACATCATGAAAAGGAGGAAGGGGTTCCCCTCAAAATGAATTCCCAAACACATAAATGGATCTATGGATTCAAGGTCAGTATGTCTTTGCTACAATGTTGTTATAGAGCTCAAAAATGTCATCATTCCCCAAATACTCATAGAACTGGAAGAATGACACATAGAGAGCAAAAAAGAAAAGAAAAATATTTTGGGTCAACATGGAAGAGACCTAAATGTGTTGATGCTTTATGTCATTCCCAAAAGGAAAACACAAGACAAACGTAAAGATAAAGGTTTACGACATATAGAAGAATATAGATACAAATAGAGGAATGAACATGAAAGCACATCAAATAGAATAATATCCGGGATTACATTATGCACATGAAATCACACAAACTACATGAAAAAGAATATAAAGCTAATACTTGTAGAGCACATGCAATTCAACCTATAGCAGGTCATCTCCATCCCAATCGTGTTCAACATATGTGAAAGGTGAACAACTAGTTAAAGGGGACAACATCAAGTGTCAAACTAGGACAAGCACCAAGTTCAACACTCTTTAGGAGGATCATTATGATTGTTATCATTTAAGCTCATAGAAGAAGAAAACAATGAATTCACCTCATTATGCACTTGTTCATCGATCTTAGTAATTTCATTATCATCATCCAACTTTATCACAACAGAAGTTCTAATGATAATATCCATAAAAGGTTGTTGTTTTTTATGTTGGGAAGAAGGTGAAGAGGCATCATGCATTTCTTGAGACAAGTTCAGATTTTTATTTTCTATGTTCTTATTTTCTTCTTTTGCTTACAAAAAATGAGAAATAACATGATGTCTATGCCTACGCTCTCTAGCATTTCAGTTTTTGCTCATTTAGTTTTCAAGTTGTGATTGTATAGGAGCAGGTTTATCAACCACAGGTTTCCTTTCTTCCCTTAAGGGAGGAACAAAAGGAACCATGGGAGGTTGTTCAACCACTTTCTCTTTAGCTATATAAATTTATTTGATTTTAGGAGGCACAACAAGACTTATTTTGTTATTTTGTGGTCTCTTATAGGAAATGAGTAAAGGATTTGTCATAGATTGGTCTTGGTTACTTAGAAGTGCTTTGGGTTCAATCATGGTTTTTTCAAGGATATAAGGCTCAAGGGTTGAGGCATATTGGTAAGGGATAATTTTGCTATATGTTTTCCCTTAAAATTTTGATAGGATTTGAAAAAGAAGTCCTCACGGGGCCTAAAAGGCTTGATAGGCTTGATCCAAATGAAATCAAATGAGAGATTCACATGAGAAGACACAAGATTAAAGATACTATTATGCACATTAAATATTTCATTTCCAAATGGAAATGTTAAACATTTATGCACAACTGACGAGATGACATTCATAGAGTGAATCCATAGGTAGCCCAACTTCACATGAAATTGATTTGACATCAAGATGATGGTGAATGAGACACTTAATTGTTTCGGTCCAACTTTTAAAGGAATATTTATCGAACCTATCATAGGGCAAGCAAAACCATCATGTGTTTTGATCCATGCTTTCAATTTTTCATAAGTATCTTGATAAATCTCATGCACAAATAGGAATTATTCAGTGATCACATTCTCTAAACAAATGGGATCAGTTAATATCCCATTAGTAGGCTTTGCATTGATTCTTCCAAATATGTAAAGAGGACCACTAGGTGAATTTTTTATTATGCCATTCTGTGAGAAAGCAATGCCAAAGGGCATATTGGTTTGTCCCTTATGAGGTTTAACTTCAATAAATCTAACCATATATTTTTTTTCTCATTGTATTTTGTGTTATCATCATCTGTGTCAACAGTCATCACATCATTCTTTGTTTCATTATCTTTTAGAAAGAAAATGTTATGATTTGGCATAGAATTGGTAAGGATTTGCAAGTTTTGATTAGGAGGAGCTACAAAATTATTACCTTGATCATTAACACCTCCAATTTCACTATGATTAGAATCAATGTGGTCTTGCACAAGATGTTTAAGATTCTTGCAATATTTTGTATCATGTGCATTTTATCAGCAAAAATGATAATAAGCATTTGGTCTATAGTTTGAAGGTAAAGGTTTAGTAGGATCAGAAGCTCTAACAGGAGGTAAGGAAATAAAAAAATTGTTTAAGAGTTGCAACATGATATTATGAAGGGTATTAAGTGGAGGGGTGAATTGTCTATTTCTATCCCCAAAGGCATATGGATTTTTCATATTTATAGTAGCCACTTGGGTATCAACATGTTGATTTGGTTGAGGGGGATTAAGTTGTAAAAATCCCTTGTTTTGTTTCTTGAGAGGTTGATAGTTGGTGTGAAGCATGGATTTGGACATTTTAGTATGGTTAGAGGGAGTTTTCACTTCCCGACTACTAACTGAATTATGGTAATTATGAAGGGTTGTACACAAGTTTATAAATGATGGAAATTTCAAAATCTCAAGTTTGGCTTGGATCTTGTTTTACAAATTAGCAATAAACATTCTTTGAAGTTCGACATCAAGAATCTTAATCTTTATTTGTGAGTAAAGCATTTGATATCATGTTGAATTTTTCATCATCCTTTTGTTTACATGTCACTAAATTAGCTAGGTGATCTTGGGACCCATGTGTATTTTGGAAGTGGTTGTAAAAGGTATCAATAAGTTCATTGAATGAACATATTGAGTTATTTGGTAAAGAGAAAAACATGTCTAAAGTAGTATCTTTCAAGGATCTAAGGAAGAGTTTAGCAAAGATTTTATCTTCAAAAATTAAGTCACTACATAAGGTTCTATATGTGGAAACATGGCTAACAAGATCTCCTTTCCCACCATATTTCTCAAACATAGAAACCTCTATACCATGTGGCATATGTGTTCTCAATATACCCAGAGATAATGGGTTGGTTTTTATGTTTTGTGAAGGTTGGACATTGTTGTTTTGGTTTAGTATGTAAATTTTTTATTGGAGGGATGAAAATTGTTGCAAAAGTGTGTTAAAGACTAGATGATTATTGGTGTTGTGAGATGGAGGTGAATAAGGTGGAGTTGTGTACGCATGTGGAGGGCAAGTGGATTTCTAGGTTTTTTTAGAGGAGATGGATGAGGAGATATGAGATTTGAATGCACAAAGCTAAGAGGATTCCTAGTGGAAATACCTAAGGAAGTATTGACATTGCTAGTAGGTTGCATGTTTGTAGTAACATGAGGATTGGTATAGGTATGAATAGAGATAAGGGTTGTGGAAGGAGGAATTGATTTTCCACCTTGAATTTGAGTATACCCCAAAGTTTGAGCACAACTAGTCAATGTAGGAGCATGTTTATCAACAATATGAGCTAGAATCTGCACAATCTCTATTTCATGTGCATTTTCAAGCATTTAACTCAAATTATCTAAAGGAAGAGTTGCACCAACAACAATGTTTTCAGAAGTCACAAAGTTTTGTAATTTCTCTATTTCTTCATCTATCCTTCTTATGTTCTCTTGTGGGACATTCATAATAATTATTTCAACATCATTCACATTAGCTGTGGGTAGGGAAGTCATTGGAAATGAGGTATGAGAGCTATGATCCATAGAGGGTTGACTAGTATCAACACTATGAGTGAAAGAGTTAGGAAACCCAAGACCTGTTGGCATATGATGTAAGTGGATGTGATTTTTGGCTTCTAGTGTTGTCATTGATGGCAATTGAAGTCACCTTTTTTATTCTGCATTTATGCGTTCAGTCACATCAGTGGAGGAAATGAAAATTGTGCATTATCGACAGTGTTACCAATAGTACAAGGCATCCAGTTTGATAGCTTCATCGGATCACCACTTTGGGTTGTGGATCAATGAATTTTTTTTTCAATCACGTGGAACAAATTATTATTGAATCTCACGAAGTTTTTTTTGTAGCTATATGGTTGAGTAGGTCTAGTTGGAAATTTTCTATCTATTTGCTTGATAAAGCCAACTCAATGGTAATAATGTGTGGTGGACATATAAAGTTGAATTATTTTAATTATCTTCAAGTTCAAATGTTTAATTATTGGTCTTGGGTAATGTTTAGCCAACTTGTTCAGATCCACATCAAAATTATCCATCGATTGGGCCAACTAGTTGTGAATTTTATTAAGTTTTGTTGAAGCCGACCTGTGGTAATTAATTCCTTATGAGTGGATATATTTAGATGATTTGTCATATCATTTGGATGTATTTAGAAGTTGTGTGTGTGTATGTTGCAAATTTATAATTTGTATTTGAGCGATATCATGTGTCGTTTCACTTGCACATAAATATTTTGTGTGTGAACTTGAGCATAACAGAGCAGAAGTTCTTCATCAATCATCAGGATAGAAGTTCAACATTAGAGCTAAACTGAAACTATAATCAAGAATTGGTAGATGCTATTATCTTAGTTCATTCTCTTTTGGATCTATTCCAAACTTTTGTAAGGGTAGTGAGCCCCATTTTGAGTAGTAAGCTCTAGGTACTGAGCCTGAATGCAAGTGCATCCCCATTTTGTAATACTTCTTTTGAGTATACTTAGAACTTATTGTGGATTGGGCATCGACCATGGTTTTTCCCCTAATAGGGTTTCCATATAAAAATTCTTGTGTTATGGTTGTGTGGTTTCTTTTTTTCTGTTCCTACATATTTATTCTAATTAAATATATTAACTTGATTAAAGATCAAGATAAAATTATTAATTTTTGCAGAACACTGATTCACCCCCCCTCTTAGTGTTTATTGTTTCCAACAAGACACACGGTGAATGGTGTATCATAGGATGAAATGATCTCAAACTATGTCTCATGACAATATTGCTAATAAGGTACTAAGTTGTGAAGCTCACAAAAGTTTCACAAACCTAATGTACACCCCAAAATGGATAATAGGAAAAATGCAATCAATAACCCAGAATGTAAAGTGCAATGCAAATATGCAAAAGCAATCTTCGTATTTAAGTTTGATTAAATGTTATGTAAAAACATGAAAATGATGTCTTGTAAATGAAATTTTGAATTCACACAATGTACTATTTTATCAAATTAATCTTAATATGATCAATTTGAGATAACATAAATTCTGTAAAGTTTAATAGCAAACTAAAAACAATAAAATAGAATACAAAAATAGATATTTTGATGCCCAAAAATACAAGAAAAATCCCTAATAAGGGACTCATTCACCCATGGGTGAATGGGTCATATCTTAGGATTTTTTTAAATGAATTTACAAATTTCTGAGTTGATTCTTATGGTTTTCAAATTTTGGACTAAGACAGGTGGTTACAATTTTAGTTTTTTGTAAATTTAAGTCTAAATTCAAATGCTAAATAATGCTAAATGACAAACTGAGAGACCTAATTTGATATGCAATTTTGATTCAATTTTCAAATGTAAATGAATGATTATGCAATGTTATGTAAATATTATGCAAAATGACTAATTTTTTTTGTATTTTTTATATTTTAAAGAATGCAAAAATGCAATCCTAAAACCCTAAATGAGATGCAAACTAATGAAAGTTAAGCAACCCTAAATGAGTTTCAATTCAATGTAATGCAAACCAAATGAGTGAAAATCTTAGATATAGGGCTTAAATGAACTCCAAAATCCAAAAGATACAATTCTCAAATTTTGGGTTCACCAAATTGAAATGAAGAAAAATAGGTTGGCATTAAAGGATATGGCTATGATGGACCTATTTCTCACTATTTCATTAGGAAAGGAGATCCAAACAATGAATTGATTATCAACCCTTAGGTGAATCATATTTCCTTATGACTAGAGGATGGGGGTTAGGTTCACTAGGCACTTTTGGGAGTGATCTGATGCAAAAGATGATCTATGACAAACATTACTAAAGTGAATGTGGATAAAGGTGAATGAATCCTTAATGGCTTAAGCTTAACTGAAAATACATTAAATAATGGAGAAACAAGAACAAAAGAGAGAGAGAGAGAGAATTATAACACAAAACAAAGCGAGAGAAGAGGACACAAGATTGATTACAGAGTTTGTCTAAGTGGACTACGTCTGCGGGTCTATCTCAACTGAGTGACCAATCTATTAACAATGCACCAAATGTAGTACAATCTCTAAAAAAAACTTCTTGGAAACTATTTTACAATCTTCTATAGCTTGTCCACAAAATTGTGGTACAAAATTCCTCACTCAAATCACCTCACATAAAGGCTCTCAAAGCCACAAGGTTGCTTTACAATGAGAAATAAAAATACTTTGCCTAAAGTCTCTGCTACAGAATCAAAGCATTATTACATAAAAAATTCCCTATTCCCTCTTCAAGAATTATTCTCACAGTATTTCTTTTACGAGAAAAGAGAATACCCTCACTAATTCTCCTCACAAGAGAAAATCCTCTCCACAATTCTCTTCTCCAAATTGCTCCCAATTCTCTACTCCCCATTACAAATTGCATTCCCCTTTTATACATTTTACATGTTATTAAGGGATTAAAACCATATGATTTAGGATATCACCCAAATCTCCCAAATTTATCCCATTGTTAAACAAATAGAGGTTGATATAATTTAATATCAAAACACCCCTCAAAATTAGCCCTTGGCTATAACAACTAGTTTGTTGTTTAAAAATAACAATAGGTTTAATTTTACAATCTTTTGATTCTTATCTAGTTCGTATGCACCAAATCCTTCTAAGAATTTTTTAAAATATTTCACAAAATCTTAATAAAAATCTTCTTAAACAAACCCCATAAATATAGCTTAATAAATAGCTATCAGGCATCAATACCTTTAAATAAAATATCCTCCTCATATATATCATCGACAATGGTGAGGTTTAGTAGCTAGGATAAATGCTTTGCGAGTGAGAGGTTGATAGTTCAAACCACCAACCTCCTTTTTTTTTAAGTAGCAATTAAAAACTATAATGTTTAAATAAAAAGTGTTCCCTTTGTGTTTCAAATGAAAGGTGCAGTGTATTGGTAAAGAAGGTATGAGGAGATAATTTGGGGGTTCGAATCCCCCCATCTTTACTTTTGGTCAAAGAGTCAAACCCACCTATGACACATGGATGCCATGTGCCAACCACAGATTGGCTCACTATAATTGCCTACCATACCATCTGCCACATCAGCATGCCACATCATCAGTGGATTGCCATGTGTCACGTGCTTGTTGGTCCACCTCATTGAGCTACCACCTCAACATCTTTCCATGTGTCTTGCCATGTTAGCATGTTGATGTCATCAACAACCAAAGTCAAACTTTTGACCAATATTTGTCTGACTATAACTTTTGCATACAGACTATGTTTTCCTTCATTCCAACACATTGGAATCGTGCTTCTGAGCATTACGCCATGGTGTCAAATTCTAGAGCATTGGAGACAATTAATTTTTCAAGGTTCATAGATCCTCTAGGATCAGGGAGAAGAACTTAAAAATAGCAAATCAACCCAATTATGCCAAATTAAACTTGAAACATCAATATTAAACTCAAAATAAAAAGAACCAGAAATTAAATTATAGATTTGAGAAGGGAAAAATTGTGTTTACCAATCATGAAAAGTTAGTTTCTAAAGGTTGACTAGGACTCATTCACCTAGAGGCGAATGGGTCCACTATCAGGGTTTTTTTGCAACTTTCGAGAGCCTCTAACATAGATCTAAATCTTCCAATTTGTCCAGGTGAAAATTTTAGAATGTCAAAAATAATTTATGCAGGTGAGTTTCTATGAGATGACAACAATTATGACAACTTTTGCAATTTTTTCAACTTCTTCAAATTTTCTCTTCAATAGGTCTTCCAGCTTTCTTCCACTTAGATCTGCAAACACAAGATGAGAGGGAATTTTTTTTTGGTGAATTATGGTTTGCCTTAGTCAAACCCCATTTTGGTAATTAAAACTTGAAATGAATAAAAGCATGAAAGAGCGAATGAACAATGAACAAAGCTATGTTACCACTCAAAAAAATCCTTGAATAAGTCCTTGAATAAAGGTCTACAGCTTGCATGAAATGGTTTCAATGGATGTGGATCTTGAACTTTGAATATTTCTTGAAATAATGCTTTGAATGATTGATTTGATTATGAAACCTACATCACAATTTTAGCTCCAAAACCATGCATGATGCACGAAGAATTTGACATGATGATTGGATCTTGATTGTTGCAATATAATCTAATAAATCTGCTCTTGATTTCTCTTGATAATAACCTTAGCTCTTGTAATTGGACACTTGAAAATCTAGATTTCTTAGATGAAACTTAGTGAAATAACCTTGTATTTATAGGTATGTATCCTTAATTTCCTGAAATTCAAATATCACAAGGCAACATTAAATTATGGATTTGAAAATGTTAAAATAACACCAAAAAGATAATTTAAATTTAGGTCCTAAGGTTTTGGGAGTACCCATTCACCCATCGTTGAATGGGTCCTAGGTCCCTAAACATATAACACACATTGCTCAATGTAAATTGTTATGTTTAGGCAATAATTATTGTTGGGCTCCCCCTTCAGGAAATATAATTAATTAGACTTGTAAAATGAATTAAAAGAAAAATTAATGAATAACTAAGCTCAATTAATTAATGGATACCTAAATAAGTGTGGAGGTGTAAAGGGATACACCTTAAAACACTAAATTAAAGCACAATTAAGTCCAATTTAATTAGGAAGGCCCAAACAAGTGAGAAAATGTAAAGGTATACATTTTTCGTCACTACACCAACATCCAACTATACATAGAGAGTATGGTTGTAATGAAAATATTTTGTTATTTGGATATGAAGAATTTAATGATAGACACCTTCAAAATTCATAGCAACTCTTAGGTAGACTAAAGTTTGTGTTTCAGTTTTCTCATATGATAGTAAAAAAATGTACTGAATAATTACAGGTTGGAAAACACAATGTGGGATGCCAGTAGATGATTTTATGAAACCTGTATAGATTCCAAAAATCTCCTCATTTATTACTACAATGGAAGTTGACATGTACTTCTCCCTTCTCTCAATACAAGGGCCATGGTAGAAAATATCACTTACCGCTCTCTTATCCTAAAACTGAATTTTCCCCTTGCTTCGTACGTGAGTCCTTATTCCAAAAGAATAACTAATTATTGAAAATTAGTTATTAAAGAAACCTCCAATTCTATGTAGAATATCAAAAGTATTACCTTTCATATGCTAATTCCAACATTTTGTAAATATTAATATTTAAAATGAAACTATAATCTTGCATTGCCTTTTGAAGGGCAACAAGTTGAGGAACACAAGTAATGTTCATCTTTTGTTAATGCTTCGAGCTTGCACATTTGTAGCTTTTTCTCCATTCTAGCAATCAATTCATTCAATGTATGGTGCTAATTTTTGTGATGTCTATTTTCAAAAGGAGAAAGATCTTAGGAAATTAGATCTAGGTGAGATTTCAAATGTGAAATCCTATTTTCCAATGGTAGCAATGTTGCAATTTTTCCTTCAATTCTTGCTAGCATTTTTTGATGAATAACACATTGAGACTCTATCTCAGATAATGTATGAAGCTACCTTAACAATTCACCTCATTTCCCATGACTTCCACCAATAAGAAGACCAATTGGTTGAAAAATGTCCCCTTCAAGAGTTATAGTTGGAGATCGCATATCTCTATGACAAGGAATCTCCTTTGTAGCATCTAAATTGCTATAAACAAATGTACTATAAAATAAAAATTGTAAATTTGCATCAATTTCATCATCATATGCAACAAGAGATAGTGTTGTCCTTGTGTTTCCATTGCTCACTATTTTTTTTGTTGATTGTTGAGTTGTTGACGAAACGGTATGGGCTTGGATTTTAATTAAAGGGATAATCGTTACTCTTCTTTGTAGATGTCCTATTTGAAGTACTAGCTTTCATATTTTTTTCTATATCCATTACCACATTACACAACTTCCCTCCTATAGCAACCTCTAATGGAGCTATTGTTGATACATCTTTAACTTTTATAAGTTGTGCAACAACACCTTTGACTTTTGAGCTGTCTAAATGCTTTGTAGGATCATTATAGGTAAATTGAACATTTCCCAATTGAGCCTTGAGGAGCCTGATATCATCCTTCAACTTGTGAATTTTGTTAGATTATTGGAAACACTCATTTTCTAAAGCCTCTATGCACCCTTCTTCATAGGCAACACCTTCCATTGTGGTCTTTATTTTCTCAAATTCCTATATTTTAGATTGTTGCTCTCTTTGAACAACATTAAGCTCCATTTATTTTCACCACAGAAACTTATTCTTCTCTTTTAATTCCTTTTCTAATGGTTAATTATAGTTTTTGGTTGTTTTTCTCCACTTTCAGTACTTCCTATATAAGAGTAAAATTGCACCCCTCACAATTTCGTATACTTTCTTCCACCCACCTTAGTGTCCACTCCTGTAGCATCTTGAGTAGGCTCATTTTATCCCCTGCATCAACCTCTTTCCCTCTGAAGATGCTCCAACACCCATTTTCAACAACCACCTTTGCGTGTCAACTTTATATCAAACTTTGTGCCTTTTTGGTTCACGTTGTTTATAGTGTGATGTCTCTAGAAACTAGTGCATTGCATGGACATATGCACACTGTGCTAGCATCCTACGATGTGTCAACGCTCAAATGACCATTTCTGACCATGTTTTCCACTTGTCAACTAATTTTTTTAGTGGAAACAACTCAAGATTCTCTATAACCGCCCATGAAGCTTCTTCTCTTCCTTTTTAATCCATTCTTTCCATCTATTTGCAACTTATAAGTCCTTCCAAGTCTTGCTAGCACCCTTCTAGCTTCATTCTAGTTTTTAGCTTCACTTCATCACTTGCTTACAGCTTGTTGTAGCAGCTTCAAGCTCTCTCAAGCTCTCTTAGCAACACTCTTTGTAACCTGCTTGGCTCTTGCAACTCCATTTCTGCTTGTGAGCATCTTGGGATTCCATATCCCCTACTATTTGCATACTTGGTGATACAGGTTCTCCTCCCTGAGCGGGGTATTCTTTTATCACCTATTCTGTGATATGGGTTCTCCTCCTTGAGCAAGGTTTGCTTTTATCACATGCTTATTCATGGTGTGAGCTCTACTCTTGAGTGGGTTTTTCTTTCACCACATGCTTTGTTCATCACACTCTTTCTCTTTATCCTCTTGGTTGTCCATGGAGGTGGGAACACCAAAATGGGGGTTTGACTGAGGCAAACCCCTATACAGCCCCAACATTCTCTCTAGATATGAAACTTGTAGGTTTTGAAGACATTTATTCAGTGGAGGCTTCATCACTCATGTGGTTGTAAGTATTTATTTTCTTTCTTCTTCTCAATCTTTATTAGTTTTATTTCACTCTATTTCAATTATGTCACTTTACTGCATCTTAAGATTCCTTAGCAGTTCGAGTAGAAGTAGTCACTTTAGGAATTTTCTAAGATAAAATCACTCTCTGGTCCATACAAGACACTAGTACGCCTATGAGATGCTAGCGCGTCATGTTGTCATCCATATTTTGTGTCGATGTCCTTTGGTTGAGAGCTTGCCAGTTTGTCCAGAAGACTTTTGTGACCTGCTCTTTTGGATTTTGAAACTCTCGCCATTCTTTCATTGAGGTAATATAGGGAAGTTCACCCCGTGAGGCTCTTTGAATGAAGAGAACTTGAGAGTAGTGAATCCCCCTATATCACATTTTGGTGAACCTAATGTGAAGAACAATGTTTTTTCAAAAAACTAGGAATCTATTTACCCCTACTTAGAGGGGTCATATCTTATGACTTGGTAATCAGAATTCAGAATGATTTTCACAATTGGAAAGGTCTTCTAGACAACTAGTTCAATCCCTAGAATACCAGTTCCTTCGACAGTCAAATTTCAAGGACTGACGCAAGTTTTGACCCAAAATTTTGCTCCAGAGACATCTGAAAATGCAAATTACTAAAACATAGAAAATACCAAAAAAATCATAATGGATTTAATATCTTCTTTTATTAGTTTTGTATCTAATTTAGTTCAAAATATTAGTGATATTTCATTTAGTTCATTTGATGGTGATTTGTCTTGCCTATGTCACTTGCTATCTTTGATCCTTCTCACGAATGTCCTCTTGCTTTGGAGGATATTTTGTTGCAAGAAGATGAAATCATAGATACTTTCCTTAAGATTACTCTACCTTCTCTTCATTCCAATGCACTCTTATATAAAGATGATGCATTTGTGAATGATGAATCACTTCTTCATTCCAATGAGCTCTCTTTTGGAGATGATGCATTTGTGAATGGTGAATCTTCCCCTCATTCCAATGCACTCTCCTCTAGAGATGATGCATTAGTGAATAATGAATCTAATCTTTGTTTTAATTCACTCTCTTCTAGAGATGATGCATTAGCGAATGATGAACCTCCTTCCACATCTAATTCTCCCTGGATCGATTTTGAGAATGTTCCTTCAAATAACTATTCCACATTTGATCCTATTTGGATTGATGTTGAGAATATGTATTCATATAATAGTCCTACTAGTTGTGATGATTTTATAAATGTAATCTATGTCTCTGTTTCCCCTCAAAGGCCTAAGAGACTGGTTATTTATGTGAATCTAGCTAGTCCTTCTCCTAACAGGGTTTGTTCTATCGATGGTGTTCCATTTGATGGTGACCCTCCTACTATTCCTATGGCTCCCTCTTATAGAACAATAACCCATACTTATAAGAATAGTATAAATAAACAATCAATCCTTCCTAAAGCACCTGAACCTACAACTAAAGCACCTAGTGATTATGATCTTGTCGAGCAACCTCAAGTTACTCTAGCTATGATCTCAATGTGGGACTTGCTTCAGTTTACTCTAGTTTACCAAGGTATGTTTCAGGAATTCTTGTAAAAGATCCTCTTTCCTTCTTCTACTAGGTCGATGGATGCTAATGCATTGATGGATTATATTCATGTGAATTCAGAGAATATTACATTCTATCCACAGGAGCTCCCGTCTCTGGAAGGATAGAAGCAAGCAAATCCTCTAATGATTATAGTCAACATTAATAAAATTCATATTAGATGTACTCTCATTGACGCCGGTTCGGTGCTCAATGTATGTAGCACCAATCTATTGCCTAAGATTAATATTGACTCATATTCTATTAATGATTCTTCTATTGATATTCATGGATTTGATAATGTCGGTCGACAATCCCTAGGCAGGATAGTCTTGCCTTTGAGGTTGGGACCCATTACTATACCTACCCTTGTATAAGTTATGGAAAAAAAGTTACCCTGTAACCTTATTCTTGGTAGATCGTGGATTCATGCTATAGGTACAATTCCATCCACCTTGCATAAATCTATTAAGTTCATTTCTAACAATAAAGTCGTCATAGTTAAGGCTGACCCTGATGCTATGCACTTATGTGAGATGGCAGTTGTTTTTCAAGCTTCAGGTGTTCCTACTCTTATTCCTTCAGTGTCTTCTAGCATTTCAATGTTTACTCCTACAGTATCTACTACAAAGGGTACTCTCAAGATAAATTTCTCTGAAGAAGATACTTCTAAAGAAATGAGTACTAAGTGTGCTCCTTTTACCTCTTCTCAAAAGAATGCATGTCTTGGTGATGATTGGGGTTTTTTAGACTTTACAAATTCCTTCATTCAAGAATATAAATTTGACCCGATCCACTTAGACCTTCTAACAAAATCATCCACACCTGCTATTGAAGATGGCCATTCTTTTATATTGTAGGATAAGGTGAATATAAATTGTAATGTTCTTGGTGTTGATCCTCCTAAGGAAGATGATCACACTTATGTTAAGGAGGTTAACATTGGTACTCCTATCAAGAAGGTTGATGGTGATCCCATAGAGGTGTGTACTCCCCCTTTCCAAAATAATGCTCTCTATGAAGATCCTCCTCCTTTGTCTTCTATCTTCATTCCTTCTCCTTGTGAGAAGTCAAACTTTTCTCCACAAGAGAAAGGTTTGCTTCTTTATCCCCATCCTTTATCAGAGCAAGAGCATATTTTTTTGCAGCTTCTAAAAGCCTACTTAATCACCCTTCCTTCTCCTCCACATAAAACATCTCATAAGCATTATTCCTTCTATGCATACCATTGAGTGCCTAGCCATTCCACTAGCGAATGTAAGGCCTTGAAGGATAAAATTCAATAGCTTTGTGATTTAGGTGCCATAAAACTCCTATTTGATTGATGCACTTGCCTTTACTTTGCATAACAAGCGATATTGAGGTTTACCTCTATCTTGTTCTATATATTTTGCATTGTTCTCCTCCCTTGTATGCTGGGGTTAGTGATAGCTCATTTTCGATATGTGTTTCCTTCTCAAGGACCCCTCTCTTTGCTATGTCTTGTAATCAAAGCATCCCTTGAGCAGACCCCTTTCTCTTTTGAAGGGTTCCTGAGGGACCTCTTTGAAAGATTTTCTTTTGAACAAATTCTATGTCGTCTAGCTTGGGGGAAGCCTGACTAGACCTCACATTTCAAAAAACACATCCCTTGAGTGAACCCCTCTTTTTTCACATTGAGTTCCTGAGGGACCCCTTAAAGAGTTATACGGTCTATGTGACCAGCCACTTTTAGACACACGTTATCTATGGGTAGATGTGTCACCACTTTAGACACACTCTATCTGCAGGTAGATGTGTCACCACTTTAGACACACTCTATCTATGGGTAGATGTGTAACTACTTTTGACATGTTGTATCTTTGGGTAGATGTGTCACCACTCCCTGAATTTATAGAGTCCACTTCTTAGGGTTTCCTTCATGTGAGAGTTTTTGAAGGATACATTCCTTGTAGGTCTACGGGTTTGTAAGGTACTTTCTCAGCTTCTTCCATGTGAGAGATCTTGGGGGATGCCTCCTTACAAGTTTGTAGGCTTGTGAGGCGCTTGCTTGTTTGGTGATATAGGTTTCCTCCTCAAGCAAGGTTTTCTTTTATCACCTACATTTGTGGTGTGGGTTTTACTCCTAAGCAGGTTTTTCTTTCACCGTGCACTTTTTTCATTCCTATCCTTCTCCTCTCTCTTGTATATACTAGATCAAAGATATACACCTTTTTCTTCCTGAGTATATGCTCTTTCTCTCTTC
This sequence comes from Sequoia sempervirens, assembly GCA_007258455.2. Classification (NCBI taxonomy): domain Eukaryota; kingdom Viridiplantae; phylum Streptophyta; class Pinopsida; order Cupressales; family Cupressaceae; genus Sequoia; species Sequoia sempervirens. Next base: position 365,669,205 of record VDFB02271358.1, read on the forward strand.
ATCTTAAAATTATTTTGTGTTATTATTTGGGGATGACGCATAGTATTGAGACAAATTTCTACATCAAGGTCCTTTTACTTTGTTGACTTCAATCCTTTAGCTTTTTTATGTTCTAACCTTGCTATTTGGTGCAGGTTTTTCTTGTCTAATGTATTATTTTTGTAGATTTTCAACTTGGGGGCATGATCCATGGTTCAAAGAGTTATCTACTTCCTCTACGATATCCTTTTGGCATATGATGTTATTTATGTTTAGTAGATTTCCTTTAGCATGAATATTAACATAGATTCATGTCTATTAAAGTGGGGGGGAAATGTATAAGAGTAAAATTGCACCCCTTGCAATTTCATATACATTATTGTACCCACTTTAGTGTCCACTCCCTTAGTATCTTGAGTAGGCTCATTTTAGCCCCTACATCAACCTCTTTCCCTCTCAAGATGCTTCAACACCCCTTTTTAGTAGCCACGTTTGCATGTCAACTTTGCATCAGACTTTGTGCCTTTCTGGTTTGCATTATTTTATAGCGTGATGTATCTGGACACTAGCATGTCTCACAGACATCTACATGCCAACCTACTATCTTGCAATGTGTCAACACTCAAATGACCGTTTCCAATCATGTTTTCCAGTTATCAGCTAATTTTTTTGATGGAAACAATTTGAGATTCTCTATAACCACCCGATAAGCTTCTTCTCTTCCTTTTTAATCCATTCTTTCCATCCATTTTTAGCTTCTATTTCCTTCAAATTATTGCTAGCACCCTTCTAGCTTCATTCTAGTTTTTATCTTCACTTCATCACTTGCTTATAGCTTGTTGTAGTAGATTCAAGCTCTCTCAAGCTCTCTTAGCAGCACTCTTTGTAGCCTCCTTGGCTCTTGCAACTCCATTTCATGCTTGTGAGCATCTTGGGATTCCATATCCCCTACTATTTGCATACTTACTTGGTGGTACAAGTTCTCCTCCCTGAGCGGGGTTTTCTTTTATCACCTATTTTGTGTTATTGGTTCTCCTCTTGAAGCAGGGTTTTCTTTTATCACACACTTTTTTGTGGTGCAGGCTCAACTCCTAAGCGGGTTTTTCTTTCACCACACACTTTGTTCGTCACACTCTTTCTCTTTATCCTCTTGGCTATCTGTGGAGGTGGGAACACCAAAATGATGGTTTGACTGAGGCAAGCCCCTATACAACCCCAACATTCTCTCCAGATACCATGCTTGCAATTTTTAAAGACATTTGTTCGATGGAGGCTTCATCCCTCACATGGTTGTAAGTATTTATTTCCTTTCTTCTTCTCAATCTTATTAGTTTTCTTCCACTCTATTTCAATTCTGTCACTTTCCTGCATCTTAAGACTCCTTAGCAATTTGAGAAGAAGTAGTCACTTTAGGCATTTTCTGAGATAAAATCGCTCTTTGGTCCATACAAGGCACCAACGCCTTGCGTTGTCATCTGTATTATGTGCTGATGTCCTTTGGACGAGAGCTTGCCAGTTTGTCTAGAAGACTTTTGTCACCTGCTCTTTCGTATTTTGAAACTCTCGCTATTGTTCCATTGAGGCAATGTAGGGTAGTTTTCCCCATGAGGCTCTCTAAATGAAGAGAACACAAGAGTAGTGAATCCCCCTGTATCACACATCCAACTATTGCTTTTGTATCTACAAATTGATCATCAATATGTTTTTCCTCATCCCCTGTGCTCTTACCTCTTAACACTCCCTGCTATTCCTATGCATGATATTCTAACTTATTTTTCATATATTTTACTTGAAGCTTTAGATAAGTTGCTCCCTCATCAACCCTTAGGACAAAAACATCCCTTTCTTGGATAGATTTTTGAATTACTTGATTACTTTTATGTACCTTTGTAGCTACTTTATGCTCTATTTTTACAGTGTCTTTATTATTAGACTATGTAGATTTTTCTTTTGACAAGCTCATTTGAGAAGCTAAATATGTCCCAATTGAAGAAATAGAAATTTTGCAAACAAAAACAAAAATATGAAAACAACAAACAAAAATGTAGAAAAGAATGTTTTAATACCCAGAAAATTAGGAAATGACCCTGATCAACGACTCATTCACCCTAGGGAAAATGGGTCCTAGGTTAGGGTTTCAAAACAAGTTTTCATAGATTTCTTAGTTAATTTTAGTGGTTTCAAAATTCTAAAATGATACAATAAGTTACAGTTTAATTTTTCTATGAAATGAAGGTTGAATGCAAATGCAAAATGTGACAAAATGACAACCTAGATAACCTAATTTGATATGCAATTTTGTTTTAATTTTCAAATGGAAATGAATATGATGTAATGTTGTGTTAATGATATGCAAAATAACTAATAATTTTTGAATTTTTTAGATTTAAAGAATGCAAATATGCAATCCTAAAAAACCCTAAATGAAATGCAAAGTCAATGCAAACTAGACATCATAAATGAGACTCAATTCAATGTAAAAAGTGTAAATGAATGCCAAATCTAAATCTAGGGTGAAAGAGGACTCCAAAATCAGAAAATGAAATGATCAAACTTAAGTTGACCAAGATGAAACATAAAAAAATAGGTTGGATAGTAAAAGAGGGGTTCACCACAATGAATTAACAACAAAGGACTTGTTTATGTAATTTCATTCAAGGAAATGAGATCCAAACAATGAGATGAATAACAAAAAAAAGGTGATTCAAATCAAGGTATGAATCAGTGAATTTCCTTTCTATTCAGGGACAGTGGTATGAGTTAAATATCACTTTGGGGAGAGAGATTAAAACCATAAAAAAACTATAAAATGCAAGTTATAAAACATAAATGAAGGAAAGTAATCAAAACTAATTAACAAAAATAAAAAGGTAGATATGGAAAGGGAAAAATGATGTGTACATTTCACTAAAAGTCACTTTTTGAAGCTTACTAAGGACTAATTCCATCTATGGCCAATGGGTCTTGAAAAATGCTTTATGGGTTCTCCTCTATTGTGTATTCACTCCCAAATTCCTAGTTTTCACTATCATACAATTGGAAATAAATTATGTAGAAGAGATTCCATGATATTAAAAACTTTTCTTGCAACTTTGACAACTTTGCAACTTTCTTCAATTTTACTCTTCAAAGGATCTTTCACCCAAAATCTGTAATCACACATCAATGAGATAAAAATGTTATTTGTTAGGTGATGGGGATTTTTCTTGGTCAAACCCCATGTTGGTAATTAAAACTTGAAATGAAACAATGAATCATGAAGGAATGATGAATGAACAACTCTATGTAACAACTCACCAAACCTTATTTGAACCTTGAATTGTAGATCTAAAACTTGCATAAATTGGCTTCAATGGATGTGGATCTTGATCATGGAACTTGATTAGAAAAAATTTCATAAAATACTTGAATAGATATTGAACTCTACATCACCATATTAGTTCAAACAACATTCATGATATGCGAAAAACATTTGGCATGATGAAAGGAATCTTCATTGTTGCAATAATATTCAACAAATCTACCCTTGAATGCCTGAAAATGCTCTTGAATTACTCTTGATAATGCTCACTTGAATTCTTTAGGTGCTCATCCAAACTTTCTAGGTGAGACAGTGAAATAACCTTGTATTTATACATATCTTATCATTAATTCCTGAAATTCAAATATCACAAGCTGACATTGAATTATGGATTTAGAATCATTAAAATACCACCAAAAAAATATTTTAAAGGGAAGTCCTAGTTCCAAGTGTGGACCTATTTTACCTATGGTGAATGGGTCCTAGGCCACTTACCTAGGACATAGATTGCTCAATGTTAAACATTAAGTCCTGGAATTTATGAATGTCATGAATTATCCCTCAAAAAATACATTTAATTAGGATTGAATTTGAATTAAAAGGGCCAATTAAGGAATAGTTAACCTCAATTAATTAATAAATCCCTAAATTAATGTGAAAGTGTAAAGGTACACCTTGTAACACCAAAAATAAGGCGCAATTAAGTCCATTTTAATTTAAAGGTCCCTAAACTTAATGTGAATATGTTAAACATATTACAACAATAGATTAAGGCATAATTAAACTCATTTTATTATTAATTATTCCTAAATTAAGGGTGAAAAAGGGATACATTTTCTTGCACTACACAACTTAACAATCACACCATGCCACTATTGGTAGAAGACTATAGTCTTCAAACATACCAAAATAATAGAATTTAACACCATAATTGTTCAATAATTACATGATTAAAGATCGAATGCAAAATGACTATTCTCAGCCTCTCTCACCTCTCCTACACTTCCTTTTATGTGCAATTGAGGAGACACTCAAATAAAATCTTATAGGATTCTTTGGGTCCTTAGCACTGGTTTTGGGGTGATTCCACTTGCATGGATCCTTGCTGTTGTATATGTAACATGAGGGTTCTAGGAAACCTCTTCTTTAACCATTGCACTTTTAACACCTTCAACCTATAACAAACCCATCAATATAAATTACTAAATTTAATAATTAACATATGGATGGAAACAAATATAAGTACCATGATATATACAGAATGAAATTGAAACATTGAAAAATAGGTGTAAGATAGAAAATTGTCATTTCTTATGGTTTAGGAAATAGAACAACAATCTTATATACTCCACATTCATGAAAACCCTAGAGATCTCAATCCAATGAAGAAAGGGGAAATAGATCTCATAATAAGGTTGTCATAGGGTCTGATTATAAAATAATGAGGGGTTCACCACCAAGCTAGGGATTGTAAAGACTAATGAACTACAAGATCTAATGTTTGAACCTAGTGTTGTATGAAACTTGAATAAATGACCTAGAAATGAATATAAATCATACCAAAAGGCTATAAAATTAGAAGTGTGCACCTGGAAACCTATAGAGGCTTGAATGAGGACTGGAAATTCTGAAAATGTCAATTTTAAGGTTGAGTGGGACTCATATTCTAGTCTAGGTGATTTAGTCCCAGACTACGTTTTTTGCACCAAAACTAGAATTTGACAGTGTTGATTTTGAATCTTTAGAAATAATAAAAATTGGTTGTATTGGGACTCATATTCCCAAGGTGGTGTATCAGTCTTAGTGTGATTTTTATGAAGGTTAAGGTCTGATTCTACTCTCCAATCTCTTCTCTCTCTGACACACTTTGTTTCTAGACTTGAAACCTTGATTTTAGACATGTAGATGACTTTTTGTGAAGATAACAACCTTGCAAATGAGGGGACAACTCCAAAAAAATTCTCTAATCTTGTAACCTAATCTTCAAGGGATCTTCAAGCTCCAAGACACCTAGATCTATAATCATACATGTAGAGAGAAAAACTTGTTGACTTGTTAGTAAATGGGTGTTTGCCTTGGTCAAACCCCTTTTAGGTAATTAAACCAAATGATGAGATAATGAAATAAGGACATGAAACATGAATAATGATACCTTGAATGATGTCTTTTAAATCTAAAATCTAATCATGAAGTGTTTATGAAGGATGTCGATCTAGATCTCAAAATAACTGTGGAATAATGCTTGTTCTTGGATCTTGAATGCAACATCACAACACTATCTCATCAACATGTTTGATGCTTGATAATCATGACATGATGATGGATCTTGAATTGTTGCAATAATTGATGAAGAATTCTACGCTTGAATTCCTTAGAAATGATCTTGAATTCTCTCTTGATGATCTTGTAAAGTCTTGGAATGGTTAACTCATGAGTGATTGACTTGATATCATGAATGCTTATATGAAATAATTATTTGAGACCTTTTTTATATAGGAAATCCATCGAAGTTACCATTTATTATATCCCAAAGGCCCACATTCTAAAAATTTAAATTTAAAACCTTGATTTCTCGCTCAAAACTCAAAAAAGGAGCCAAATGGGACTCATATGCCACCCCTGGTGTATGGGTCCCATAAGGCCTTTTTAGAGAGAAAAAGTATCAGGGAGATGAGAAATTAAGCTTATTTGTTGATCTTGTTAGGTTTTTTGGTTGAAATAAGCCTTGTAATTCATGATATAGGGTCTTAGGGGACTATTAATGACTATATAAAGGTCATAAATATAAGAGGGCCCAAAATTCAGTGTGAAAGTGTAAATAAATATACTTTACAACATCAAATTAAGGAAAAATTAGGTCTATTTAGCTTAAAAGTGCCCTAAATCCAATGTGGATGTGTAAAATACATTACAACACTAGATTAAGGCAACATTAGGTCTAAGGGACCTAAATTTAATGTGAAGGCATAAATGAATACACTTTACAAAATTAAATCAAGGAAAAGTTAAGTTTATTTAGCTTAAAAAGGGCCCAAGACCTAATGTGGATGGGTAAAACACATCACAACACTAGATCAAGGTAACCTTAAATTCATTTTAACATTAGTCATTCCAAATTAAGAGAAATTGTACCATCTCTAAGAAGGGAGTATAATTTTTGTTGTTACATTTAGCCCCCACTTTAGTGAGAGGAGGAACTTGCTTCAAACTCACACTAAAGTAGAAATTCAAGAGGGGTCCAATTGCACCAATGTGGATGGTCTAGGATAACAAGGATCAAAGGATATGGTCAAGCCCCTAGGATCCAAGATCCTAAGTCAAACTGACATCACCACAAGGGGACATGCATAATGTGTATGATATGTAGCATCAAGATATGCAAGCATGCAATGCTAATGACTAAGAAATAAAAATAAAAACAAAAATAACAAGAGGTGGATCAAGACTCAACTATTTGTCAAACATGATGTGGATCAGATCTTTTTTTTTTTCCAAAAGAATGCACACTCACTCTGTGGCAACATAACTTCAGGATTCCTTCCGGGTGAGTAAACCAAGAAGGTGAGACACATACACATGCAAGTGGTATGCACTTACACACACATGCAAGTGGCTGAGATTCATACCTTAGATTAGCTTCCTGTCCAACCATACCAAAGTTATACCTCTTGATAACTTTGATAATGTTCCACACAATAATTAACTACAAGCTTCATGAGGCAAGCAAAACTTTGTATACTTGTAGCTCATGAAAAAACAAGATGGCTCCACGGGTAGACAAAGTGCATTATGCAAGCTGGCCATATAACCGATATTATAAATGAAAAATAGTGTAAGGCTTGTTCAAAGGTATTTTTCTTAGTTCATATAAGTTCTCTTCTTAGGGAACATTGTTCCTAATGTCTCCAAGAGAGGAAAAGTCAAAGAAATATCTTTCTCTCAGTAGAAATCAAACACAATGACACCACCAAGAAAATGACGCATCACAAGGAAATCACACAATGGAACATGAGTGTTGATGTATGTCCCCACTTTAAATTGGTTGCTAACACCATTACTATGAGAAAATTCTTTAAAGTAGAAGAAGAGATGAGAGCTTATGCATAAATCTCTATGCCAAGTCATATGTTTCCAATAAGCTACGTCATGAAAAGAGAAGGGGTTGCCCCCAAAATGTATAACTCAGTACATCACATGCATGCCAACTTAAGGTGTGTCGTCCACAACCCAAGCTTTCTCTTATATGTAAATGAAAGGTGGTCAACTAGCCAAAAGAAACAAGTGACATACAAGGACAAGGATACTTAACCCCCTTTCCCCCACTCAGTGTAGGAAAAGGATGAGCTAAATAGGATGAAGATAGGTTTCAATTAGAGGAACTAGGTGCTTCAAGGAAGAGCACCACAATCCCTAAGATGTTGAATCATATCACTTAAATCCTTACATTCATTAGTAGAATTACCATGAACTCTATGATATGCACAAAATGAACTCTTGTAGTAAAATTTCTTTCATGTTCTCAGAGGGAGGGATATCAAACGATCTTGGAGGAGTCTCAACAAGATACTCTCTTGATCAAAAGTAGGAAATGTTTATTTTGTGACAAAGATATATTTTGCTTAGTATTAGGTGTCATAGTTACACAAGAATCTTTAGATTGTGAGATTTTGAAGTCTTCTTAAAAGGAAGGTGTAAAATCTATCAAACATGAATTGTTAGTGTTTTTCACGATGGAATTGATATTAAGCAAAGATTTATTTGTTTCTTTCATTTCTTTCAAAGGATGATAATTAAGACCACTAGTATTTACTAGTTCAAGATGCACTAATTTTTTTTATTAGATAAGTAGGGAAAGGGACCTTATCCCATGGTTACAGCTAGAAAAACAAAAAAAGAAAAAGATAGGGTGGGAAACAACACCACCAACCAATATCAAAAAGCAGCATCGAGGGTGGCTCACAAGCCATATATCATAACCATAACCATAAACCAACCATAGATAATAAAAAAAATAAAGTTCTTACTAGATTACTTAAAGCTATGCAAACCATTAACCAAATCCACCATGTACCAACAAGTCCTAAACCATAACAAAGCTATTATGAAATAGCATCCCAGATTCATGAAATGATAAGAAACAAAAATGAGAGTAGTCATAAAACAACATCAAATGAGAAAGTCATTACTCAAATTTTCCCAATAGGTCCCCATATTCACCAATAAGGGATATATACTCCCTCCAATCAGGTCCCTCAGAATCATCCAACTCCTTCAAATCATCATACTTCGCTTATTTTTTCATCTTCTTGGAATTTTTTTTTGACCAAAAACCATGCCAATCATAGTTCTCCGCATTAGCTTATTAGCCACCTTCATCAACATGACCAAGGCTTTCTCCATGTCCTCAAACTATAACTACAAAAAGGTTAGTATGATTTTTATAAAATCCAAGCTAGACTCATCCACATTGTTATCTTTTCCATTATTCCCAACCTCCAGAGCATTCAAGGTATCATTATTTGGGTCCTCCTCCATTTCAATTGTCTGCTCATCTTCATATTCCTTCTCTTATGATCGTTGTTCCCCCATTTCATAGAAATAATCATCAAAATCCATCACATTAGAATCATCATCTACTTGGGCTTTGAATTCTTCAATTTCCAGGTCTTCCTCAACAAACATAGAGATTTTTTTTTCCTTTCCTGTCCTTGGAAGCAGCCTTAGCCAAGTGAGCAAACCTACAAACACCACTACCATCACTTCCTTTCCCCTACTGGTTCTCAATCATTTCCTAATTTTGCAAACCCTCTTTATTGATTGTGATGACTTATTTTTTAGGACTATGATATTTTTTAACCTTTTTTGAATTGGGTAATTCTAGGAGAAGAGGAGAATACTTTCTCTTCTTGAAGGTTTCTCTCACAAACTCAAACTCCAAGGAACCTTTACCAAACAGATTTATGAGACACAGTGGTAGAAGGATTTGAACAAGTATCAATAGGGGAAGGGAATTTGGTAGGGTTTAACACCTTCCTAGCAACAAAAATGGGTGGTAGACAAGGAATAGGTTCCACAATAGGGTTTTCATCCACAAGGGGGTCATCATTGTCTCCATCATTTCCATTATTATTATCAATTCTAGAAGCAATTTGGTTTCCATGGGGATTTAGCACAAGAGCATTCTTATACAAAGCCAACATCAAACCTTGATGTAGGGGAGGGATAACACCTTTCTCTATGTTAATTTGTACGAAGGAAAAAAGGTAGAAGGGAAAATTTATTCTTTCATCATGCCTAATATGATTTAGCAAAGGGAAATAATACGCATGTATAGACATGTATCTACCTTCCAACGTAAAATAATTCATAATAAACAACCTTACTAGGGGATAGGGAGGAAGAATCTCCAACCTAGCATACCCATTTTGGAAGTGTTTGAGATTCTCCCCATCATGCAAAACCTTTTCCACAAACATTTGGTAGTCGGCCCCACTTTTCTTTGCCACCTTCGTTCCTTGATTTTTCAATCCAATAGCTTCTATGATAGACCTCACCATCACTTCAAACCTGATTGCGCTAAGAGAAACATTTCCTTTCATCCATGAATTTGTAAACTTGTTAGCAAGGTTCTCATTATAGCCTTCCATAGACTCAAAGAAGGGATCCATCCCTGCATTTTCAAATAACCTCCACAAATTTGTGTTCTGCTTGAGTGAATATCAATTTGGAGGCTCTATGTACTTCCTTGGTCCACCCATATTAACACTCTATAAATTTTTTGAATATTGTGAGCTAATATTCATTACCACACTTCTCTTCAACTCTACCATTCTTGCAGAAAATGCTTTTACTCAAAAAATTGAAATAAGCCCATAAGAAGTTAGGAATCAAGAAATTTCAATTATGGAAAGCCAATGACACAATTCCTAGAGCCACGATCTCATAATTATTGTTGAAAATAATTAACATCTCATTAATAATCTTACCTTTCAAATTTTCACAAATACACAAAGAGCTAGCATTAGGTATTTCGAAACATATGGATTTGACATCCCTTCTCCACTTGAGAAAATCCATGTGATCCTTAATCACCTCAGGAAGGAAAAAGAAAAGGGGATCAAAAGGCTTGACATCATACCACTACACACATCATTAAACTGTAATCCTTTAAAGTCAGAATAACTCCCATACTTCCCACGCCACTTCCTAACTTTAGTTTTTTAAGTTATAATCATGTTGCAATTTTTCATTTAAAATAATTTCCCTTAAAGACCTCAGAAAATTTTTATTGATCCAATAAGTCCACCCCATACACCTCAGTGCCTCATTGGCAGAACAATCAATAGATTTATTCCCTTTGTTGTAAACATGTTGCACCTTGTAGTTAATAAAATATCTCTTAAGAGATAAACCTTTGTCAATAATATTTTTTAGCTCCTAGGGTGGCATAGCAACATCATTCAATATGTCATCTATTAACTTAGAGTCTCCTTCCATAATGAAAATTTTTAAAGCCGTACTCCTTGAGAGTTTTTAATACCCCTAAGGAAGCCATAGCCTCAACTTTTTTATTGGAAGAAACACCCAAGTTAACTTTGAAGACACAGAGAGAAAACAACTAGGGTTCCTATTCTTCAAATACTTGCCTTGGAAAATCTTCACCTAGTCTTTAGACCCTTCCAGAAGGTTCCATCCCACTTTAGCAGTTAGGAATTTATTAAGAAATTTTATTCTCCTTATCCCTAATCCTCCAACACTTTTAGGAGTGCACACCTTCTCCCAACTTACCAGAGTCAGTCTATTTTTTTCTTCTATTCCCAACCACATGAATCTTCTCTGAGTCTGTTCAAAATTTTCCCCTATGAAAGTAGGGATTTTGAAGAGAGACAAGTAGTAAATAGGAATATTATGTAAGGAGGCTTTTAGTAGTTGGATCTTCCTTGCTAAGCTAAGAAGTTTCCCCTTCCACCCAACCAACTTTTTTTGAACTCTCTCAATCAATTGATTCCAAAAATTATTTTCCAAATTCTTTGAAATAAAAGATTACCCAAGGTAGGAAGCAGGTAGGGTAGCTTACTGACATCCCAAAATTTTCACCACTCTTTCCTTGACCATATGGTCAATATTAATGAAGCATATCTTACTTTTTTCATAATTGGTAAACTAGCTAGAAACAACATAGTCATTTAGAATCTATTTCAAAAGCCCAAATTCGCCCAATGAGGCTTCCCTAAACAAAATGGTATCATCAACAAATTGTTGGTGGGAGTCAGGAAAAAGAGATGAAGCAACTTTTAACACCTTTAAGGGCTTTATAATCCACCAACTTTTGAATATTCCTTCCAAGAACCTCAGAAACAATAATGAAAAGATAGGTTGAAATGGGGTCACCTTTCCTGAGGCCATAAAAACAAGAGAAATAGCCTTGGGGGAAACCATTAACCAAAACATAGCACATAGGGGAGGTAACACGGGTAGATATCAACTTAACCTACCATCTATGCCAAACTTCTTAAGAATAGCAAAGAGAAACAACCAAGAGACTCTATCATAGGCCTTAGAAATATCTGCTTTGAAGACCATCCCAAGCTTTTTACAATGGTCCATGGAGTGGAGTATTTCATGAGTAGAGATGACAACATCAAGAATGTTTCTTCCTTGTACAAATCCTTTCTAGTTAGGGGCTATCATGTTTCCTAACACTAATTTTAGTCTATACATGAGAATTTTAGAGAAGATTTTATAGATCATGTTGTAGAGGCTAATAGGTCTATAATCCTTTTTTGATGAGGTATGATCATTTTTCAGAATAAGGGCAATAAAGGTGGAATTTAGTTGGTTTAGGAGCCTACCCAACCTAAAAAAATATCTAGTAGTATTAAAGAGGTCATTTTTAACAATATCCCAGTAGGTCTGGAAGAAAGCAAGAGGAAACCCATCTAAGCCAAGGGATTTAAAAGAACCAAAAGAGAAAACAACTTTTTTAACTTCTTCCATGGAAACAACATTAGTTATATTCTTTAAATCAAGATAAAAAATAAATTTAGGAATCATCTCTAGAAAGTCATCATGTACCTAATTTTCATTTCCTAGGGAAATATGGTGAGAGGAAAATAAGTTAAAAAATCTCCCAACAATTTCTTTTTCAGTGGAGACCATAGTACCATCCTCTTTCAAAAGCGATTTGATCATGTTCCTGCTTCTATGTTTCAAGGTAGATTGATGGAAGAATTTGGCATTCCTATCCCCTTCAGTTAGCCATTGAACATGAGACTTTTGTTTGCAAAATATTTCCTTCTTTTTGTTTATCTTGAACTATTGAGATCTGAGGTCTCTTTCCTTAGCACATATCTCATCATCCATAAGACCAGCCTCCATATTATCCTACACTTCCTTTAAGCTATTTCCCATGGAGTTCTTAATCTCAAATATATTAACAAAGGTCACCTTATTCCACCCTTTCACTCTTTGATTGATTCTATTAAGCTTTTCCACCAATCAGTGCATAGGAGTTCCACTTATAGGTTCCTCCCTCCAAATTTTACCAAGAGAAACAAAATTTAGGTGACAGCTCCACATTATTTCAAATATTAAAGGGAAGGGTCCCCTATTGTGATCCAAATTCATTTTAATCATAAGATCATTATGATTAGAGACTGATCTAGGAAGAGAAAAAGGAGAGAGGTGTTGGGAGTTATTCCAATTAGTAGAGATCAAAAATTGATCTAACTTGACTCGAATCAAATGGTTTCCATTCCTTCTCTTAGACCAAGTGAACTTAGAGCCTTGAAGAGGAATATCTATAAGGCTAGTTGAATTTAGGAAATCAACTAGCTCCATCATGTTGTTAGTATAGTCATCCTCTCCCCCTGAATTTTCTTAAGGAAGAAGGGGGGAAATGAAATCCCCACCCAGCATCTAATGAACATATTTCTATTTTTAATAGCATCAGTTTTGTTTTCCCAAAGCTACAACCTTTCCCTACTCAGATTGGGAGAATAGATATTTATTAAATTCCATTTCTCCTGTGAAGCCAAATCTTCCAAGGAAACCATCAGACTGTTTCTAGTAGTAGAGCTCAGAGTTTCTTTTAATTTAGAGGGGTTACAAAGAGTTGCTATACCTCTAGAAGCCCCCTCAGCCTCACTAACAAAATAATTCACTCCAGGCTACATACTCAAAATTACCTTGTCAAACGTCTCCTTCATCTTGATTTCTTGGATGAGAAGAACATCCACTTTATTGTCCAGAATACAGGTTTTAACCAAAAACTATTTATACAAGATATTAAGGCCCCTTATATTCCACAAGAGATACTTCATAGAGAAAAAATAGGGGACAACACCACCAAAACCCCTACAAGGAATAGTTGAGCTACTTCTTTTTGGATTTCAATCTTGTGATCGAATCCAACTTTCTTTGTTTCTGAACAACCACATCCCTAACTATGTATTTGGTTGTGGAATCCTTTTGGGATGCTCTACCAACATTATTGCCCCCCCAACATCTGACTTCTTTTTCTTTTTTTATTTAATTAGGGCTTGTGTCCAATTATCCTCATCTTCTTTATCACTATTCTTAGGAGGAAACCCCAACAAGGCCAGACAGTCATTCATGTTACCTACCTCCTTTTGGGATAAGAAATAAATTTCCTCCAAAGATAGGTTGGATTCAAAATGCACTAGCTCCCCTTCTTCCAAATCAATACCCTCCTCAAGATTAGGAACCTTTCCCAAAGATGCTTGCAAATGGTCCACCATAAGGGAGACCTCCTTATGTTCCTCCCCAAAGTCCATAATGCTAGAAATAGGGGTAGTAACTTTGAGGTCAAAGATACGCAATTCATTAGAAACAACAAGAGGTTTAGCCGAGACAGCTTTGGGGCCTGAGATAGAGGAATCCTTCCCTTAGAGGACAAAATCCATAGGGACAACAAAAATTTTATAAGGTTGAATAGCATAAACAATAGTTGGGGGCTTGGGTAACTTCTTAGAGAGAGAATCCCCAGTAGCAAAGGATCTCTCATTTTTTTCTCACATGAGTCTTGTGAGATGACCAAACTTCTTACATGCTTGGAAGAAATGATGGGCATTTTCATATTCTAGAGGTTGGGTCTAGTTGCCAAATTTAGACTTTAGGAGGATAATAGTTGGAAAGAACGAATTCAGAGCCACATTAACACACATACAAGAAAATACCAGTCTAGACCTCTCCAATGTGATCTTATCAATGGCCACAAGACTACCAAAGGAATTAGTTATACCTTTCAAGATACCCATCTCCCAAAACTTAAGAGGTAGGCTAGGTAGGCAAATGCAATTTGGAGTCATGGCACCCAGGTCAGCCGAGGGATCAAATACTAGTTTCCATTTACAAAGGGAGAGAAAGTTTTTAAGCCTAGATTCAAATGCCTAGGGACCACCAATTAATAACTTAATCATATCTTCATAAACAACAAAGGAGAAAAGGAAGATACCTAGAGGCATGGCATTAATAGTTATGTTTCCTTTGAGATTCCAAGTAGAGGTAGCCCATTGAAAAACCACTTAATATTTGGTTGATATGCCAGAAACATACCAACTAGCACCAGTTTTAGATTGTACATAACCTTCATCATCAAGACTTCAAAGATGTCTACTTCTCAGCTAGTCACATAGTAGGAAGTAGACTCCAAAGACCCTTTTCCTAAATCTAGTGAATTGAAACCCAATAGTTTATTCATGTAATAAGTTGGTTATTCAATAGAGAAGACAAATTCAATCCCAAAAGAAGGCAATATGAGTGACTTTCTAGATAAACCCTCAGTCCTTCCTCTTAAGGAAAGGGCATAAGTACAAGGAGGAGAAGTCACATTGAGAACAACTACACTGTCCACTACCACCACAGACACAACACAAAATAAAGAGACAACATCCTTGGAATGGGGAGCCTTGGGCCCCCCTCACGATTGTCCCATGAAACAATAAAATTAGAGTAGGGTCCAGAAATTTTAAAAAATAGCTAGAGTGGGAAAAGTTGTAGAGCAGATCTGAATACACTAATGTGAAATTTGGCTTAGAAGGATGTTTTGTAATAGTGTTGATATTAAGTGAATCTTGTTTGTGTCTTTTGAGGGATAATAACCAAGACCACTAGTATTTTCTTGTGTGTGAGGCTCTATACGGACACAAATACCTTGTTCAAGCTAGCACCACATCCTTTTCCACTATAATCAAGTTTTTTCACCATTTCATAACCTTTTCCATAAATTATTTTCATCTCTTTTGGATTCTATGGTTGCTCATAACTAAGTTCATCAAAGTTTGTTGTGTAATTTGTTGTTTTTTGTTCTAGAATGGTTGAGGTGGATTCTTTCAAACGTTTGTTTGAATTTTTTGCTGACATTACCACTTTTTCTTTTACCTTTTTAGAGTCTTTTTGTGATCTTGTATTCGCCCATGAATGTTTGTTCAAAGTCAAAGGAACCCCAATCATCTTCCAATAACTTCGTGATGTATTCAATATAATTTTATTTGTATTTCTATTGCATAGGTTCTACTTGTGTAGTTGGTGTTAATGTTTTCAAATGATTTTCCTTATTTTTCTCAATGTTTAAATAACTATTTGGTTTAGGGTCAGCTTCAAGTGTGAACAGTTTGTTGTGGTAGATATATTTCATTTTATGATAAAGGGTAGAAGGCACCCATTCATTGCATGAATTCATGGCCTTCCTAATAGGAGATTATATGAAAGATCATAAGGCATAACATAGATCAATATTTCTAATGTGTCCTTTCCAACTATAATAGGAAATGTAATTACTCCAAGTGGTTGTTTTCCTACATTATCAAATCCTTGAATAGATAAAGAGTCGGGTTGTTTTTTTTTATTTATCCATGCCAAGTTTATCGAAAAGGGATACACTACATACATTAAGGGAAGAGCCATTGTCAATGAGAGTTCTTTTTATTCCTAACTAAACCATCAATTTTAAGGGTGTTGTTCCATATACTTCACTTGTAGTTTTAGGGTTTTTCACCTAAAAGGAGAGAGATAAAACCCCTAAAATTAAGGTGGTTCACTCAAACTAAGGAATGTATGATGTAATAATGACTAAATGCAACTAATTGGTAAAATTGAATGATTCTGAATGCAAAACTAATGAAATATGTAATGTTTGAAAACATAGTGTGATATGCAAAAATGAACTAAAAACATAAACAAATGCAAATAGAACTGAATGAGATTGAATAGAGTGCACTTGGAAGTTTAATGCTGATCCTAGAAGGTTTTGAAAACTGGAAAAATCATTGTTGATGACTAGTGGGAATCACTGATGGCGAATCAATCCTGCTACTAGTAAAATGTCTTGAAATTGGTTTTCGGATGTCGGGAATTAAATTCTAACAAAATAAAATTTTATATCCTATAGATGGGACTCATTCATGATTGATGGTGAATTATTCCTCCAAAAATCTTCAAATTCAAGGGTCAATTCTGTAGCTCCAAATATGCACTTGTCTTCTTGTCGGGTTGATGGAGTCAAATCTTCATAAAATAGGTTGAATGTTGTCTCCATGCTTGAACTATGGTTTGGTTGACTTGAAACACTTTGATGACTTCTTGACCACTTTCCAACACCTATTTATTTTCCAAATCTACCTACAAGACATAAAAACACACATGCAAAGAGGGAAAATGGTTAAGGGTTAGAGTATAGGGATTTTACTTGGTCAAATCCCACTTTGGTAATCAAACCCTTGATAAAGAAATGAAATGGAAACAAGAAAGGAATGATGAATAAACAAGATGCAAGTTTCCTAAACTCACCAAAACCTTGTTGTAAAATTTTGAAGAGATGTCAATGGCTACTCCAAGATACTTGATGATTGCTTGATCAAATGATGCTTTGAATGCAAGAATGAGTGAATGAGATGAATTCTTAAATGAATTAGGTGTAAAATGGGTAGAAAAACACTTATTTATACACACTTATTCCCTAATTACCCAATAATACAGCATCACAAGTTGACATAAGGTCTTAATGAATAAAAACTTGAAAGAATTTTTGAAATATTTTGAATTTTGAGCCAAAAGGGACTCATTCGCCACCCATGGTGAATGGATCCCACTAAAGGGTTGCAGCCCATGGTGAATGAGTCCCACTCAAGGCTTGCAAGTGGGTGTCAGGAATTAAGTTACATTTAATGAGGCTTGTCAGATTTGAATTCAAAAACACACTTAAATAAGGCCTATAAGTGCATAAAGGGGCCAAGTAAAGAAAAAGAAAGGTGTAATTAGGGATGAAAAGCCTATAAAAGAATGAAATATTGTTACAAGACTTTACAACACTTTGAAATAGGACTTGGTAAGGAATAAAAAGAGAATAATTATATGAATTATAAGAAGAAGAGTCTATAAAAGTTTAGAAATGTGTTACAACACTTCACAACACCTTCATAAGACATCATAATTTGAATATTAAGGACCTAATGTTTATATTTAAGTTACATTGAAACATTAAATCAAAGCAAAATAGGTCAAGTATCATAGGAAAATGACCTAGATAAACATGAGAATGTCAATGATCCATTTTTCTATGGTACATTTAGCCCCCACTTTAGTGAGACGATGAACTTGCTTCAAACTCACACTAAATTAGCCATGCATATCGAGAGAGATCCAAATGCACTTATGCTAGCAAGATGGAATATCAAAATCAATATGGATGATCAAACCCCCAAGATGAAGATCCCATGGAAAACTAAGCATAAGAATAAATGATCACACATATGAGAGAGAGAAAGAAAAGGAAGAGGAAAGAGGATAGTCGTATCAAGCTTCGATCATTTGTTCTACAAGTTGTGAATCAAATCTAGGTTGTTTTTCAAAAAAGAAAATACATACTCACTTTGGGGTGATGGAACTCATGGCAGTTCACTGGGTGAGAAGACCCAAAAGGTGAGAAACATATGCTCGGTTGGTATGTACTCAGAAACACATAGGTGGCTATGGGGAAAGTCATGTGCTTGAATGGGCTTCCCACTCAACCAAATCAAATTTATACCTCTTGATAACTTTAATAAGGCACCACAAAGGAAAATGTTGGTCTATGCTTCATGAGACAACCAAAGCTTCATATTCTTAGAACTCATGAACAAACAGGATGGCACCACAGGCATACAAGTTGTGTTATGCAAGGTGGCCATGTAAATGCAAAAATGTAAAATGTAAAATAAATGTTCAAATGAGTCTTGTAAAGTTCATGCAAGGTCTATAACTTAGGGAAAATTGTGTCTAATGTCTCAAAGAGAGGACCAATAAAATAATAGAATATTCACAACTTAGGGGATGTAGTGTGTTGCATCAAGCCACCAAGAGGAATGTAATATGCTAAGATATATCACACATATGAAGGACATCACACCGAATATCATCCATAAAGTGATAAACACATCGTATGAAGTGACAAAGCTACACTAAGAACCAAGAATGAAAATCAATAATTCCAATCTATGCCCCCACTTTAAAGGAATTTCTACACACCATTCTATGAGCAATTACTTTAAAGTAGCAAAGGAAAAATTCAAAAAGAAAACAAGACATGAGAGCCAACTTGGAAAGACCCTTTGCCAAGTCATATGTTTCCGAGTAAGGTTGCTGCATGTGAAAGAAAAGTAACAAAAGAAAGAGTGATTTCCCCCAAAAATGAACACACCAAACACATAAGGGATCTATGAATTTGGGTTCAATATGTCCATTGCTACAATGTTTTTATTAAAGATCTCAGAACTATCATCATTCCCAAAATACATATAACTAGAATAATGACACAAAGAGAGCAAAAACAAAGGAAAAATAAAGTCCATTTTGGGTCAACATGGAAGAGACATTGTGGTCTCAATGCTTTGAATCATCCCCAAAAGGAGAAACACAAGTGCAAACGAAAAGTTTTTAGGTCAACATGAAGGAGATATTTCAGTCTCAATGCCTTGCATCATCCCCAAAAGGAAAACACAAGAAAAGACAAAGTAAAAGGAAAAGGGACCGTTTGGGTCAACATGGAAGAGACATAGGGCATCTCAACACTTTGAATCATCCCCAAAAGGAAAACACAAAACAATAGAAAAAATGAAAACAAAAAGACCTAGTGGGTCAACATGGAAGAGACATAGGGTGTCTCAATGCTTTGTGTCATCCCCAAAAGGAAAAAATAAAAAAAAAAGTGAAAAAGAAAGGATAAAGCACAACATATAGAAGAATGGAGGTACAAATAGAGGAAGTGTACAAATATCAAACACATATTATGAGGGAACACAATACATATGTAAAATCACACCAAAGAAAAGAAAAAGAAAAAGGAAAATGTAAAATGCTAGTTATGCGAGTGTAAGTCAACCATTAACTGATTTATTTGCTTCGCAAGCTTAAGTAGTATAAGAGGAAGGTGAATAATACAAATAAGGGACAAGTACAAATGCATTGCTAGGATAAGACTAACAAACTCTTTCCCCCACTGAATGTAAGGAAAGAATGAGCCAAGATGGGTGATGGAAAGGATCATGCAATAATGAGAATGTAAAATTCTACAACTATTGCATGATTATGAAAGTAGTTGGTTTAAGGAATTATGGGATGACAAGGTAACAACTAGTATCAGTGAAGTGATACTTGTTCAATATGTCCTTCAATGTCTGACATTCATCAGTTCGGCAGCCAAGAACATGATGATATTTGCAATATGGTACATTAGAATCTTTAGGATGGATTACAAACCTATTCATAGGTGGTAACAAAATGAGACCTTTGTTTAATAGAATTTGGAGTTTCCTTTCACATTCAGGTGGTGGATGGAGAGGAAACTTGATTTTTTTTCAAATTTTAAGGTTGTTTTCATTTACTAGATTCTCCTTTTTCATGAATGGAAGGAGGAAGAGGACCTATGGGGATCTTAGCATCCTTGTCATTGGAATCATGTAGAGGTTGTTCATATGGAAGGAGAACATTCAAGTTAGGAGGGGAATCAAAGATCACTACACCATCATCCTGAAGTCTCCAATATTCAAAAGGAGGCTTGTTGTTATGAGGGGGGTCTTGATATCATAATCCTATTGCTTTTTCTTCTATTGGTTTTTGTTCTAAAAGTTGGTGAATGTCATGTTTAGTTTTTTTCTCACATCCTTGTTTGCTTAAAATAATAAAACCCTTTCCATATGTTTCCTCAAGGTTGATTGGTTTGTTAGGAACTTTGTTATCATAGAAGGGTTCAAGATGTGGTTGTGTAGAGGAACTAGGTCCACCTGTTGGAGGGAACTTAGGTCCTTCATTAGTTTCAGGATGTAGGTATCTGAACATGTCAAGAGGTGAAATAGTAGGAAGATCTTGTGACTTCTTAGATGGGTAAAAGGTTGCATTAGCTTCAAGGTTGTTAAGGCATGAATTTAAGAACATATTTGTGCTATCATCATCTTCTCCAATGATGTCAACAACTTGCGGAGGACAATCATGAGGAGTTGAAAGAGCATGAGGAAGCTTGAGGTCATTACGATCATAGCCAAAAGCACAATTTGACATGTCCATGAAGGATTTCAATGAATTCTAAAACTTATTAAAGCAAAAAGCCATGATCATCACAATGAGTAAAAGTAAACTAAAATTAAAGAAAGAGAAGAAAACACAAAATTTGGAAAGTATGACATAAAGTAATAGCAGAAAACTGTAATGTAGAAAATGCCCAAAAATGCCTAAAAATGCAATGCAAAATGTGCAGCTAGACTAATTCACCCAGGGTGGCGAATGAGTCAAGGGATGAGATTTTTTTGTGTTTTTTCAGGAAATTTAAAGTGATTTTTATGTGTTTCAGATGCAAAATGAAGATACAGATGTAGAATTTCAATTTTTCTAATGCTTTGAAGTGCAAGAATGAAATCTA
Organism: Sequoia sempervirens; assembly: GCA_007258455.2. Classification (NCBI taxonomy): domain Eukaryota; kingdom Viridiplantae; phylum Streptophyta; class Pinopsida; order Cupressales; family Cupressaceae; genus Sequoia; species Sequoia sempervirens. The sequence continues at coordinate 365,690,396 of VDFB02271358.1, forward strand.
TATGAGATATTCACTAATGCAAATTTGTAAATCCTCGGATGCAAAAACAATGCAAAAAGCTAATGCAAAGACAAATTCTATGAGTCCTAGGGTGTAAATGCAATGCAAATCAGAAAGATAATGTGCTCAATATGTAGGTTCACCAAAATGAACCATCAATTTTAAGGGTGTTGTTCTATATACTTCTCTTGCACTCTTAGGATTTTTCACCTAATAGGAGAGAGATAGAACCACTAAAATTGAGGTGGTTCACTCAAAATAAGGAATGTATGATGTAATTATTACTAAATGCAATGATATAAATGAAGCTAATTGGTAAAATTGATTGATTATGAATGCAAAACTAATGAAATATGCAATGTTTGAAAACATAGTATGATATGTAGAAATGAACTAAAAACATAAACAAATGCAAACAAAATTGAATGAGATTGAAAAGAGTGAACCTAAAAGTTGAATGTTGATCCTAGAAGGTTCTAGAAACTGGAAAAAATCACTGTTGATGACTAGTGGGACTCATTCGCCACTGATGGTGAATCAATACTACTACTGGTAAAATGTCCTAAAATTGGTTTTTGGCTGTCAAGAACTGAATTCTGAAAAAAATCAGCTTTTCTAGCCTATAGGTGGGACTATTCACCATTGATAGCGAATCATTCCTCCTCTAAAAATCTACAAATTCAAGGGTCAATTCTGTAGGTACAGATCTGCACTTGTCTTCTTGTCAAGCTGAAAGAGTCAAATAAGCATAAAACAGGTTCAATGTTGTCTTCAAGCTTGAATTAGGTTTTGGTTGTCTTGAAACACTTGATGACTTCTTGACCGCTTTCCAACACCTATTTCTTTTCCAAATCTTCCTACAAGACCTACAAACACACATGCAAAGAGGGAAAAATGGTTAAGGGTTAGAGTATAGAGATTTGCCCTGGTCAAATCCCACTTTGGTAATCAAACCCTTGATAAAGAAATGAAATGGAAACAAGAAAGGAATGATGAATAAAAAATGTGCAAGTGTCCTAAACTCACCAACACCTTGTTGTAAAAGTCTGAAGATATGTCAATGGTTGCTCCAAGATACTTGATGATTGCTTGATCAAATAATGCTTTGAATGTAAGAATGAGTGAATGACATGAATGCTTGAATGAATTAGGTGTAAAATGGGTAGAAAAGCACTTATTTTTACACACAAGTATTCCCTAATTACCCAATAATACAACATCATAGGCTGACATAAGTTCTTAATGAATAAAAACCAAAATAAATTTTAAATTATTTTGAATTTTGAGCTAAGAGGGACACATTCGCCACCCATGGTGAATGGGTCCCACTCAAGGCTTGCAAGTGGATGTCAGGAATTAAGTTACATTTAATGAGTTTTTTTAGGTTTGAATTGAAAAACACACTTAAATAAGGCCTATAAGTGCATAAAGGGGCCAAATAAAGCATAAGAAAGGTGTAATTAGTGATGACAAGCCTAGAAAAGCATGAAATCTTGTTACAAGACTTTACAACAATTTGAAATAGGATTTGGTAAGGAATAAAAAATGGAATATTTAGATGAATTATAATAAGAAGAGTCTAGAAAATTGTAGAAATGTGTTACAACACTTCATAACACCTTCATAAGACATCATAATTTGAATATTAAGGACCTAATGTTTATATTTAAGTTACATTGCAACATTAAATCAAAGCAAAATAGGTCAAGCATCATAGGAAAATGACCTAAATAACCATGAAAATGTCAATGATCCATTTTTCTATGGCACACTAACCTATTATGGATAGTGATTATCATGAAAGCATCATTTTGTTTTTGCACTTCCAAAGGAGGGAGTTCCCTTTGGTGGAAAACAATGTTAGCATCTATTCCTTGAATCATGGTTGATATGTCATTCGGTTGTGCATTAGAAGGGATAGGAACTTGTTGTAAGGTATTTTGAATAATGTTGTGACAATGAGGGTAGGATTGAATAAGGTCCCATAATGATATCTTAGCAAGAGTATTCTTCAACTGTTCAACAAGATCATACTCCTTTCTAGTTTGTAAAGGTAGACAAGGAGGACCAAGCAAGATAGGGTTAGGTAATGGGGGGAATTTTGAAGGTGTTTGTATTGGTTGTGGATTATTTCTAGCATTATATGTATGAGCAATGATATTATGACTCAGCTACTATGAAAAATTATTCTTAGCTGGGTAAAGGACAAGTTCAGGTTTGTTTTGAGTTTGAGGTTTGCGTGAATGGGGTAAAGAATTAGAGGGTTCAAAGGATGTCCCATAGGGTATGTAGGAGGTCCATTAATCAAGGGCGGTCTAATGGAAATTTGAGCATTCATAATCCCATTGGTCTTGGTTTGATGTATTTCTAATAAAGGGTAGTCTAGTATCATTATTTCACCATTATCTAAGGAAGCCAAAATGTTGTCATTTTATTCCACCATGATATCTTCCCTAAAAGGAGATTTTTTAGGAGAACTAAAAACTAGATATTCTTGAAATTTAAAGATTGGTTCTTCTAAAATGAATTCATCACAAGTAGGGAAATATTAAATGGTTGAATTGTCTTATTGAATAAGGGTTTCCTTAGGTGAAGAGGGACAACTAAGATTCTCATGACTTTCATCGATCAAAGCATCTTCTTCACAACTAGGAGACATACTAGGAGAAGGATAAGTATGATTTTCATGATCATTTATGATTTCATTCCTTTGTTCCCTAATGTCTTCCAAAATAGGATAGGTAGGGGAAGGATCATAATGAGGGTTCTTATAGACTTTAAAGATTTCATCATCCATCACCAACATATCCTCATCATATACAATCTCATCTTCTTCCACTAAATCATTCTCACAAGCAAAGGGAAAGTGGAAAGTAGGTAAGGTGGTGTTTATTAAATGTGTTTATGATTTTGTTCTCTTGTGCTATAATACCTTCCAATGTAGGAGAGTTCATAGAAGAAGAGATTTCAACAATGTCATGATACTCAATGAGTGCATCTTCTAACACCAAAATACCTTCATCACATGTAGGAGAGGTATTAGGAGAAGAGAAGCTATGATTATCAAGATTTTCAATATTTTCATCTTCTTATATCACATTATTCCCACAAATAGGAGAGATAGGTGGGTGTGTAAGCTTAAGGAAAGCATTAACATTTTCACTCCCTTGCACTAAAAGACTCTCATAACTAGAAAATGTATTGAACGACTGACTAACATGCTTATTGACTAACTTTTTCTTTGGAAACTTGGAAAAGAAGAATAATAACATTTGTGAAAAGTAATCTAAGCAAATTTAAAATGCAAAGAGACTTGAAATGCAATGTAAAGACCTATAATGAAATATGTAAATGTAATTTTTAGATTCTAAACAAGTTAATTTGTTAATTACACTATGGAATAATGTTGTAAATGCAAATTTGGAATTAATCAATGCATGAAATGAACCAATATAAGCTAGATTTAGTGAAATGAATGTAACAAAAACTCAACCAAATGAAATAGATAACAAATTCCAGCAAAAAAAAGTGTAGAAACAAGGTTTTTAATGTTATAAAAGGAAGTTTCAGATCTACACTAGGACTAAATTGCCCATAGGGGCTTATGAGTCCCAATGAGGGCTTTTTTTCAAAAATTTCATAAAATTTTAAGTGATTTTTATGCTTTTTAGTTTGGATGATCTGTAGAATAAATGCAAAGGTAGATTTAAGATGATTTTTTAATGATGTATGATAAAAAAATCTAACCTTTATGAAATATAACTAATGCAAGATATAAAAACCCTAAAATACCAATTAACTAATGCAAACCCTCATGCAAATTTAATCCAAGAAATATTTAAGATGATGATGCACTCCAAATTAGAATTATGATGTTTTAAATGTTGGTTCACCAAAATGTAAGATAGAAAATTTGTGTTGCTTATGGTTTATGCCATAGAACAACAATCTTCTATACTCCACATTCATGGAAACCCTAGAGATCTCAATCCAATGAAGAAAGGGGAAAGAGATATGATAATGGGGTTGTCCTAGGGTCTATTTATAAACTAATGAGGGTTTCACCACCAAGCTAGGGCTTGGAAAAACTAATGAAATGCAAGATCTAATGTTTAAACCTAGTGATGTATGAAACTTGAAAAAATGACCTAGAAATGCATATAAATCATAACAAAAGGTTGTAAAATCGGAAGTGTACACTTGGAAACTTATAGAGGATTGAATGAGGATTGGAAATTCTAAAAATGTTGATTTTAAGGTTGAGTGGGATTCATACTCCAATTTGGGCGATTTAGTCTCAGACTGGGTTTTCTACACCAAAACTAGAATTTGACAGTGCTAATTTTGAATGTCTAGAAACCTTGAAAATTGGTTGTACCAGGACTCATATGCCCAAGGTGGTGTATCAATCCCAATGTGATTTTTTTAAAGGTTAAGGTATAATTCTTCTCTCCAATCTCTTCTCTCTTTGCCACACTTTGTTTTCAGACTTGAAACCTTGATTTTGTACCTCTAAATGACTTTTTGTGAAGATAGCAACCTTGCAAATGAAAGGACAACTTCAACAACTTTATCCAAGCTTGTAACATAATATTCAAGGTATATTCAAGCTCCAAGACATCTGATCTATAATCAAACATGTAGAGATAGAAAAAATTATTAATTTGTTAGTAAATGGGGGTTTTCCTTGGTCAAACCCCTTTTAGGTAATTACACCAAATGATGAGATAATGAAATAAGGACATGAAACATTAATAATGATGTCTTATAAATCTACAATGTAATCATGAAGTGGCCATGAAGGTTATGGATCTAGATCTCAAAATAAGTTTAGAACAATGCTTGATCTTGGATCTTGAATGCAACATTACAACACTAGCTTACCAACATGTTTGATGGTTGATAATCTTGACATGATGATGAATCTTGAATTGATGCAATAATTGATGAATAAATTTTCCTTGGAATGCCTTAGAAATGATCTTGAATGCTCTCTTGATGATCTTGTAAAGTCTTGGAATGCTTAACTCTTGAGTGCTTGACTTCATATCTTAAATGCTTATATGAAATAATGCTTTGAGACCTTGTTTACATAGGAAATCCATCCCATTTACCATTTATTAGATCCCAGAGGCCAAAATTCATAAATTTGAATTTAAAACCTTGATTTCTCACTAAAAACTCAAAAAAGGAGCCATATGGGACTCATATGCCACCCCTGATGTATGGGTCCCACCTAGGTGGAAACCCTATTCCTAAGGTGGCATATGGGTCCCACAAGGCCTTTTTAGACAGAGAAAGTGTCAAGGAGATGAGAAAGTAAGTTTATTTGTTGAACTTGTTAAGTTTTTTTATTGAAATAAGCCTCAAGATGCATTATATAGGGTCTTAGGGGCCTATTAATGATGATACAAAAGGTCATAAATACAAGAGGGCCCAAAAATCAATGTCAAAGTGTAAATGAATGTACTTTACAACATCAAATTAAGGAAAGATTATGTCTATTTAGCTTAAAAGGACCCTAAATCCAATGTGGATGTGTACAACACATTAAAACACTAGATTAAGGCAACACTAAGTCCAAGGTCCCTAAATTTAATGTGAAGGTATAAATGAATAGACTTTACAACATTAAAACAAGGAAAAGTTAGGTTTATTTAACTTGAAAATGGCCCAAGACCTGATGTGGATGTGTAAAACACATCACAACAGTGGATCAAGGTGACCTTAAATTCATTTTAACATTAATCATTCCAAATTAAGGTAAATTGTACCATCTTCAAGAAGGGAGTACAATTTTCATTGTTACAATAGGTAGGGATTTTTTTTGAAATGGATGGAGTTAAAATATGATATGATAAGGGATTGATTTTCCTCTATTTCATTAGGAAATGAGATCCACGCAATGAATTGATTGACAAACCTTAGGTGAATCAATCCAAATTGGGAATCTTTATATTTCCTTGTGATTGAAGCACAAGTGTCAAGCTCAGAAAGCACTATGGGGAGAAAAACAAAAAATAGTAAATTAAAAAAAAAATGCAATATAACACTAGAAATAACCATATTAAACTCAATATTTACAGAACCAAAAAAAAAATGCAAATCAAAGAAGGGAACAAAATTGTGTACTAGTCACCAAAAGTGCTTTTCAAAAGTTGATCTAGAACTCATTTGTTCCCATGGGAAAATGGGTCCAAGTGTAGAGGTTTTAACAATATTTCAAGAGCCTATAGTGCAGATCTGAAGCCTCTTATTTTTCCAAGTTTCAGTGTCGAAAAGTTGGAAATCAGATCTATAGGTGAGATTCTATGATTTGACAACAATTTCAGCAACTTAAGTAATTTTGACAACTTTGTAAATCTCACTCTTCAAAAGGTCTTCAAGTCTTCTTAAACCTAAATCTAAAATCACACACACAAGAGAGAAAAATGTTTATTTTTTGTGAATGTAGGTTTGCCTTGGTCAAACCCTATTTTGGTAATCAAACATTGAATTAAAATAATGAAATGAAAGGGGGAATGAAGAATGAACAAAGCTATGTTACCACTCAATAAACTCTTAAATGAAACCTTGATAATGGAGATCTTAGGAGGTCTAAAACTTCCATGAGATGGTTGAGGTGAATGTAGATCTTGAAACTTGAATCTTGTTTTAAATGATACTTTGAATGCTTGACTTGATCATGAAACCTACATCACAATGTTAGCTCCAAAAACATGCATGATTCAAGAATACTTTGGCATGATGAATAGATCTTGATTGTTGCAATAAAAATTTGATATATCTACTCTTGAATGCCCTTGATTGCTTTTAAAATTCTCATAGAATTTTCATAAATTTTCTAGGTGAAGCTTAGTGAAATGACCTTATATTTATAGGTATGTATCCTTAATTCACAAGCTGACATTGAATTATGGATTTAGAAACATTAAAATACCACCAAAAACATAGTTTAAATTTAGGTCCTAAGGTTTAGGGAGGAGCCATACACCCATGTGAAAATGAATCCCAAGTCCATAAACCTGGAACACACATTATTGAATGTAAAGTGTTATGTTTAGGAATTAATTATTGTCGAGTTTCCCCTTCGGAAAATGTAATTAAATAGGCTTGTAAATGAATTAAAGGGATAATTAAGGTATGATTAAGCTCAATTTAATTAAGAGGGACCTAAATAAGTGTGTAAATGTAAAGGGGTACATTTAACAACACTAAATTAAGGCATTATTAAGTCCATTTTAATAAGTAGGGCCCAAACAAGTGAGAAAATATAAAGGGAACCTTACATTTTATATAATAAATTTAGCCCCCACTTTAGCGAGAGGATAACCCTATGCCAAACTCACACTAAAGTAGACAACCAAGTGAGGTCTAATTTTAATTTTTTTGGAAGGATAAGATGACAAAGATCAAGGAGGATGATCAAGCCCCTAAGAACTAAGATCTAATGGAAAAACCAACAAAGGCACAAGGAGACACATGCCTATGTTAAACATATATATGTATGCAACAGTGATAAGATAATCAATCATATAATGCCAAAGACTCAAATAAAGAGAAAGAAAAGAAAAATAAAATGGGTGGAAGGATCGAGCCTCGAGTTTCCAACATGATTTGGATCATGCCTAGACTTTTTTTCCAAAAAAATGTTTACAAGTGGAACTCGTTGTCCACTATGTAAACAACAACACACACTCACACAAGCTAGTGATATCTATTGTCCATTAGGTGATCCTCTAAGGGTGGAAAATGAGAGAATATTATTAGGCTTACATACCATACCAAATTTATACCTCCAATTACTTTAATAAGGCACCACACAATACAAACTTCAAGATCCATAAGGTTTAGCAAGTTGCATTATGCTAAACACTTATGAACAAAATTCAAATAGGATAAGAAAGTTCGAGCTTCATAAGTTAGAAAGTTTTGTTATGCTAAACACCTATAAAAAAAATAAAAATAGGATAAGACATGTTCAAATGGGTTTTGCTTAGTGCATGTAAGGTCTCCTCTTAGGGAACTTCATGCCTAATGTCTCCAAGAGAGGACAAGTCTAGGATAAAAGATTTAAAACCTAGGGAATGCAACATGTAGAATCACCATAAGAGGAAAGTTGTATTCCAAGAAAGGTCACACTCTTGGAGTACATCAAACCCAATGACTTCACCAAGAAGAAGACACATCTCAAGAAGTGAGAAGACCACACAATGTAACATTAAGAATATAGTCCAAGATCTCCAAAATGATAATTCCAATGTATGCCCCCAGTTTAAAGAAATTATTGAAACCATGTTGTGAGGAATTACTTTAAAGTATCAAATGATAAATGCTAACATTAAAGAAGAAATGAGAGCTTATTTGGAAAGCCCTATGCTAAGTCATATGTTTCCAAGTGAAGTTGCACCAAGAAAAGGGAGTTTCTCCAAAAATGAAATACGAAAATCATGTGTAAGGGATCCATGGATTTGGGGTCAGCATATGTCTTTGCTATAATGATATTATAGAGCTTGGAAACATCATCATCCCCCAAATAACTCATTGAACTTGAAAAGTGACACATAGAGAGCAAAAACAAAGGAAATATTTTGGGTCAACATGGAAGATATCTAAATGTCTCGATGCCTTGCGTCATCCCCAAAAGGAAAACACAAGACAAAAGAAAAAGGTTTTATGACGTATAGAAGAATATACATACAAATAGAGGAATGAACATGAATAAACATCAAACAAAATAGTACGGGGGATCACATTACACATATGCAATCACATAATGAACATGGAAAAGAAAAAAAAGAAAAAAATACTAAGACATATGCAAGTCAACCTATAGTAGGTCATCTGCATCCCAATCTTGTTCATCATATGTTAAAGGTAGACAACTAGCCAAAGGGACAACATCAAGTGCCAAACTAGGGAAATCACCAAGTTCAACACATGGTGAATCACTCTTTATAAGAGGATCATCACAATTGTTATAATTTAAGCCCATAGAAGAGGAAAATCATAAGTTTAACTCATTATGCACTTTTTCATCGATATTTTCAATTTCATTAACATCATCCAGGTTAATCACAACATAAGGTCTAATGATAATATCCATGGAAGATGCTTGTTCTTGTTGTTTTTGAGGTTTAGGATTTTCTTTTTTCAGAAAAGGTGGAGAATCATCATGCATTGCTTGAGGTGAGTTTGGATTATGATTTTCTATGTTGTTCTTTTCTTCTTTTGTTTGTAACAAACAAGCAATAGCATGATGCTTACACCTACACTCTAGCATTTCAGTTTCTTTATATTCAATTTTCAAGTTATGATTATGTAGGAGTAGGCTTATCAACCATAGGTTTATTTTCTTCTCTTCAGGGAAGAATAAAAGGAACCATTAAAATTTTTTAAACCACTTTCTCTTTAGCTTTATAATTTTTTTTGATTTTATGAGGCACAACGAGATATTTTACTATGGAATGCTCTCTTATAGGAAATAGGTCAAGGATATTCTATGCTTTGGTCTTGGTTATTTGGAAGGCATTTTGGTTCAATCATGGTTTTATCAAGGATAGGAGGCTTAATTGCAGGTTTAGGCATGTTGGTAAGGGATAGTTTTGTTATGTGCTTTTCCTTAAATTTCTAATAGGATTTGAAAAATAAGTCCTCACAAAGCCTAATAGGTTCTATAGGTTTGGGCCAAAAGAAATCTAATGAGAAATTCCCATGGGAAGACACAAGATTAAAGCCACTATGATGCATAGTAAATATCTCATTGCTAAATGAAAAATTTAATCATTTATGCACAATTGATGGGATGACATTCATAGAGTGAATCCATGGGTAGCCTAACTTCACATGGAATTGGTCTGATAATGAGATGGTAGAAAATGAGACACTTAATTGTTTCAGTACAACTTTTAAAGGAAGAGTTATCAAACCTATCATAAGGCATGTAAAACCATTATGTGTTTTAATCCATGCTTTCAAATTTTCATAAATATCTTGATAAATGTCATGCACAAATAAGAATTCTTTAGTGATCCCATTCTCTACACAAATAGGATCAATTAATATCCCATTAGTAGGCCTGCCATTGTTCTTCCAGCTATGTAAAGAGGACAATAAGGTGCATGTTTGATTATGTCATATTGTGAGAAATCAATGTCAAGCGACATTTTAGTTATGCCCTTACAAGGTTGAAATTCAATAAATATGATCATATTATTTATTTTCTTCATTTTTTCATCATTAGTGTCAAAATTCATCACATCATTCTTTGTTTCACCAGATTTGACAAAGGAAATGTTATGATTTGGCATAGGATATGTAAAGGTTTTCATATTTTGATTAGGAGGGGATACATACTTATTACATTGATCATTAACACTGCCAATTTGAATATGATTAGAATCAATGAGGCCTTGCACAAGGTGTTTAAGACACTTGCAATATTTTGTATCCTATCCATTTTTTCAATGAAAATGGAAATAAGAATTTTTTTTATAATTAGAAGGTAGAGGCTTAGTAGGATCAGGATCTCTAACAGGAGGTAAGGAAATTAGTTTTTGGTTTAAGATCTACAACATGATATTATGAAGGGTGTTAGGTAGAGGTCTGAATTGTCTATTTATATTGGAAAATGTGTATAAATTTTTCATATTTATAGCGAGAACTTTGTTATCAACATGTTGATTTGGTTAAGGGGATTAAGTTATAAAAATACCTTATTTTGTTTCTTGAATTTTTGGTAGTTATTATGAGATGTGGATTTGGATTTTTTAGGATGACTAGAGGAAGTTTTCACTTTGTGACTACTAATCGAATTTTGATAATCATGAAGGGTTGGACAAAAGCATGTGAAGGAGGGAAATTTCAACATCTCAAAGCTTAGTTTGGACTTTGTTTTGAAAATTGGAAATAACCATTCTTTGAAGTTCATCATCAAGAATCTCAATGTTTATTTATGAATAGAGAAATTTGTATCATTCTATGAAATTTGTGACCTTTTCATCATCCTTTTCTTTGCATTTAATTAAATCAACCAAGGTCATCTTAGGACCTAAATGTATTTGGAAGTGATCATAGAAGGCATCAATAAGCTCATTGAATGAACTTATTGAATTATTTGGTAAGGAGAAAAACCATTCCCAAGTAATATCCTTCAAGGATCTAGGGAAGAGTTTAGACAAGAATTTATCCTCAAAAATGAAGTCACTACATAAGGTTGTATATGTAGAAACATGGCTAACAGGATCTCCTTTCCTAGCATATTTCTCAAATCTAGGGATCTCTATGCCTTGTGGCATTTTTGATCTCAGTATCTCCAAGGACAAGGGATTTTGTTTGACATATTGTGAAGGTTGGCCATTTTGATTAAGACTTAATGCAGAAATTTTTTGTTGGAGGGTTGAAACATTTTGCAAGAGTGTGTTAAGGATAGGATCATTCTTAATGTTGTGAGATGGAGGTGAATAATGTGGAGGTGTATATGTATTTGGAGGGCAAGTGACTTGTAAGTTTGTGAAGGGAGATATATTAGGATATATGAGATTTGAATGCAGAAAGCTAAAGGGAATCCTAGTGGAAATAATTAAGGAAGTGTTGGCATTGCTTGTAGGTTGTATGGTTGTTGTAACAGTTGGGTTGGTGCATGTCAGAATAGAGGTTATGGTTGTGGAAGGAGGAATTGGAATTCCACCTTGACTTCAAGTATACCCAAAAGCTTGAGCACAACTACTTATGGTAGGGACATGTTGATTAATAATGTGAGCTAAAATATGAACAATCTCTATTCCCTGTTTATTTTTAATTATTTTCCTCGTGTTATCTATCATAGGGACCACATTAGGAGAATTGCATTCAAAACTCACAAAATCTTTCAATTATCAAGTGCTTCATCCATTCTTCTAAGGTTTTCTTGAGGGACATTACTATTCATTATATCAACATCAGTCACATTAGGTGTAGGTAGGGAAGTCATGGGAAATGAAGTGTTAAGGGTATGATCCATGGTGGGTTGACTAGAGTCAACACTATGAGTGAAAGAGCTAGAAAACCCAAGATCCACAATGAATGGTAAATTACAAGATGGCATGAGTCTCGAACTACGTCTCATGAAAGTATTGCCAATAGGACACTAAGTTGTGAAGCACATACAAGTTTCACAAACCCAAGGTGCACCCAAAATGGATAAGATGTAAGATGCAATCAAATACCCTAGAATGTAAAGTGCAATGTAAGAATGCAATAGAAATTTTCAAATTTAATCAAAATAGTTTTTTGATTATGCTATGCAAAAACCTAAAAAAATGATGTCTTTTAGATGCAGTTTTGAATTCAAAAAATGCACTAAACTTGATCAATTATGCTTAATATGAACAGTATCAGATAACAAGAATTCAAAATATTAAAACAAAAAAATGGAATATAGAAACACATAAGGTAGGATCAATGATTTTAATGCTCAAAATTTTAGAAAAAATCCCTGATCAGGGACTCATTCGTCCATGGGCAAATGGGTCTCACTTCAGGGTTTTTAAAAATTAATTTGCAAGTTTCTAAGATGATTTCTATGGTTTTCAGGTTTTGGTTTCAAAAAATGAGTTACAATTTTATATTTTTGTAAAATGAGGTCTAAATTCAAGTGCAAAATAGTGCTAAATGACAAGCAAAAAGACCTAATTTGAGATGTAATTTTGATTCAACTTTTTGGTGTAAATGAATGATGATGCAATGTTATGTAATGTGCAAAATGATGGATCTTTTTGAATTTCTAGATTTTAATGAATGAAAAAATGAAAACCTAAAACCCTAAATGAGATGAAAACTAATGCAAGTGATCAACCCTGAATGAGTTGAAAATCAATGTAATGCAATGCATATTAATGAAAAATATAGATCTAGGGCTGAAAATGGACCCCAAAATCAACAAGATATGATGCTCGAAAGTGGGATTCACCAAAATGAAACATGGAAAATAGATAGGGGTGTTTTGTTTAAAATTAATTGGGTTAAAATATGATATGATAAGGGACCTATTTTCCTCTATTTCATTAGGAAATGAGATCCACACAATGAATTGATAAACAACATTTAGGTGAATCCATCGAAAGTGGGAATCTTCAGATTTCCTTATGACTAAAGGAAATGGGTCAAGGTCAAACAACACTTTGGAGAGAAAAACTAAAAATAGAAAATCAACACCAAAATACAATCTAACACACCAAGTGTGGAACTTGTTGGTGAGAAACCTATGTAGGAAGTGGAGGGTGTTAAGCAAAATCTAGAACCTCTTATGGTTAACCCCCTGTAGAAGGACTTCTCCTATCTTAATGATGACTCCACCTCAATGTTTGAACTCCTTGATATGGTGAAGATGGGGGCCAATGGTACTTTCAAATTGGAAAAGTGGACTCTACAAGAATTCAACAAGGTTAACATTAAAATTAGAGGATTGAAAGAGAATGTGCAAAATATTCCAAAAGGCTCTACCTCGGATATTCTAATTGATAGAATTGTTGATCTTGGATGTTTTTTCTTTGATTTCAAGTCCTTATGTGAACAACGCCTAGTTTATTTAGAGCCCAAGGTGTTGGGTACCAACAAAAACATCAAGAAACTACTCCTGTCTATCATATTTTTGTTAAGAATAACACAGATTCTTTGGAGGTCCTATTCCGCAAGATTAGTGATCTTAGAGAAGACCAGTTGTATTTTTTTGAGCCAATGGAGAAGGATCAAGGGACTAAAGGAAAAGGGGAAAAATTTGAAAGGGACGATGTCAAAGGGCCTATTACTAGAGGGATGGGAAACTGGAGGAAGAATTTTTAGGACAAGAAAAAAGAAATGTTGGACATGATTGGCCTTTATAGGAACCAAGAACTTGAGGTGGTAAACACCTTAAGAAACATAAAGTAGTGTCTAGTTTTGTGTTTTTCTTTTTTTTTGTTGGGTTTCTGTTTCTTTCCTATTTTTTTGTTTCTTTTTTGTTGATGGTTGTTGCTGATAGTTTATTGTTGCATCATTAGAGTGGAATTTTGTATCTACAATTGTAAAGGGTTTTAGGTCCCTTCAAAACCTATTTTCCCCATATAATTAAAATAATATTAAACTCAATACTTACAGTAGAACTAGAAAATAGAATGTAGATAAGAGAAGGGAAAAAGCTTGTGTACTAGTCACCAATAGTGCTTTTTAGAAGTTGATATGGGACTCATTCACCAATGGGTGAATGGGTCCAAGTGCATAGGTTTTAAAAATATTTTAGAAGCCTATAGTGTAGATATGATTCTTTTGATTTTTCTATGTTTCCGTGTCAAAAAGTCAAAAATCGGATATGTAGGTGAGATTTCATGATTTTATGACAATTTCAACAACTTTGACAACTTTGTAAATCTTTCTCTTCAAAAGGTCTTGAAGTCTTCTTCAACCTAAATCTGCAATCGCACACACAAGAGAGAAAAATGCTTATTTTTGGTGAATGGGGGTTTTCCTTGGTCAAACCCCATTTTGGTAATCAAACCTTGAATTAAAATAATGAAAGGAAAGGGGAATGAATAATGAACAAAGCTATGTTACCACTCAAAAAACCCTTGAATGAAACCTTGATAATGGAGATCTTAGGAGGTCCACAACTTGTATGAGATGAATGAACTGAATATAGATCTTGACACTTGAATCTTTCTTGAAATGATACTTTGAATGCTTAACTTGATCATGAAACCTACATCACAATGTTAGCTCCAAAAACATGCATGATGCAAGAAGAATTTGACATGAATATATCTTGAGTGTTGCAATAAAACTTTGATATATCTTCTCTTGAATTCCCTTGATTTATTTTCAAATTCTCATAGAATTCTTATAAATTTGCTAGGTGAAACTTAGTGAAATGACCTTATATTTATAGGTATGTATCCTTAATTTCCCGAAATTCAAATATCACGAGTCAACATTGAATTATGGATTTAGAAACATTAAAATACCACCAAAAACATAGTTTAAATTTAGGTCCTAGGGTTTAGGGAGGACTTGGGACCCATTCGTCCTTGGGCGAATGGGTCCTAGGTCCATAAATTTGGAACACACATTGCCAAAAATTGAAAAATTGGAATATCATAGTCCTATTACATTAGTGTAGCAGGATGAAAATATTCTTATTTCTTGAATTTCTACCTAGGAATATGATCTCCTCCCCAAGCACCCTTTCTTCTTTGCTACCCTACTAAGGCACATTTTCCTATCCCAAATGGACACCAACCTACTCACACCCACCACTTCCTTGTTCATCCTTACCTTGTAAGGAATGTTAACATCACATAAAATTCAAATTCATGCAACCAATTCATTCAAAATATCAAAATACACATTAAAAATTAGATTTCAAAATTACCCTTTCTTCCACTTTCTTCCTCTGAAAGAGCCAGGGGCTATGTGTTTTCCAACACTACAAATAATGTGAGCATTTTTTTGTTGCAATTAGATGAAGATAGTGAAATTCTATTTTTACTATACCAAAGAGTTGTTCTAAAATTTGAAGGTGTACTTTATTACATTCTTAGTGCATAGGAAACAAAAACTTTTCATAAGGAAATAATTGACAAAAAAAATGAGTTTTCTAACACTATAAAAAATTAGAGAATTTTTTGTTGTAGTTAGATGAAGATAGTGAAATTCCACTTTTACCATACCAAATATTTTTTCCAAACTTTAAAGGTGGACTTAATCACATTCTTTGTGTGTATGAAACAAAAAAAAATCATAAGGAAATAACTGACAGGGAATAGTGTGTTTTCCAGCACTACAAACAATGTGAGCAATTTTTAGTTCAATCAGATGAAGATAGTGAGATATCATTTTTACTATACCAAATAGTTGTTCTAAAATTTTGAGGACTTCATTACATTCTTGGTGCGTAGGAAACAAAAAATCTTCATGAGGAAATAACTGACAAGAAACAGTGTGTTTTCCAACACTTTAAATATTGTGAGCATGTTTTTTTTTTTGCAATCAGATGAAGATAGTGAAATGCCATTTTTACTATTATAAATATCATTTAACACCATTAGTTATTTGAAAGTATCCATGATGAGAAAATTAGTTTCTAACATGTATACATACACAACATTTATTGCTACACTTTATTGAATACCATGTATGCAATTAGTCTATTCAATACCATTGATTGCTACATTAAAAATTGTTGAGCTCAAACAATCTAAATGTCAACTTTTTTCTTTCATTTATAAGCAAGCTACCATAAACAATAATACTTTTGGTGGCATTGCCTACCAGTATATTTGATATTAAAATAAATTGAATGCACAACATATACACACAACCAAATGATGCATTAATTGAGTTATTATATCTGGGTTCCCATCCTCCACATCACCCCATGCTTAATTCACACCCTCTTAATCCTTAGGTTTTCCCTCTACACCCTATTCCTCTTCATCATGGTTTGCGAAATGAGTGTGATCATCTTCCCAATTATCAACCAAAATCGAAGGAGTGATATAATGTCAAAATAAGCATGTTCGTAATAGAAATGGAATTTTCTAAATGAAATTGTAAAGAATTAGGATTGAGACATTAGAAGGAAAGAGTAATTGGAAGTTCAAAATCAATTACCAAACACGTTGTTGTCTTGGTGTTCAAAATTCTCCTAAAACAAAGGGACCTCTTCTATACAACCATTTTGACCTCTTGGTTAAAAAATTCCCACATTCCAATGAACACCATAATTGTTCATTAGAGATTAAAATTAAACATTTGAATGCATCTTTTAATTATCATATCTTACACGCACATCTATATAACGTGACCATCTTGAAGGAGATGCACAACTACACACCTTGTCAGGTGTACCATTGACCTCAACAAAAAATTTCACTTTATGAAGCACTTTCCTTTTTAAAGTATGCATTTGTGGTTGGTTGTAATATGTAAAAAAGTTGCAAGTGTTACAGAAATTTAAAGTTCCAAAATCTATTGCACCATCCGCTATAAGAAAGCATATATTTTTTCAATCATAAGAAAAAAAAATTGAAGGTGGACTTCATTGCATTCTTAGTGTGTAGGAAACAAAAACTTTTCACAAGGAAATAATTAACAAGGGATAGTGTGCTTTCCAACACTACAAATAATGTGAGCATTTTTTCTTCTAGTTAGATGAAGAAAGTGAAGTTCCATTTTTATTGTTACAAATAGAATTTAACACAATTATTCATTTGAAAGTATCGATGATGAGAAAAATAGTTTCCTACATATACACATACACATAACATTTATTTTTATACTTTATTGAATACCATGTATGCAATTAGTCTATTCAATACCATTGATTGGTATATTAAAAATTGTTGAGCTCAAATGGTTTAAATGTCAATTTTTTTATTTCATTTATAAGCAAGCTACCATAAACAATAAGAATTCAGGTGGCATTTCCTACTATTATATTTGGTATTAAAATAAATTGAATGCACATAATATACACATAGCCAAATGATGCATCTATGGTTGGTTGTAATATGTAAAAAAGTTGCAAGTGTTAAACAATTAAAGTTCCAAATTTATTGCACCATTTTATGTAAGAAAGCATATATTTTTCAATCACAAGAGGAATTTAAAACACAATTTTTAGTCTACCTAAGAATTGTGATAAATTTGAAGGTTCCTTTCATTACATTCTTTTTGTCTAACTAAAAATAACTTTTCAATACATTCATACTATCAAAAAACTTGCAAGTTGGAAAAGAGATGGTGTTATGAAACCTACAACACACATAGTGATGTAAAACCCTATACACATAACATTCAATACATTCATACCATTTTGTAAAATTCCAAGTTAGAAAATGTTGGGTGTTATAAAACATGCAGCCCACATACTGTTCTCAAACCCTTTACAAGTAACAACCCAATTGGATAGTCACCCCTCACCTCAATTTGGTATATTTTGTGATTTTCTTGAGAACCTTTTGCTTTGTAGATAGAGGGAATGTAATGAAATTAGAAAAAATTGGGTGTTAAGAAACCTGCAACCAACATAGTGTTGTAAAACCCTCTACACATAACAACCCAATTGGTTAGTCACCCATAAGCTCAATTTGGTTAGTTTTATGTATCCCCCACCTACAATTCCTCCTCGTGCTCTCAAGCCTTTAGATTTAAACATGAAAAATGAAACAATTGAAAACCCACATTATGTTTTCCAGTTTACAATTATTTTGTGCATTTTTTGTTTCAATCATACGAAGAAATTGAAATCCAATTTTTACTGTGACTAAAATTTGTTATATATTTTCAAGGTGAACTTCATTACATTCTTACTGTCTATGACACAAAATGTTTCCAAGACATTCATAATGTCAATAAATTTTTTGATGGGGAATACATAAAAGTATCCAAAATCACCTAAGGTATGACTAACCAATTGGGTTCTTACTGTGTAAGTGACCAAAATGTTTTCATTACATTCATATTGTTTATGTGTAATTGCAAGCTTAAAAACACTGGTTGTTATGAAACCTACAACACAAATACTATTTTAAAACCTTTTACAAGTAACAACCCAATTGGTTACTCACCCCTTAGGAGAATTTAGATAGTCTTATATATCCCTCACCTACAACAACACCCCATGCTCTCAAACCTTCAACTTTCAACATATAGAATAAAAGAACTCACAACACAAAGTGTTTTCCAACCCATGCTCTCAATCCTTTAGATTTAAACATGCATAATGAAAAAAATGACAACCCACATTGTGCTTTCCAATATACAATTATTTTGTGCATTTTTTATTTCAATCATATGAAGAAATTGAAATCTAATTTTTAATGTGACTAAAAGTTGTTATATATTTCAAGGTGAACTTCAATACATTTTTAATATCTATTAAACAAAAGGTTTTCAAGATATTCATACTCTCAATATAATTTATAGTGTGGAATACATAAAAGTATCCAAAATCACCTGAGGTGTGATCAACCAATTGGGTTCTTACTATGTAAGTAACCAAAACATTTTCATTACATTCATACTATCTGTGTGTAATTACAGGTTCAAAAACACCAGGTGTTATGAAACTTGAAACCCACATACTATTTTAAAACCTATTAAAATTAACAACCCAATTGGTTACTCACCCCTCAGGTGAATTTGGATTGTCTTATATATCCCCCACCTATAAATCCACCTCGTGCTCTCAAACCTTCAGCTTTTGATGTATAGAATGAAAGAAATCACAACACAAAATGTTTTCTAACATCCAATTTTGTTTTGCAATCTCATATTTCAACACATATTCTTGAAAAATAATACTTCTTACAATTTAGAATGTAGGTCTTACTCATATCAATCTGCCTCTAATGCCCACAAGTGCATAGAATTTAGTGAAAAAGATAGCTTCTCACACAAGCCACCAGGTCAACGAGTTTTATGGTTGAACTCTTGCTGTGAAATCACAACATGCCCAATCCCTTGTGGTTTTTAAGCTGTATATGTAGGTGTACATTAAAAACAGCAAGAACACCAATTTATTTCCATTATTGGAAATACTAAATAAACTTGTTGACAGTGGTGAAACACATAGTGTTAATGGTTGTTGGAAAACACTAGATTTTTATAAAATGGTGCCTTTCATTAAATTCCTATGATCTAAATAACAAAATATTTTCAAGACATTCATATTGTTTTTTTTTTATTCTAAGTTGTAAAACACTAGGTTTTATGAAACCTGCAACCCATACAATGTTTTAAAACCATTTACAAGTAACAACTCAATCAGCTAGAAAACCCTCGCCTCAATTTGGTTGGTTTTTCATCTCCCCCACTTGCAACTCCACCACCTTCTCTCCAACCTTTAACTTTCAACCTATAGAATTGATCATTTTTTCTTGGCAGTCCTTGCATTACGCCATCCCATCATGTTATGTATGTTTCTATGTATGTTTTTATATGTTTTTGTATGTTACATACCTATGCATGATGCATTTTGTTAGGAGATTATCTATGTCCAATAGTGAGAGCATAAAAACACAATGTGTTTTGAAGCCCACCTTTACTTATACCCAAGTGTTGTCATGAAATACAGATATACAAACATATAGATAGGGTTATATTTTATCAAAGAGCACATTTCTCATTAAAGGCAGACCCTATTAACCATCAATACATAATGTACTTCATAGTATGCACTTGACAGTGTAGGGAGAGCATGGCATCAAAGTCAGTATAGTTGACAACACATTGTGTTTCTAAAGCTCCAAAAGTGGCAACAAGGAATAATCATATTTGTAAAGAGGATTCTACATTGCAAAACATGTTATGTTTACATAACTTTAACATCGTGTTTATTGAACAACAATTACAATATTAAAAAATTGGGAAGCCTAGTGACCTTTTGTGTGTTATTATGGCATTTTGTATGATATATTATACTAAGTAAAAACAATTTAAATGACACTGTCCCTTAATCACAACCTTGTGAAACCCAACTATGCAAAGATGCTTCACAATTGAACAAAGGTACATAATTTAAATGGATAAATACTTTCAATGTAAAATGATATATATTATGTTCTTTTACAAATATATATGATCTAATTACCAAGGATCCAAAGGTTCTTGTTCTATTTTGGGAGATAAATCATATGAATGTAGTGTTGGAGAAATCATCCTAAAATTAACGCAAATCAATTATGAGGAGGATAATTAAAAGGATGCAATATCATTGTTCACTATTATTTTGAGCATTTCCCATGTAAAACTCACACTTCAAGGAGGAAACATCCTTCATGTAAAATTTTGGGATATAATAGGTACACAAAAATGTAACATTTATTTTATTTAAATTAAAATACAAATTGTTTGCATTCCCCATAATAATCATCTCATCTATAAATAAATTAGAACTTCTAAATGTAAATTAAATTTTAGATATTTAACTATCCAATACACTTGTAATTCAAGCTATGATAGCTAGAATCACTTGTATTTAGTGTATAAGCTTCACGTCTCCCAAAATGTCCTTCTCAATCCACCTACCCTTATCTCATTCAATTTTGTTTCCTCAAATATATCAACCACCTAGAAGGAAGAAAAGTGTTAGCGATAGATTAAATTGGAAAATTAAAGACATTTGGTGCTACAAAGAATTCATTTTATTCCAAATTTCACTAATATTAGATTATATGTTGTGGTGACTGCAACATGCCAACTTGTACAAATGATAAATATTAAACTTAACAATGGGAATTTAATTTCTAATTTAAGCTATCACTAACAATAGTAATATATATCAGGAATTACATTTA
Organism: Sequoia sempervirens; assembly: GCA_007258455.2. Taxonomy (NCBI): domain Eukaryota; kingdom Viridiplantae; phylum Streptophyta; class Pinopsida; order Cupressales; family Cupressaceae; genus Sequoia; species Sequoia sempervirens. The sequence goes on from VDFB02271358.1 coordinate 365,711,707, forward strand.
CCATTTTGCTATTCTGCTACAACTATGAAGCAGTGAATGTTCATTTAGATATATGAAAAACTCATCTCTCTTGGCATATGACAAAGGCCATAACTTACAAAAATCAATAAGAGAAAAGAAGAATACAAGAAGGATACCATGTACCACTATCAAGCTTCTATTTATATCTTGTGTCTCTCAATGAACACCTAAATGATGACTATTGGTATCATAGCCATTGTTCAATGATATTTTAAACTAAACCATTACTTATATAAACGATTGAAAAGGTATAGATTATTAAAAGACACATTGGTTTCTAATCACATTGTGCATTATTTATGCAACAATAAATATTATAAGTCAACAAAAACCTTTGTGATCACCTTGATTGACCAAAAAATAGTAGTTAATCTCTCAACAAAACACATCTTGCATAGGAATGTAACATACAAAAATGCATAAAAATATACATAACATGAAAAGAAGGCAATATGAGATGTCAATGAAGAAAAGAGAATCAATTGGGTGGAGACATGACAGTTTCATGTGAAAAGGTAGAAAATTTTCATAAACAACTTATTAAAACAAAACATCTACATTTTGTAATTAGAAAGAGACTCTCAAAGTTGAGAATAGTATTTGGGTTGTAGGTTTCATAACACATAGTGTTTTCCAACATGAAATTATATATCGACAACATGATTCTAAGAAAAAACATTAGGTTTGTAGATAGTAAGAATGTAGTGAAGTTCATTCACCTTCACAATTTATAGCAACTCTTACACTAAAATTGTATTTCAATATCCTCATATGATTTAAAAATAAATGCAAAATATAATTGTAGGTTGGAAAACACAATGTGGTTTTCCATTTATTTCATTTTGTATGTTCAAATCTATGTGGTGGAGAGAATGAGGAGGATTTATAGGTGTGGGTTACATAAAAGTAACCAGATTGAGCCAACATGTGACTAACCAATTGGGTTGTTATTTCTAGAGGGTTTTACAACCCTATGTGGTTTGCAAGTTTCTTAACACCCAATGTTTTCCAATTTCACTACATTCTTACTATCTAATTTATAAAAGGTTCTCAAGACAATAAAAAAACATACCAAATTGAGGTGAGGGGTGAGTAACCAATTGGGTTGTTACTTGTAAAGGGTTTCAAAACATTATGTGGGTTACACATTTTGTATAACCAGTGCTTTGCAACTTGGAATTTTATAATATAGTATCAATGTCTTGAAAATATTTTTTATTTAGAAAGTAGGAATGTAATGAAAGGCACCATTTTATAAACACCCAAGGTTTTCCAACAACCATTAACATTCTATATGATTGCAGGTTAGAAAACACAGTGGGAGTTGAGTACATGATTTATGAAACCTCCAATCCACACACTGTTCTAAAACCCTCTACATAGTGAAGCCAAATGAAAACCCTCATTTTTCTTGCCAGTTCAAATTCTCTAGCATAGTGGCTTGCACAATAAGTTATCCATGCACCATAGGTAGGAAGGATGACATGACTAAGACATGTGTTTTAAATTGTAACAATTATTGTTATTAGAAAACATTTTATGTTGTGGGTTTTTTCATTCTATAGGTTGAAAGTGAAAGGTTAGAGAGCAAGGGGTGGAGTTACAGGTGGGTGAGATGAAAAACCAATCAAATTAAGGTGAGGAGTTTCTAAGCGATTGCGTTGTTACTTCTAAATGTTTTTAAAATATTATGTGTGTTACAAATTTTGTAAAACCAATGTTTTAGGTGTGTGTACCAATCTGTGACACAAAAAAGAAGACACATTAATTAAAAAAAAAAGAGATTTTACCTTTTATGCATGCCAAATTAGGTGAGCACCAAATTTGGTACTCAACAAATGGTTAAGCCAATTTGGAACTCACCAAATGAAAAAGTTAGATAAAAAAATAGGTTAAACCCTCATTTCTACCTCATCCACGACTTGAGAGCTCGTTTTCTTTCCTTTACAACTCACACTCACCAAAAGGAGATCATTTTTCTCTCTCTTATCTTGTGATTATTTCTGAGGATGTTGCCAAGATGTCAAAGAGGTTGAAGAGATCAAAGAGGTATATATTTTTATTGTTTTAGTTTCAAATTTGAGGGTATGTGAAGGATCATGGTGTGCCAAAAAGTGGCAATATTATGGCTATTTGTAGGGTATGTGGATGACAACTTTTTTTTCACCCAAAATTAATGAAATGAAAAGCGTTTTTAGAGGAGATTCTCAGCTTTCCAAAAAAATAAATTATGATTTAATTTGAATTTAATAAATAATTATTATTCATTTTCTATTAGAATTATGACTAAAGTCTTGATTGATAGGCTAATTGAAAAACATTTATAACCTTCAAACGGTATCATATTTTTTGAATCCGAAACATGCTTCACATACTATAGGATTAAAAAAGAAAAATTAAATTTCATGAAGTTTTGACCAAGTTAAGGTGGTCAGACAAACGATTTTTTATATTTTCTAAAAGTTGTAATAAAAAATTCATAATTAATTATTTACTTGGAAAAAAATTATAATAAAATATGCATCACATCCAGACATGAGTTCTCTACTTATATATAAAATCTTACAAAAAAATATTATCATTTTATTATGGTTAGGGTGGTTAGACAGAAACCTACTACTTTTTTTTCCCTAAATTTAAGTACTATTGCATTGAAATTTCAAATTTTCACCAAATAGATTTTATTTATTTTTAAATAAACCTATTATTTTAGAAACTAAATTCAATTTTCTACAAATTCTATTCTTACATATTTTTGAAATAATATAGATAACTTATTCAAATATTTACGTAAGTTGCCTAACTCGATTTTTCTGAATTTTTTTTAAGGGCTTGTTTTTGCATGATGATCCTGCACATACCCTGAATTATAATGTAGATTGAAATAGGTTTTTTAATTGAACTTTGTTTTAATTTCTAGGAAATCAATCTCCACCTCCAAACATTGATAATTCTCAATCACCCCCTCACAAAGACCCTCCTGAACAAGAAGAACCTCAAACCCCCCTCTCAGTTCATAGGAATCCACAAGGAACCCAAGAAATATTTTAAATCAAATTGAAAACAACAAAAGAGAGCTTGAACAATTTATTAGAAGATTAAGTGAACATGTTGAAATCCACCCTTATAGGAGAGGCATTGTCAAAACACTTTAGTTGATTGTATAACATGTAGAGAAATGAATGAGAAAATTAAATATTGGTCAAATAAGAGGGATGAATTAAAATAATTTTATGCAAGTGGAATTTCCTATGCATAAGTGTAGAAATAAAAAAATAGAAAAGCTGACTTGTGTGCCCTTTTTATAGACCAAAGAACCAATGCACCTTTATCAAATGCATGCAAGAGGTTCCCCATCCATTAATGCCACCATGAATTAATTTAAAATAAGTTTTGGAAGTGATGGTGGATGTTTTCTTACCAACCTCCATGTAATAAATATGAGGTACAACATTTATTTTTGAGGAAACTCTATTGTGAGTTTTTCCTTAATAAGGTGCCAAATTATTTTCACATTTAAGGCTTTCAGAGTAGAGGTGGAGGATCCACACATTATAGATTGGGTGCATGACATAGTCCATAGTTGGCAACAAGACCTTTGGCCAAGCCCATGGTGGAGCATGTCACTACTCCTTCTGATGTGAAGGGAAGTATTGAGGTGGATACGAGGGACTCGATTAGCTCACTCACTCTTAGCATTGTACAGTGTGAGAGGCCTCTAGTATAGCTCAATATGGGCGAGACTTCTAGGCCCAAATTTTTAGCCCACCATTATCACTCTTGTGGTTTTGTTTGTGTGTATGAAGGTGAGAGTTCTCAAGATGCAACTACATAGCATACATCAATTGTAGAGTAGATGGTTATGATAGATTCCTTGTGAATAAAACGTTCAACATTGATACTCAGGTAAACTTTAAAAAGTTCATTTAATTTTTTTTATTAAATTCTATTTTGAAATGTAAGAATAACTAAATTAGTAGAATGAATATGGTAAAAATTTAGGGTCAGAGTGTTGATACGTGCACCATTCCTACAGACCCCTATATGTTTATGACATTGAGTCCACATGTATACAACTAGTAAAAAATAAATAATTATTGCATGTGAATAGTTGAATGTTATATGAATGATTGTCTCATAACACACTTTGGATGTCAAAAATTTTGTTGGTGGTACTTCAACCTTGACACCTTGCTATTCTCATCCCTAAACAACTTTCACTTAGGTAACCATTATTCATTAATGGTGTTGTTGTACCATAAAAAAATATATCCCTAGACAGTTTTACACTTATTTGGGCCTTTCTTGTGCTTTTGGCTTGATTTTTCCTTGATTTAATGTTGTAATGTGGTCAACACATTCACATTAGGTCTTGGGTCCTTGAAAATCATTCAAAACTTTATGAGGCCTTGCAAAAGTTTTGTGAAGTGTTGTAATACATTTTCACACTTTTCTAGGATCCTTTCATTATAATTCACTTAAATAACCCCTTTTTTATCACTTACCAAGTCTTATTTCAAAGTGTTGTAAAGTCTTGTAACAAACTTTCACACTTTTCTAGGCTTGTCATCAATAATTTGACCCTTTCTTATGTCTAAATGACCCCTTAATACATTTACCTACCCTAATTAAGTGTTTTTTTAGAATAATCTCATTAAGCATCATTTAATACACTTTAATTTCTGACACCCACTTAAAATGCTTAAGTGGACTAAGTCTCCAATAAGGCGACTTAGTCCCACTAGGCTCAAAAACCAAGATTATTTCAAAATTCTAGTGGGATATTATTCTCTTAGCCTTGAGGTTAGCCTGTGATGTTATTTTGGGAAATTTTTTTATAATCATGTATAAATATAGGGTTTTGTCTCTCATTTTAACCCCCATTCACTCATTCATTCACGTAATCATATTCACTCATTCAAGCATTCAAGTAATCACTCAATCAATAATTTTCAAGCATATTGGAGCAGCCATTTGCATATCTTCTGATTTCTACTTCAAGGGTTTGGTGAGTTGTGACATTGCATGTTGTTCATTCATCATTCTCTTTCCACTTCATTTTATTTTCAAGGCTTCAATTACCAAATTAGGGTTTGACCAAGGCAAACCCCTATTCTCTAAACCTTAACCCTTTTCCCCTCTTTGCATGTGTGTTTTTTAGGTCTTGTATGTAGATTTTTCAAAGAGAAAGGTGTTAAAAGGTGTCATAAATTGATCAAAGTCAACAAAACCCTAAGAGAAGCTTGGAGATCGCCTATAGACTTGATTTTACAGATTTGGATCTAGCAACCTATCAGGAACAGTAGTTTAGGTTCAAGACTATAGATTCTTGCCCTGACTTGCCCAAGATTCCCAGGTGGACTAAGTCGCCATCTATGGTGAATTAGTCCCACTGCCAAGCTTAAAAAAAAAGATTATAGATTTGGATACCCAATTTCTAGAAACCTATTTTGACAGAATTTCCTTGAAATAGGACTAAGTTGCCTATCTTGGCATCAGTGTCCCTGTTGGCTTCAATAGTAAATTTTTCAAGATTCTAGAGCCTCTTTGCATCACATTCCAATTTCCACGTGCACCTCTTCAATCTTATTTATTTCTCTTATTGTGTGTTTGCATTCTTCAGTCATTTTTGCACACATCATTATGTTTTCAAACAACTTGCATTTCTTTAGTTTTCATTCAATAATTGATCTATTTTATCATTCTTCAACATTTAGGACATCATATTTAGGCATATTTCATTTAGTATTGAGTGAACCCCATATATTTTTAGGTTTCCCCTCTCCTTTTAGGTGCAAAACTCTAGAAGTGTAAGAGGGTGCATATCCCTACAAAATCTATGGTTCATTTTGGTGAACTCTCCTTTAGAACATTTTACTTCTGATTTCAAGTGCATTTACATCCTAGGAATAGGTTGCATCAACATTGCATTAGGTTTCAAGCATTGTTTTGCATCCTAGGGTTTTCAAAAATTGAATTAGTGAAAAGATCATATAGATTGCATTCTTGAATTTAAAATCATTGAAAAACACCAAAATTCTACATATTCGTATTATAATTGCATTTGAAAATCTAAAAAACATAAAAAATCAGTTTAAAAATATAAAAAAATTTCAAAAAAATCACCACCTAGACTAATTTTCCACCCTAGCAACTTAGTCCAGTTGCATAGTCTGCACTACAATTTATGTTATTTCCAATTCATTTTCTATTTTTTTTTTTCTATGGTTTCCTTTCTGTTACTATTTATAGATTTTTTGTTTCATTCCATTTATTGCATCTAGCTTACTTTCTTCCATTTGCATCATGGATTTTTGTTTGAATAAGCTTTGGATGTCCTTAAAATCCTTAGTGGATGTGTCAAGTTGTGCCTTTGGAACTAATCCTAATGACCTTGAACTAACTCCTAATCCAACTCCTAATGCATGTCCTCCTTGTGATGTTGACATCATTGGAGAAGATGATGATAGCATGAGTAGGTTCCTAAACACTTTCCTTAATAATCTTGAAGATAATGTATCCTTCTATCCATCCATAAAACCACAAGACCTTCCTACTATACAACCTCATGACACATTTAGTTACTTGCATCCTAAAACAAAAGTTGAACCTACATTCCCTACACAAGGTGAACCTCATTCCTCTAAACAAGCAAACACGCGACCATTTTATGATAATAAAGTAACAAGCACTTCTATTAATCTTAAAAAAACCTATACAAAATGTTTCACTATCTTAAGCAAACAAGGATGTGATATAACAACTAAACATGAAATACATCAACTTCCTAATTAACTGTACCAACTGATGTAAACAAAAAGGGGATAGGTTATCAAGATCCCACTCATGACTGTAGGCCTCTAGTATCTAAGGCTTTGTGGTGATGCACAACAATATTTGATTCTTCCCTTGATTTGAACATCCTTCTTCCTCGTGAGCAACCCTTGAATAATAATAATGACAAGGATACAAGGATCACAATGGGTCCTCCTCCTTCCATTCATGAAAAGGGTGAATCTAGTAAACGAAAATGACCTTACAAGTTGTAAAAACAAAAGTTTCCTCTTTGTCCACCACCTGAATGTGAAAGGAAAATGAAAATACTTTTGAACAAAGGACTTATTGTATTACCACCTATCAATAGGTTGGTGATATATCCAAAAGATGCCAATGCTCCACATTGTGCATACCATCGTGTTCTTAGGCACCGTAGTGATGAGTGTTGTACATTGAAAGAAATACTGAGTATCACTTCAATGGCAATGACTACTACCCAATAGTCCCATGAAACACTTTCCCACTCCTTGTTATGCAATAGTTGTAGAATCTTCCTTTCTCATTATTGTATAACCTTTTCCCATCACCTACCACGACTCATTCTTGTCTTGCACTCAGTGGGGGAAAGAATTTGTTAGCCTTGTTCTAGTGATTCATTTTTCATTTTACCTTAACCATGTTCACTCTCCACTTATACCAACTGATATTGGGAAAAAATTACCTGCTAGATGGATGATTTTCATTTTCCTTACTAGTATTTTTAATTTTCTTTTTCTTGCCTTTTGTATGTGTGTAAAGTGATCCCTCATGATGTTTTATTTGGTGTTGTCTCTCTTTGTGACATTTCTCTATTTGTACCTTCATTCTTCTATATGTTGTGCATCTTTTAGCTTTTCACTTTTCATTTTTTCTTTCCTTTTTTGGATGATGCAAAGCATTGAGACATCCTATGCCTCTTCCATGTTGACTCAAAAGGCCTTTTTTTTCATTTTTTGCTTTTCTTTTTCTTTTCTTTTTTTTTTTACTTTTAGGGATGATGCAAGGCATTGAGACTAAAATGTCTCCTTCATGTTGACCTAAAAGGATTTTACATTTTTCATTTTCCTTTTTCACTTTTCTCTTTTCTTTGTGTTTTCCTTTTGGGGATGATGCAAAGCATCGAGACACCCTATGTCTCTTCCATTCTAACCCATAAGGGCTATTTTTCTTGTTTTCATTCTCTTTGTGTCATTCTTCTAGTTCTATGTGTATTTTGTCGATGATGAAAGTTCTGAGCTCTTTACAAAATTAAACAACAATGAACATACTGACCCCAAATCCATACATCCCTTATGTGTTTAGTATTTTCATTTTGGGGGTAACCTCTTCCTTTTCTTTTTTGTCTTTTTCTTCACATGATGCAACCTTACTTGGAAGCATATGACTTGGCATAGGGATTTCCTAGTTGGCTCTCATGTCTTGCTTCTTCTTTGCATTTTTCATTTGCTACTTTAAAGTAATTTCTCATAGTATGGTGTGTAGCAATTCCTTAAAAGTGGGGGCATACATTGGAATTATTATTTTGGATTTTCCTTTTGCATAGGTTGTTAGTGCAACCTTCTTATTTCATATGATGCATTTTTTCACCTTGTGGATGACATTAGGTGTAGTGTCCTTCATGAACGTGATATATCTTAGCATATTACATTCCTCTTAGTGGCCTAATGTGATGCACTGCATCCCCTAAGTTGAAAATTTTCTGTTCTTTGATTGGTCCTCTCTTGAAGACATTAGACACAATGTTCCCTAAGTTAGAGACCTCACATGAACTAAGCAAGAATCGTGTTAACATTCTTTGCATTTTGCATTTTTTATTTGTTATATGGCCACCTTGCATAACACAGTTTGCATGCTTGTGGTGCCATCAAATTTCCTCATGAGATCCAAGCATATGAATATTTTCTTGTCTCATGAAGCTTGAAAACTCACTTTCTTTTGTGGTGCCTTATTAAAGTCATCAGGAGGTATAACTTTAGTATGGTTGAGTGAGTAGCCTATTTTGAGGCATGACCTTCCCCATAGCCACCTGTGTGTGTGTGAGTGAATACTATCCATGAGTGTATGTTCCTCACCTTTTAGGACTTCTCACCTAGTGGAAATCCATTAGTTCCATTTCCTTAGAGTGAGTTTGCATTCTCTTTTCTATACAAACAACCTAGATTTGATCCACAATAGGTTGGAAAAATGATCAAAGCTTGATCTAATTCTCTCTCTCTTTACTTTCCTTTCTCTTTCATCATCACTTTCATATGTTTGGTTTGCCATGGGATATTGATCCTAGGGGCTTGATCACCCATCTTGATTGTTTTTGTCTCATCTTACCAGCATATGTGCACTTGTATCTCTCTTGATATGCATGTCTAGATACTTTAGTGTGAGTTTGAGGCAAGTTCTTCCTCTCACTAAAGTGGGCACTAAATGTATCATAAAAAATGTATCCCTAGACATTTTAATGCTTATTTTTTACTTTCTTATGCTTTTCACTTGATTTTACCTTGATTTAATGATGTAATGTGGTCAACACATTCACATTAGGGACCTTGGGTCCCTGAAAATCATTTAGAAGTTTATGATGACTTGCAAAAGTGTTGTAATACATTTTCACACTTTTCTAGGATTCTTTTATTATAATTCACTTAAATAACCCCTCTTTATCACTTACCAAGTCTTATTTCAAAGTGTTGTAAAGTCTTGTAGCAATCTTTCATGCTTTTCTAGGCTTTTCATCAATAATTTGACCCTTTCTTATTTCTAAATGACCCCTTAATACATTTACCAGCCCTACTTAGGTGTATTTTTTAGAATAATCTCATTAAGAATCATTTAATACACTTTAATTCTCGACACCCACTTAAAATTTTTAAGTGGAATAAGTCGCCAATAGGGGCAACTTAGTCCCACTAGGCTCAAAAATCAAGATTCTTTCAAAATTCTAGTGGGATATTATTCTCTTAGCCTTGTGTTGGCCTATGATGTTGTATTTTTAGGAAATTTTGTATAATAATGTATAAATATAGGGTTTTCTCTCACATTTTAACCACCATTCACTCATTCATTCAATTAATCATATTCACTCATTCAAGCACTCAAGCAATCATTCAATCAAGTATTTTCAAGCATATTGGAGTATCTATTTGCATATCTTCAGATTTCTACTTCAAGGGTTTGGTGAGTTGTGACATTGCATGTTGTTCATTCATTATTATCTTTCCATTTCATTTTATTTTCAAGGGTTTCATTACCAAACCAGGGTTTGACCAAGGAAAACCCCTATTTTGTAACCCTTAACCCTTTTCCCCCTCTTTGCATGTGTGTTTTGCAAGTCTTGTATCTAGATTTTTCAAAGGGAAATGTGTTAAAAGGTGTTATAAATTTATAAAATTCATTCAAATTCAACAAAACACTAAGAAAATCTTGGAGATCACCTACAGACCTAATTTTGCAGATTTGGATCCGGCAGCCTATCAGAAACAATAGTGCAGGTTGAAGACTATAGATTCCTACCCTGACTTTGCTGAGATTCCCAGGTGGAATAAGTCACCATCTATGGTGAATAGTCTCACTTCCAGGCTTAAAAATTATTTTCTACAAATTTGGATACCCAGTTTCTCGAAACTTGTTATGGTAGATTTTCCCCACAACAAGACTAAGTCACCCAACTTGGTGTAAGTGTCCCAGTTCGCTTCAATAGTAAATTTTGTAGGATTCCAAAGCCTCTCTGCATCACATTCTAGTTTCCAAATGCACCTCTTCAATAGTATTTATTTATGTTATTGTTTGTTTGCATTCTTAAGTCATTTTTGTATACATCATTGTGTTTTACAACTTGTTGCATTTCTTTAGTTTTCATTCAATAATTGATCTATTTTATCATTCTTTAGCATTTAGGACATTTCATTTAGGCATATTTCATTCATATTTGCATTATTATTGAGTGAACCCCATAGGTTTTTTGGATTCCCCTCTCCTTTTAGGTGCAAAACCTTAGAAGTATAAGAGGGTTCTTATCCCTACAAAATATATTGTTCAGTTGTAAAATAATGTTAGCTAGTTTTGGTAATTTTTCATGTACAAATCTTCAATAATTCTTGAAACTACATGAACTTAGATAAATAAGTTCTTTAAAGTAATGGGTGTAGGAGACTTCATTAGTCTTTTAAATAATGCATCATATATTTTGGCTTTGAAATTGTCATTTTCACTTTCCTTTCAATCTTAGACCCTTTCACATATTAATTTTTCTATCTTATAGCTTTGTCTTTGATAATAATCTCTTATTTATGATTGAAAACTATCATTTTGTGATGAAAAGGCACAAAGTACTATCATTTTAAAGTCTAAAATTTCCCTTTGTCATAACTATCTTGAGTTTGATGTGAAGTTAAGGACACTTGAATGACTATCCTATATCATTTAAATATCCTTAAATTGAACCTTGTATTGCCATCTATGATGAAGTTACTACCTTATTTCCTTTAATTCTCTATTACCCTTGAAGTTTTCCCTTTGTAATGAATAACCTTTCTTGGAATCCTTTCATCTCAAATATTCCTTCCATATCCATCCTTACTCATCATGGTTTCACTATTCTATGCATTGTTATCTTCAACCACTTACTTGCATTGTCTCTCATGCCTTAATCATTGATATTTTATTAGGTCACCCTTAGGTTGATTGTCCTCATAAGGTATTTCTGACTTAAATTTTTTAATTTCCCTAATAAATGTATTTCATAAGGATCCATAGTATAGTCATAAATACTCCCCTTAGGTCACAATATAGTCACAGTTATTAGTATGAAATGATTGTCCTTACATGTATAAATGATGTCCTTTATCCATACTTTCCTCTTTAAAACTTTTCTTTTTTTCTTATATCGACAAACCATACTCATAAGACTCATTGAGAACTATGATTATTCACAAGACTTCATTGAGGAAAAACCATTACACTTAATAAGGATAAATGACAAGGTCTTTAGCTTCATTGCAAAGTATAGTCACAATCATTAAGACTTCATTTAGCACACTTTCAAATACATAAATCACTTTCCTTAACCACTATATTAATATATTCATCCAAGGTCATAATACAATCATTAATACTACCAAAAATACAAAGGTCTTGAACACATTCTTGAGGACTATCAACAAGATCAATGTCTTTCAAGAATTGTTGCAATAATTTAAAATCATAGACATAAATTTTATGTTAAGGATAAATTAAGAATCCTAAATCATGATCATTTACATATTTATCACAATCATTAATGACTACCCTTTTTTTCCTTCTCAAAGGACTATTGTTGTTCGTGCATTTACCTTCTTGGACTACCCCTATTATCTTCATGTTCTATCTCTTTCATAGGGGTCATTGTATAGTCATCAAGATTGCCTTCAAGGTTACTGTGCAATTATGAATTACTATCAAGGAGGTCATTGTATATTGAAGACTTGATTGTCTTTTGTAAAGAGATCATCCTCTATTTTCAGCTTGATGAATACCTTTTCTTCATGAATGCTCAATCACATAACCCTTCACTCCTTTCATCACAATGGTATTCATTATTATTTTTGTATAATGACTTAAACTAATTCATCAATATGGTTTAATGTTTTCAATTTTTCTTCAAAAACTTTCCATCATTAAAAATGACTACCCATTGCATTATTGGTATGAATTTCATTAAAAAATTTCTATGGCTATCCCTTTCTACATAATATTGTGCCCTCTTTTCCATTGTAGGTGTTTCATCCTGCATTATGAAACTCTTAACATATATATTTTGTAATGTTTCATTTTTTCCATATTCAGACCAAAGGTCCTTAGCTGCTACAAGTTTGTATAAATTAGGTGAAATATATTTGGCATCATGAGGTCTCTCAATAAGCCTTTTTGTAAAATTTAATGAATATCAACAATTTCTCCATTCTTTATGGATACCATAGAAAATATATGGTTATATACCTTCAAAAATATCCTTATAACTAGCTTATACACAATCCAAAAATAGACATCAAGACAATCCATAGAAATTTTCTTGGCATGACATTTGGCATGGCATTCAATCACCATGAGAGAAAATTTCTTTGAGGAATTTTTTCAAATAGTTCACTACCTTCTCCATTCTTTTAATTAAATAAAAAAACTAATGAAATTGATAAAAACCTTCATATTTGTTGGGTGATCCTCATATTTGTTGGGTGATCACAATTTCAAGGAGATTCTAATTTTTCCTGAAATCACATGTATTTTTAGAAAATATAATGATTTAGCCTTAAAAAGTTATATTTAAAGCATTCCAATTGAAGAGGGTTTGATCAAACTACCATAGATCAAACCCCCTTGGATAGAACCCCACTAGTTTTAAACCATACCTATAACAAAGTCTCCTTTACACCTATCAAAATGTTGATAAAAGACCACTTTTGATTTACCTTTTGGGGGATCAAATGAATTCATTTTAATTTTTATTTTTTTAAGTATGGATTCCTTATTATAAGCTTCCCAAAAAGTATAATTTCAAATAAATTTAATTTTATTATTATATTTGTTTTTTATTTCTTGTGAATGTAGGTTTTTCACCAAAAATAAGCTCTCTATTCTGCACATGTGAAAAAATAGAATACTATAAAAAAAATTGGAAAATATGAGTGCACCAGATATTGAATTCCTTAATCTAACAAAAAAAAATTGAATTTTGATACATACAAAAAAAAGTTGTGGTATATAGTCCACCTATGTTTGAATTGTAATTGGTTTGACTTCAAAACTTGATTAAGGACAAAAATTCAATAAAACACTATGAATCCAATTGGAAGCACTAGATATCATAGTTACAAATCTGAATTCAAAAAGAATAGAATTCTATCCTTCATGGAAAAAAAGTTGTATTATACGATGAGTGTCACTCCTTAAAAATGGTGTTTACTGAAAAAAACTAGTTTTCGAAGGAGATGGAGAAAGAAGTGCAATATGATTCCAAATTTTTAAAAAATATATATATTTAAAATCTATAGAAAAAATATCACAAATCACTAATTTTCATCATCTTCAAATTCCTCATGGTTTAGCCACTATAGGTGCCCAAAATTGAATATTTAGTTAGAAAAAATCAGTTCAGTGTCCAGTTTGGCCAAAAATTGTAAACCAGTATTATGGGATCACCCTATTGTTTCATTTTTAGATGTTGACATCAGACAACCCTAGTGATGCTTGTGGCACACTAGAACATGGATTTGCTACATCAATAGCCAATTCTGATCCTTTGGAAGAGGTATGTTATATATTAGTAAATTTTACATTATATTTGCTCTTTTATGGTCTATTATTAAAAAAATTCATGATATTTATATGTAGTTTTTAATTGCTATCTTGATGGTTGTTATAGGTTCTTGTCACTCAAGATCATCAATGTGCTACTATTGTGGATGAGCGTGGTGATTTTTTTGTTATATGTCATTCCATAATTCAATTTCTATATATTAACATCTATACTTCTTATTGTATCAGTTGCATCTCTAGATGAGTGAAGAGAGGACTAGTGAGTGCATTCAAAACATAAAAGATTCAATAGAAACTCCATCCAATTTACCATCAAAGGCAGTGTGTGATCTATTTCCTTCCCCTAGTGGGAAATGACTATGTATTAGGTCATTTTTTGTATGCCTTTGTGGCATTTTTTAACATATATTTTGTACTTTCAATATATGTGACATTTTATGTCCATATGGATCTTTTGTAGTAAATGTGTATGACTTTAATGGACATATAGTATACTTTTATCGACATATATCACTATATAGCCTTATGAATTTTTGATTAACACAAATATTATTTTACCATTGCTATCAAATTATATAGTTTTACCCTAAACTTTTTCAACATGAGGATTGAATAAATCCTATATTTGATAGCTATTCTTGAATGATGTTATCATGCGTATTGTGTAACTTGTATTCTTGAATGTTGGAGGAATGTGTGTTGTTTACATCTTGTTGTTGATTGTTATTATTGAATATTCTTTGATTATCCATTTGATGCTTAAATAATTATTGATATTTTTTATTACATTTAAATTTTCACATGTAGCTATATCTTTCTAACATTCATGACAAATGTTACTGAGGAGACATTTAACTCTTGCAATTAAGGGTAATAAATTTTTTAGCTTCTTTAATAAACTATTTATCCTTCTTTCTAAGTAGCCCAATAATGGATTTCTATAAGACTATGCCTTTCATGTGTATGCTAGTGACTTATGTGATTCATATTTTGTGACTTACATGTATGCATGTGAATATTTTCTGACTTACTTGTATTCATATGTATACTTGATGAATTGTGACTTAGTGTATTTAAGTGTATACTTTACAACTTACATGTATACTTTGTGACTTATGTGTATTCCAATGTATACTTTTTGACTTACATTTTTTCATGTGTATAATTTGTATTCATGTTTATACTTCATGACTTACATGTATTTGAGTACATGCTCCACTTATTCATGTGTATGCTTCATGATTCTTGTGTATACTTCATGTATTATGTGTATTAATGTGTATATGCTTCATGCTTCCTATGTATACTTCATGGATTCTTGTGTATGTTTCATGCTTTTTGTGTATACTTAATGTATCCACATTTATGCTTCATGCTTCTCGTGTATACTTGTAGCAATAGAAAAAGTTGCCTTTTCCTTGATTGCTTGGATATCTGACATTGAAATTAAACAAATGGTGTCTTGGACTAGTGTTGTAATGTCTTGTAAACATTCACATTGTTTTAAGACCTTTATTTAGCACAAACATGCTTTAATTTGTCCTTTGTGAGGGTGTTGTAAAGTTTTGTAACACATTTTCACACTTTTCTAAGATGTATTTTCTTAATTAAGCCTTATGATCCCCTTTCTAAATAAAATAAACATATTGTGTACCTTTTTTAAGTGTTGTAAAGTGTTTTAAAGCACTTTCACATTTATCTAGGTGGTCTTAATTTGTTAAGGTTAAGTGGAGTTATTAACCCCCCTTATAGGCCTTCATTTTGACACCTCCTAAGGATCTCTCCTAACAATCATAAATTAAATATCAAATTATTTCATTGGGAAAAAGTTGGTCCTAGTAATTTGCACCAAGACCCATTCACCCTTGATAGTGAATGGGTCCTCCCTTAATAGGACCCCCTTTTTTGAGTTGTTTTGGAATGGGGTTTTGGCCTTCTTTCAAGTCCATGAAGTTTGGTCCTGGAAACTTAGCCAGGACCCATTTTCCTTTGGTGGCGAATGGGTCCTCCCTTAATGAGACCCTAATTTTTGAATTTCATTATGGTAGGAATTTAATTGTCTTTCTTTCCAAATTTGGTGTCGACCTTAGTTTTTTGAATTTATGGGTTAATCTCCTAATTTAGTATAAATAAGGGGTTAATTCACATAGTTTCACCTAATATTTTCAAGAGAGCATCCTAATACTTACAACAGAATTATAAAGCACTTCAAGAGCATTTTCAAAGGAATTTCAAGGCAAAAGTCAAGAGTTTATTACAACAATTCAAAGATAATATCATCATGTCAAGGTTTCTAATTACATCATTTCAGGTTCATGCTTCATTCTCTTATTTCATCATCTTGTTTACCCCCATTCAATAACAAATCAATGATTTTTCTATTCTTGAGTGCGTGATTGAAGATTTATAGGTTGGAGAGCAAGATTATCAAAGTTGTCAGAATTGTCAAAGTTGCAAAGTTGTTGTTCAAGGTGCAAGAATACGGAAAGAGCTCTACAAAATTAACTATGAGATTCCAAAACTTGATAACATGGATTTCAAGAGTGAAAACATCAAGTAACAGGATCTTGAAATCAGTTTTCTAAACCCTAAAGGGACCCATTTGCCCCTAAAGGAAAATGAGTCCTCCATAGCCCAAAAAAAACTTTCTAGACAAGTACAAAAAGTTTTACACTCTAAAAACATTACTCATATTTGATATAGTAGTTAGGGTCATTTTTTTATTGTTATTAGCATCTTATTTTACATAATTGAAGTGATTTGGTCCTTGAAAAATAAGTGATCGTTCCTCTTTCTCTTGTATTTTGGAAACATCCTATTTTTCACCATATCAATACTTCATGTATTATATGTATTCACATGTATGCTTCATTCTTCGTATGTATACTTCATGTGCTCATGTGCATGCTTCATAATTCCTATGTATACTTCATGCATTATGTGTATTCATGTGTATGCTTCATGCTTCCTATGTATAATTTATGTGTTCATGTGTATGTTTCATGCTTCTTATGTATACTTCATGTATTCATGCGTATACTTCATGCGTCTTGTATATAATTCATGCATTACGTTTATGCTTCATACTTCATGCGTACACTTCATGTGTTCATGTGTATGCTTCACGATTCTTGTGTAAACTTCATGTATTCACATTTATACTTCATGTTTCTTATATGTGTACTTCACGTATTATGTGTATACATGTGTATGCTTCATGCTTCCTACATATACTTCATATGTTCATGTGTATGCTTCAGGCTTCATTTGTATACTTCATGCAGTATGTGTATTCATGTGTACGATTCATGCTTCATGTGTATGCTTCATACTTTTGGTGCAATGTAGCTTAGACCACTCCAGCATGTTTGGGTGTGAAATAGGACCTTCCCTAGAGTGTAAATCTACCCATTTCAATGTGTTGGAATTGTCGATTTGGTTACACGATGAACAGAATGAAAGTTACACCATGTTGTAACTTTACACTACATGCATCTAAAACTTTACACAATTGATAAATGGCTTGGAGATATCAAAAATCAAGAGAGAATATTATAGAGGGGCCCTATGTGATCCCATATCCTCAGACAAAATATTTCTAAGTGACATGGTTTCTGAGTAATAGCTCGTCAAAGTTTCTTTCTTTTTTGCACTTTGGACTCTCAAGGGACATTGCTGATACAATGTAGCTTGGAATGTTTTTACATGTTTTGGTGTGAAATAGGACCACTCCTAGCATAAACCTACCCATCCAAACATGTTGGAATTGTTTTTTTGGTCATATGATGAATAGAACAAAAGTTACACCACCTTGCAATTTTACACTACATGCATTTGATATTTTTTCATTAACTGTAAAATTGACACCATGGGAAAATGGCTTGGAAATATCAAAAACAAGAGAGGTTCTTGTAAAGGGGCCCTACATGATCTCGTACCCTTAGACAAAATGTTTCTAAGTGACAGTTTCTGAGTAATAGCTCGTCAAATTTTGCTACCTTTTTGCATTTTGGACTCTAAGGGATATCATCGGTATAATGTAGCTTAGACTATTTCAGCATGTTTGGGTGTGAAAAAAGACTATTCCTAGAATAAAACTACCCATACATATGTGTTAGAACTATTAGTTTGGTCGTATGATGAACATAATGAAAGTTACACCACCTTACAACTTTACACTACATGCATTTGATACTTTTTCTATCAACTGAAAACTCGACACCATCGGCAAACAACTTGGAGAAATAAAAAACTAAGAGAGTTTATTGTAGAGGGGCCCTACATGATCTCATAACCTCAGGTAGAATGTTTCTAAGTGACATAGTTTCTGAGTAATAGCTCATCAAAGTATGATAACTTTTTTACTTTGGACTCTTAATGGATATCGTCGATACAATGTAGCTCAAACTGTTTCAACATGTTTGGGTGTGAAACAGGACCATGCATAATATAAACCTACCCATTCAGATGTGTTGGAACTGTCATTTTGATTGCATCACAAATAGATCAAAAGTTACACCCCTCTGCAACTTTACACTACATGCATTTGACACTTTTTCCATCAATTAAAAACTTGACACCACAGGAAAACACATCATAGATATCAATAATTAAGAGAGGTTATTGTAGAGGGTCCCTACATGATCTTGTACCCTTATATGAAATGTTCCTAAGTGACACAATTTTTTAGTAACTAATCATTAGAGTTTTCTTCCTTTTTGCACTTTGGACTCTTAAGGTATATCATTGGTACTATGTAGCTTGGACTATTTCAACATGTTTGGGTGTGAAATAGGACCATTCCTAGCATAAAATTACCCATCTAGATGTATTGGAATTGTCGATTTTGTCCTACAATGAATAGAAGAAAAGTTACACCACCTTGTAACTTTACACTACTTGCATTTGGCATTTTTCCATCAACTGAATAGTTGACACCATGGGAAAACGCCTTAGATATATGAAAAACTAAGAGATGTTATTGTAGAGGGTCCCTACATGATCTTGTACCCTCATATGAAATATTTTTAAGTGACATTGTTTCCGAGTAACAACTCATCAAAGTTTGAAACATTTTTGCACTTTGGAATCTTAAGGGATATTGCAGGTACAATGTAGCTTGGATTGTTTTAGCATGTTTGGGTGCAAAACAATACCTATTCCTAGCATAAACCTACTCATTTGGACGTGTTGGAACTGTCGATTTGGTTGTACGATGAACATAAAGAAAGTTACACCACCTTGCAACTTTATGCTAAATGTATTTAGCACTTTTTCCACTAACTGAAAAGTCAACACCATGGGAAAAATACCTCAAAGATATCAAAAATCAAGAGAGGTTATTATAGAGGGGTCCTGCATGATCTCATATCCTTACAAGAAATGTTTCTAAGTGACATGGTTTCCAAGTAACAACTAGTCAAAGTTTTTTTCCTTTTTATAGTTTCAACTCTTAAGGGATATCACCAATACAATGCAGTTCAGACTGTTTCAACTTATTTGGGTGTGAAACAGGATTATGCCTTTGCATAAACCTACTTATCTGTATGTGTTGGAATTGTCAATTTGTTTGCATAATGAACAAAATGAAAGTTACACCATGTGGACATGGAAAAATCATCTCTTTGTCCTTGCTTGATTTGGGAATAATCGATGATAAATTGGACTTAATGAGGCCTTGATTTAGTGTTGTCAGGTGTTTTACACATCCACACTAGGTCTTGAACCCTTGGAAATGCATTTATCAATGTCTTGTAAAGGTGTTGCAAAGTTTTGTAAAAGACTTTCACACTTCTCTAGACTTAATCAACCTATTCCCCCCCCAATTCAATGTTATAAAATGTATTTAATTTCATATTCATATTAATCTAAAAGGATTGAAAATTAAACTTAACTTTAATCTAGTGTTCTAATGTGTTCTACACATTCACATTGGATGTTGTGCCTTTCTAGGCTATGTGGACCTCATTTTAATGATGTAAAGTGTATTTAATCTAACTTTCACATTGAACTTTGTGTCCCTAGCCCTAATTACCCTTTACATCATCAGTAATAGGCCCTTATGGCCCCATATTGGGCATCCCAAGGATTAATTTGATCAAAGACCTGATTGGAACAACATTAAAACTAAAATTATTCATTCCTCAACAATATAGCTAGAAAAAGAGCCCTTGTGGGACCAAGTCACCCATCTACGTGAATTAGTCCCATCCAAGTGGGACTAAGTCACCCATCTTGGCGACTTAGTCCCATTTGGGCTATTTTTGAGGTTCAAGCAAGAAAATTTGGATTTTAAGTTTATTTTTCCTTCACGTTAGCCTTAGGGATAAAATTAATGGGAAAAATAGGTGGTTTGCCTAAAAATACAAGCTTCTAAACCATAATTCATAATCAATTCATTATTCATCCATCATTCATCATATTCTTAATTCAAGCAAGCTAGGTTTTTAACATTTCACTTCATCAAGATAACTTTTTTAGACATTCAAGGGCGGATTCTTCATCTATTTCCATAGAAATTTGAGATCTATCATCATGGAAAATCTCTAACTCCATTTTTTCATGCTTTATTACATTATTTCTCCATTTTTGTTGAATAACCTAAAAAGGGGTTTGACCAAGGCAAACCCCCATGCCCTAATAATCAATATTTTCTCCTCTCCTTTTGCATTTGTAGATTTAGGTACATTAAGGACTTGGAAATCATTGAAGAATAGGTTGAATACTTATTGGAGACATATTCCTCCTTGCAAGGTCAAAATATCCACAAAAAGTCACTTATCTAGTGCTAAAAATCAAAGTTTCAGAATCACACACTGAGAAATAAAAAGTGTAGATCAAGGGATTTTGTTTCCACCTTCAGATTTTTAGAAAACCTAAAAAGGACTAAGTCACCAATAGTGGATAATTAGTTCCATTGCACATGTTTTTTAGAGTTTTATGTAGATTTGGATACCCATTTGGATAAAATGGACTTCAATGCAATTTTCCAGATCTGGGACTAGGTCACCCAGAATGGTGGAAGTGTCCCAATAGGTCAAACTTTCATGATAAACATCATTTATAGTCTACAACACATCTCCAAGTGCATCCTTTCTATTTTTCTTTCTCGTTATGTTCTATTTGCATTTCTATTCATCTTTCTAGGTTTTTTTGCATACATCATTGTGTTTTCAAACAAGGTGCATTTCTTTAGTTTTCATTTAATAATCAATATATTTTAGAAATTTTTTGCATTTAGGGCATTACATTTAGGCATATTTCACTCATATTTGCATTAGTTTTGAGTGGGGACATTGCACATTTTTTCCCATCTCTCTCCTTTTAGGGGAAAAACCCTAGAGGTGTTAGAGAATCGTGGGTGCCAAAATCTTTGTCCACATTTTGGTGAACCCACGTTTAGAATACCTTATTTTATGATTTGGAGTCCATCATTCTCCTAGAATTATCTTGCATTGCATTTTTCTTTTGTTAAAGTTGCATTCTAGGGTTTCTAAAAAAATTCATTAGTGAAAGTGCACATAGGTTGCATTTTTTCCTCTTATATCATTGATTTTTTTTTAAATTCTGCATTGGAATCTTAGGTCTGCATCATATAGTACAAAAAACATAAAAATCAATTAAAAAAATATAAAAATTCTAAAGAAATCCCTAGTAGGACTAATTCACCACCTTGGGTGACTTAGTCCCTTTTCACCCCTAAAACTGCCTTTCACAGAACTGAAAAAACTTGTTTTTAAGCTTTTGTTTGCTACCATTATCTATCTATATCAATTGGTTGAGTTCCTATAAGATGAATTTCCTTAGATCTAGCTTAAATTATCTCCTTTCATGCATTTCTTAATTTCAATTTTGCATTCACAACATTTCATTTTCAGTTCATTTCATTGTGTAACTAGAAAATTATCTTACTTAAAAACTAAAAAATTCATTTATTTTTACATTCTTACATTTCATTTCAAGTTTGCATAAAAATTATTTTTTCCAAATGTTAGTTTCAATATTCTCCAAGTTTTCAAATCACAAGTTAGTAAATAAGCATGTTAGTCATTCATTCAATGCATTCACTAGTTCTGAAAGTCTCTTAGTGCAAGAGAATGAAAATGTAATACTTGCCTTAAACTTACAACTCCTCCTATCTCTCCTGTTTGTGTAGATGATGTCATAGAAGAGCATACAAACATATATAATAATGATAATCATATTTTTTCTTCTCATGATACCTCTTCTTTTAATGATGAAGGTGTCTTGGCGATAGAAGATACAATTGTTGAAAATCATGAGGATCTTGTTTGTCCCTCTCCTCATCCCCTTTGGGAAGATATTTTAGCACAAGAGAATGAAATCATAGAAACATTCCTAAACATCACCTTACCTAATTTGCATTCTCCTTTGGCTTGTGAGTGTGCTTTCGAGAAAGATGAGATTATAAATGATGAGGATATGTTGGTCTATAAAAACCCTCTTTATGATCTTTCCCCTACCTCTCCTATTTTGGAAGACATTATGGAACAAAGGAATGAAGTCATAAATTATCATGATAATCATACTTTTTCTTCTCCTAGTATCTCCCCTATTTGTAAGGGAGACACTTTAATGTTAGCAAACATAGCCAATGAGAGTCATGAGAATCTTAGTTGTCCCCTTTCACTTATGAAAACCCTTATTGAGAAAGATAACTAAACCATCAATCATTCCCCTACTTGTGATGAAGTCATTTTAGAATGGCCAATCCATGAATGTCAGGAACATTTTCTTTGTAGTTCTCCTAAACACTCTCCTCCTAGGCAGAATATCATGGTGCTAGAAAATGGCAATAATCACAATGTGTCTTTGTTAGATAATGGTAAAAAGGTGATTGTACATTTCCCTTTATTAGAGATACATCAAACCAAGACCATTGAGGTTATGAATGTGCAAGTTCCCATTAGATCCCCCTTGATTAATGAGCCTCTTACATATCTCGTGGGACATCCTAAGAATCCTCTAACTCCTTACCCACCATCACACAAACAACAAACTCAAAACAAACCTGAACTTATCCTTTACCCACCTAAGAATAATGTGTCACAACAACTGATTCCTCATATCGTTGCTCATACATATAACACTAGAAATAATTCACAACCACAACAACCAACCCCAACAACCTTACATTTACCTAATACCATCTTACCCAATCCTTCTCATTTGAAGGAGTATGATCTTGTTGAATAACTTAAGAATACTCCTACAAAGATATCCCTATGGGATCTACTTCAGAATTTACCTAACTATCACACTATTCTTCAAATGGCCTTACAAAAAATTCTAGCCCTTCTAATGTGTAACTGAATGACATAGCAACCCTAATTCAAGGATTGAATGTTGACATTGTTTTCCACCAAAGTGAACTCCCCCCTTTGGAAGTGCAAAAAAAAAAAAGAATCTTTCATAATAATATCTCAATATAAAAGAATAGGGATAAAGTGAAGCCTTATTGACAATGGCTCAACCCTTAATGTGTGTAGTGTAAATATTTTGGATAGGTTGCATGTGGATCAATCAAAAATTCAACATGGTTCCTTATTTATCCGTGGATTTGACAATGTACGAAAACAACTGCTTGGTGTGATCACTTTTCCTATTAGAGTTGGGGAGGCCACATTGGATACACCAATCCATGTTATACCTAATGATCTTTCATATAATCTCATTTTGGGTAGACCATGGATTCATGCAATGAACGGTGTGCCTTCCACTCTTCATCATAAAATAAAATACATTTATAACAAAGTGCACATCCTTGAAGCTGACCCCGATCCAAATAGTTGTTCAAACATTGAGAAAAATAAAGAGATTCATTTAAACACAGTGTCACCAACTACACAAATGGAACCCGTTCAACAACAAGACAAATAACAACATATTGAACAAGTCATAAAGATATTATACGATGATTGGGATTCCTTAGATTTTGAACATGCATTCATGGGTGAGTACAGGATCATAAATAAAGACTCTAATGAAAATGTAGTCATTTCAACACAAAACTCAGATGACTCTTCAAAAGCATCCACCTCAACCACTTCAAAACATAAGACAACAAATTACACAACAAACTTTCAAGAACTCAACAATGAACAACCACTTGATCCAAAAGTAATGAAAAAGCTTTATGGAAAAGTTTATGAGCTTATCAAACAACTTGGATATAGTGGAAAAGGATGTGGTGCTAATGAACAAGGTATATGCAACCCTATAGACCCTATCATACAACAAACAACTCATAGTCTTGGTTATTGTCCTTCGATAGAAATCACCAAGCCTTCACTCAACACCAACACTATAACAAAACATTCTTCTAAGATAACTTTAATAGTAGTGCATCCTAAACTAATAGACACTAGTGGTCTTGAAAGTTATCCTTTGCAAGAAATGAAACAAACAATGACATCTTCAGTTAATATACATGTCATCTCACAAAACACTAATGATTTGAGTTTGTTAGATTTTACACCCTCCTATAAAGGAGAGAATAAAATCTCACAATCTAAGGAATATTGGCTAGGTATGACATTTGGTACTAAGAAAGAGGCGTGTTTGTCACAAACTACAAAAATACCACCTACCATTGATTAAGAGGGTATCTTGTCGAGACTCCTCCAAGATCAGTTGATATCCCTTCCTCCAAAAACTCAAAAGAAATTTTATTACAAAAATACATTATGCACATATCATAGAGTTCATGGTCATGATACTAATGAATGTAAGGCTTTTAGTAGTAAAATCCAACATCTTAAGGAGTTTGGTGCTCTCCCTCATATGGAGGCACCTCATTCCTCTAATTGATACTAATTTTCACTCTACCCTACATCACTTTGACTCACTCTTCTCCTATACTAAGTGGGGGAAAGGGGTTAGCTATCCTTGTCCACATATTTCACTTGTTATTGTCTCTTTTGGCCAGTTGTTAACCTTCCATGAACATATAAGAGAAAGCTTGGGGTGTGGATGACATGCCTTAAGTTGGCTCACATGTGACATACTACCTTTTTGATGACATAGCTTATAGGAAACATATGACTTGGCATACAGGTTTTCCAAATAAACTCTCATGTATCCTTCTACTTTAAAGGAATTGCTCACAGTAATGGTGTTAGAAACCACTTTAAAGTGGGGGCATACATCGAAACTTACATTTCATTGTGTGATTTTCTTTTTCTTGTGATTTACTCTCTTGGAAGCATTAGGTCCAATGTTACCTAGGATGACATCTTGCACTTGTCCTCTCTTGGAAACAAGATGAGACCATTTTCACTTTTCCTCTCTTAGATACATTAAGCACAATGTTTCCTAAGAAGAGACCTTGCATGAACTAAGAAAAATCCCTTTGAACATTGCTTACACCATTTTGCATTTACAATGTCTATGAGTGTCAAGTATATGAAGTTTTGCTTATCACATAGAGCTCGAAGACCATTTTTGCATGGCACCTTATTAAAGTTATCAAGGGGCATAACTTAGGTATGGTTTGAGTGGGAAGCCCATTCTGAGGCATGACTTTCCCAATAGCCACTTGCATGTGTGTGAGAACATATCAGTCGTATGTGTCTCACCTTTTAGGACTTCTCACCTAATATACAACCAATAGTTTCATCACCTTAGAGTGAGTATGCATTTTTTAGATAAACAACATAGATCTAATCCACAACATGTTGGAAAAATGGTCAAATCTTCATCCCCCTTTTTATTTTCAATCTCCCCTTCCTTTTATTTATTTCCATTACATGATCGTGTATCTTGTTTTACTACAAGTCATTCACCTTGTGTGTGTCCTTTTGTGCTTATATCAATTTCAGTTAGGATCCTGGATCCTAGGAGCTTGCACAACTTCCTTTGATATTTTTCATCCTAGACCATTTGCATTGGTATGATTGGACCCCTCTTGAATGTCTACTTTAGTGTGGATTTAAAGCAAGTTCACCCTCTCACTAAAGTGGGGGCTAAATGTGGACATGAGAAAAGTATCCCTTTGTCCTTGCTTGATTTCAAAGTAATTTATGATAAATTGGACTTAATGAGGCCTTGATTTAGTGTTCTGGGGTGTTTTACACATCCACACTATTTCTTGAACCCTTGAAAATACATCTATCGATTTTTTGTAAAGGTGTTGTAAAATACTTTCGCACTTCTCTAGACTCAATGGACCTATTTTTCCCCCTAATTCAATGTTATAAAATGTATTTAATTACATATTCACATTAATCTATAAGGCTTTTAAATTAAACTTGACTTTAATCTAGTGTTGTAATGTGTTCTACACATTCACATTGGATGTTGTGCCTTTCTAGGCTATGTGGACCTCAGTTTAATGATGCAAAGTGTATTTAATCACACTTTCACATTGAAATTTGTGTCCCTAGCCCTAATTACCCTTTGCATCATCATTAATAGGCCCCTATGGCCCCATATTATGCATCCCAAGGCTTAATTTGATAAAAAAACCCAACTAGAACAACATAAAAACTAAAATTCTTCATTCCTCAACAATCCAGCTAGCAAAAGAGCCCCTATGGACCAATTCACCCATCCGGGAAAATTAGTCCCATTTGGGCTATTTTCGAGGTTCAAGCAAGAAAAATTGGATTTTAAGCTTATTTTTCCTTTATGCTAGCCTTGGGGATCAAATTAACAAGAAAATTAGGTGTATTTACTATAAATACAAGCTTCTAAACCCTAATTCATAATCAATTCATTATTCATTCATCATTCATTCTCCATCTCATGTCAAGCAAGCTAGGGTGTTAACATTTCAAGTCATCAAAAAAACTCTTTTAGACATTCAAGGGAAAATTATTCATCTATTGCTATAGAAATTTAAGATCAATCATCATGGAAAGCCTCTAATTCCATTATTTCATGCTTTATTACATTATATCTTCATTTTGGTTTAATTACCTAAAAGGGGTTTGACCAAGGCAAAGCCCCATGCCTTAACATTCAACGTTTCTCTTTATTTCATTGTGTGTTTGTAGATTTAGGTACATTAAGGACTTGTAAATCATTGAATAATAGGTTGAATTCTTATTGGAGTCATCTTCCTCCTTGTAAGGTCAAAATATCCACAAAAAGTCATGTACAGTGCCAAAAATCAAAGTTTCAGAATTAGACACTTTGAGAAACAAAAAGTACAGACCAAGGGCTTTTGTTTCCACTTCCAAATTTTCATAAATTCTAAAGTGGACTGATTCACCAATAGTGGTTACTTAGTCCCATTGCACATTTTTTTCAAATTTTTCTATAGATCTGGATACCCGTTTGGCTGAAACGGACTCTAGTGCAATTTTCTAAATCTGGGACTAGGTCGCCTAGAATGGAAAAAGTGTCCCAATACGTCAAAATATCAAGATCAGCAGCATTTCAAGTCTCCATTCCAGTCTGCAACACATCTCTAGGCACATGCTTTCTATTTTTCTTTCCTATTATGTTCTATTTGTATTTCTATTCATCTTTCTAGGCATTTTTGCATACATCACCGTGTTTTCAAAAAAGGTGCATTTCTTTAGTTTTCATTTAATAATCAATATATTTTACCAATTTTCTACATTTATGGAATTACATTTAGGAATATTTCATTCATATTTTCATTATTTTTGACTAGGGACATTACACATTTTGTTCCATCTCTCTCCTTTTAGGTGAAAAACCCTAGAAGTATTAGAGAAGTGTGGGTGCCAAAATCTTTATCCACACACCAATTTGTAAATTTCATGATGATTCTTAGTGCATTTATGTATTAGGGTTAAATGGTGTAGATTATATTTCCATTATACATCAAACTTTTATGCCATGCCTAATGCATTTATTTATGCATTATAATGAAATCAAATTAACTCGTATCTTTGATTTTTTGAATGGAGTACGACATATATGTTAGGTTCAATGGCATACATGACAAAATCCTACGACTTTTGAATTTTGAGTTAAGCATAGATCATAACTAGTGTTCATTATGGTGTTCTTAGTGTGTATATTCATGCATGTTGATTATGAATTTTTGAGTGAAGGTTCTAATAACATATATGCCACTAAGTTGTATGGATTTTAGTTGATGGATCTTAGTGCATGCTAGCCTTCTCAAACTCATTTTGATACTTGATAGCTAATGCTAGCCTATGATCCTAACAACCTATTATTTTGCACTCTATGTTGAGCTAATCAACCATGTCAACATCCATACATCAAAAATAATGTGTTTCCATGTCACTATAAAGCTCCTTGGCCTTTTCTGACAATGCCAACATTGCTTATTTTCAATAATAACCACATTAAATACACACCTACCCACAATGATGATAGAATAAACATCCATAAACCCAACATGCTTTAGATTTAGTGAGAAAGTGTGAACTACCAACCTATTCTTTCTTGCCATGCTTTCCACTTGGTGAAAAAATGTGAAGTACAAACCAATTCTTTCCCACCATAGATTCCTCAACTACATTTTGAAACATATAACAAATTCTTAACATTGGTAAAAGACTTTTAACAACATGCTTAGTAATATCTTTGATATTTTTTCCTTTAACAAAAAAAGCCCACTATAATTAAATTTTGTAAATTATTGACAAATTTGTTGACCATGATATCAATTCCTAAGAGTATTCACATACTAATAAAACTCTTACTATATACAAAAAGTCCTTTGTATTTAAATGTGCAAAAATAATGTGTTATGTCCCTTCATATTATGATGTGTTGCAACTTCGACATTTGTTGCTTCCTACATGGCTCACCCATTGTCATTACAAATCAATTACACTTATTTAAGCTACACAAACTTATATATTTGTAATGTCCACCATAAATAATCAATAAAAGGAGTGTGTTATTTTAACAATTTTTCATGCCACCTCAATTATTAAGCAATATTAAATAAAAGGATTAGATGTTTTTAGGTCCTTTTGTTGGAGTGAAATCTTTTTATATAAATTGATCTAAGATGGAGTAATGGGAGAGAATAAAAAGCACTTACAATACATTCCATGAACCAAATGCACTCAATGTGATAATTACTAAAGTGGAAATTCTTATCTTACCTCTACTAAGGCATTCTATTGAATTTGTAAAACTCGATATGCTTGGCAAGCATTACTTCATAGTAACCACAATTGGAGTGCTTGTACCATCATGCCCTCCTTGCAGGTTTCCACAATTGGTTTGATAGACACAATTCAATCAACACACAAACCTACACACAAGAAGAAAAATATAAGCCTTGATTTGGTCAACCTATTAAGTGAGAAATGCGCTACATTTATAGTATTTGAGATATCTTATAAGGGTTGCTCGTACTGAAAACTCAATGTTTATTCAAAAAAATTAAGGCATGCACTCTATAAAGCCACTCCTCCATCCTAATCACCACTATTTTTTGCTTGCTCCAATTGGTGTTAGAGAATTCAACATCAATGCAACCACATTGCATTTCATATATTTCAAACTCAAAGCATTACTTCATATTGCACAACTAATAACTAGATGTTGATAGATGAAAAAATTTCAATAATAATCTAACTTTTTTGAAATTCAACCTAAGTGCAACTGTTATGCAATTACTTCACTTTGTATAACTAATAACTAGGAACAACTGCCAATTGCATTTTCTTGTCAGTGCATTCATGAGACCAAATTTCTATAAGGCATTTCCTTGAGGCATTTTTTCAAATCCTCTATATAGGTTTACATGAATTCATCTATTATGTCATGTTTTTCATTTTTTTCTTCAAACTCCTATAAAATAAACTTTTTTATGTAACTTCCATTTAATTCAATGTTGATTCTATGTATAACAATTAATATTAATAATCATGAAGTGAATGGTTTATATTAACAAAAATAAACAAAAAAGTTAAAACAAACATCTAACTAAAATGAAAAAAAAAGTGAATTCTAGTAACCATGATGGAAATTGACCATTATAAGCAATGCAAATGGAATTCATAAGCAAGTTTATGTTAAGTTAAAATCCTCTATATAACTTTACATGAATTTATCTAAATTATGTCATGTTTTTCATTTTTTTCTTCAAACTCCCAAAATTAAACTTTTTTATGCAACTTCCATCTAATTCAATGTTGAATTGTATGTAAAACTATTGTGATTAATAAAACCATGAAAAATATGGTCTATAATATCAAAACTAAACAAAAAACTAAATACAAACATTTCAATTCTACAAAAATTAATATATTACCTAAGATAATCAAATACATGATGTAGAAACTTAAAATTGTCTTCTTCTACATTGCCTAGCAAGAAAATTGGTGTTCAAAAGGTGACTGAGAAAGCATAATATGGTACTACAACAAGTCAATGACATAAAAAGGTGTTTGTGAGTTCGATAAAGCACAAAACCAAATAAATGCATAGAATTGTGGACCTGAATCATGGGTCAACTCCCCTTTTTTATCATTTTTGGAAGAAGCACATTTATCACTCAACAAATTTGGCGAGCACAAAATGTGATGAAAAATAGCCTTATAATTTGGTGAGGGCCAAATGTTATGTTTCAGTGCTTTTCACTTTGGAAAGTGTCAAATGTGTTGTATAGAAAAGTTATCATTATGTAAGCCTTGACCCTACACAAAGACCTACAAAGGGGAGAGAGGAGTGGAATTAAGAGGAAAAGAAGAGTGTAAGAATTTTTTAGGAGGGATGAAGATGTAGAGAAGGATGAAGAGGCGAAGAGGATGTTTATATAATTAAGTTTTCCCCAAACATCACCAAGAGTGAGAAATTATCATCAATTGTCTCTTGATATGTGTGAGCATGCGCTTCCTCACAATTTTCCTACAAAGTGATCATGCTAACTAGCAAGCCACAAGAACAATAAAAAAAATAACACACCATTTACCTACACTTGGGTATAAGTAAAGGTGATACAATGTTAGGACTTGAATAAAGAAGGATTACAATTACAAATAGGTAATATGTCATGATTTGTGATAGAAGATCATAGGTTATAAGCCTTGGGAGAGTGTTTTAAACTTCTATGGGATGAAAAATGAAAAATTGGGATCCAATAGGGATCTTTAGAGATATATGATCATAACCCTCAACCCTATCAATTAAACCATCAACCCTAATTTCCCAACTCTATACCTTAAACCCTAATCCCTCAATCATCAAACCTTAAACCCTAATACCTCAATTGTGAGCCCTCTACCCTATCAAATAAACCCTCAACCCTAATTGCTCAACTCTATACCTTAAACCCTAATCCCTCAAACCTCAAACCTTAAACACTCAACCCTTAAACCATAATACCTCTACCCTCTACCCTCTACCCTCTACATTAAACCCCCAACCCTAATCCCTCAACCCTATACCTTAACCCTAATCCATCAAACCTGAAACCTTAAACCCTCAACCCTTAAACCCTAATCCCTCAACCCTCAAACCTTAAACCCTCAACCTCCAACCCTCAACCCTTAAATCCTAATGCCTCAACCCTAAACCCTCAACCATCTACCCTATCAATTAAATATTCAACCCTAATTGCTAAACCATATAACATAAACCCTAATCCATCAACCCTCAATCCTCAACCCTTAAAACATTGACCCTCTACCCTCTACCCTATACATTAAACCGCCAACCCTATATGTTAAATCTTGATCCTTAAACCCTCAACCTTTAAACCCTAATACCTCAACACCCTTAATCCCTCAATCCTCAACCCTTAAACCCTCAACCTTCAACCCTTAAATCCTCAAACCTTAAAACCTTAATCCCTCAACCCTCAACCCTTAAAACCTCAACCCTCAACTCTCTACCCTATACATTAAACCCTCAACCATAATCCCTCAACCTTATACATTAAACCCTCAACCATAATCCCTCAACCCTATACCTTAAAGACCAATCCCTCAACCCTCTACTTTATATATTAAACCCTCAAACCTAATATCTCAACCCTATACCTTAAACCATAAACTCTCAACCCTCAACCCTAATCCCTCAACACTAGCCCTTAGCCTTAATCCCTCAACCCTCAACCCTTAAACCATAATACCTCAACTCTCAACCCTTAAACTATAATAGCTCAACCCTCAACCCTCTACCCTCTACCGTATACATTAAACTATCAACCCTAATCCATCAACCGTATACCTTAAACCCTAATCCATTGAACCTCAAACCTCAAACCCTCAACCCTTAAACCATAATACCTCAACCATAAACCCTCAAACCTCTACCCTCTACATTAAACACTCAATACTAATTCCTTAACCCTATACCTCAAATCCTAATCCATCAAACCTCAAACCCTAAATCCTTAGACCTTAAACCCTAATCCCTCAACCCTTAACCCTTAAACCCTCAACCTCAAACCCTCAACTTTTAAACCCTCAACCCTTAAACCTTAATACCTCAACCCTCAACCCTCAACCCTATAAATTAAACCCTCAACCCTAATTTCTCAACCCTATACCTTAAACCCTAATCCCTCAACCCACAAACCTTAAACCCTCAACCCCTAAACCCTAATACCTCAAACCTTAAACCCTCAAGCCCCAAACCTTAAACCCCCAAAAGTTAAACCCTTAACCCTTAAAATATCATCCCTCAACCCTCAGTCTCTACCCTATACATTAAACCCTCAACCCTAATCCCTCAACCCTATATGTTAAACCCTAATCCTTCAACCCTCAACCCTTAAACCCTCACCCCTTAAACCCTTAATTCCTTAACCATCAACCCTTAAACCCTCAACCCTCAAATCTCTACCCTATGTTGGATGTTACTAAAATGTGGTTGTCATTGATGTTAACACTATTGGCATTAATGTCATTAAAGGCTATATATGTCAAGGCTATTGGGAAAATTGTAATAAAGTTGCAAGCTATTAGTGGTGAAGTGAAGTTAATGTTGTTGGTTAGCTCAATATGTTGATGATCAGAGGTTATGGATTAAAAGGTTTTTTGTCGAGTATATCTAGCTTATCCATGTTAAGTTTCAGAGATCCACATGAAGATTTGATCAAGTTATGAGCAATTGTGTTCTGATAGTTTTTTTGTTTCTTTAGTTGGTGTTCCTGAAAGAAGACGATGTGATTATAGTAAGTTGATTTGTTGCAAATGCTTCTTTGGTGTTTCATGATGATGTTGGATGTTTCTAGATTGTGCTTTATCTGTGTTGCACTTCCACATTGATCGTTCTACTCACAATTGGTGATTTTCTCTTGCGTGTTCATGTTTTTCATGTTCATGGTCGCTAGGGTGATTGTAGTATGTTGTGGATCTTTGAGGAATAATTTTTAAAGTTTTTTCATGTTCAAGGATGTTGTTTTGGGTCTTCATTATGTTGTGGCTAACATTGGTTGATTCAAATTGATAATTATTTATTGATTTGTGCCAATAGTTTGTACATGTTTTATATTTTGTTAAAGACGACATGTAGTGGTGTAATCTCTTGTTGCGGATATATATGAGAAATTTTTTTTACCATTTGAAGGTATGATATGTGCAAATAATGTTCTAATATTTTGAAGTTTGAGGCAGAGTGTGAAGAAGTGTGAAGAAGAGTGAGCATATAGTTCATGTGCTTAACCAGAACTGTAATCAAGCCTTAGAAGATGTTATTTTCTCAATTCAAAATCTTGTAGATGTAATCTAAATATTTCTATAAGATAGTGTGTCTTTCTTTGGGAAGTGAACCTTGTTGTAATTGAGTAGTGAGCTCTGGGTAGTGTGACTAAATGCATGTGCATTCCCCATTTATCATTCTTTATACTTTTAGCAGGGTATAATCTTGTGGATTAACCTCCACTGTGGTTTTTCCCCTAACAAGGTTTCCATGTAAAAAATCTTGGTGTTATGTGAGTTTTTTATGTGGTGATAATTTATGCTTTCATGTTTACTTATCAAATCTGAAAATAAGTTCAATAAGTTTAATAAGTTTAATTTATGGGGCAACTGATTCACCCCCCCTCTCAGTTGTCTACCCTTGTGTTTCCAACACTGTATCCATTAAACCCTCAACCATAATACCTCAACCCTATACATTAAACCCTCAACCATAATCCCTCAACCTTATACCTTGAACCCTAATCCCTCAACCCTCAACCCTTAAACCCTAATTCCTCAACCCTCTATCCTATATATTAAATCCTTAGACCTAACCCTCATTACTCAACCCTCAATCCTCTACCCTTTACATTAAACCCTCAACCATAATACCTCAATGCTATCCATTAAACCTTAATACCTCATCCCTTAAACCATAATACTTCAAAAATCAACTCTTAAATCATAATACCTCAACCCTCAACCCTCTACCATATACATTAAACCCTCAACCCTAGGTGGGGGAGACCTAAGAGAGAGATATGAGAGGGAGAGAGAAAGCTAAAGACCTGAGAGAGGGAGTTGGAGTGAGAGAGAGAGAGAGAAAGACCTAAGAGGGAAAGAGAGAGGGATTGTGTGAGAGGGGGTTGGAGTGAGAGTTGGCTAGGTAGGGTGGAAGGGAGTGATAATTAAGAGAGAGAGAGATATTGGAGAGAGAGAGAGTTATCTAGTTAGGTGGGAGGGGGAGGTTTGAGAGAGGGAGAGGGTGGGAGGGATATATTGAGGGAGATACCTGAGAGAGAGAGAGGGAGTGGGAGAAACTTGAGAAAGAGAGAGGGAGAGAGAGAGGGAGTGGGAGAGACCTGAGGGATAGAGACTTAAGAGAGAGAAAAACTTGAGAGGGAGAGAGAGTTATATATTTAGGGTGGGAGGGAGAGACTTAAGAGAGGGAGAGTGGTTGTGAGAGATCCAAGAGTGAGAGGGTGGGAGGAATAGAGCGAGGCAGAAACTTGAGAGAGAGGTGGGGTGGGAGGGATAGAGGGAGAGAGAGACTTGAGAGAGGGGGGAGTTATACTATACATAAAAATATCAACCCTCTATCCTATACATTAAACCCTCAACCTTATACCTTAAACCCTAAGGATGGAAGAAAAGGTAGAGAGTGTAGGAGAGACCTAGAGAGGGTTGAGAGAGAATGGGTATGTATTGGTTAACAAGGAAGGAGGAAGAGAGGGAGTGAAAGGTAAAACCTTGACTATCTATCATCGATCATAAACCACAAACTTTAAATGTTATCAAAGTGGTGGAGAGAGACACAAAGAGAAAGAAAATTTAGTTTTTTGTTAATGCAGCTCATTTTGCAATCTCCAAATGTGCATCACATTTGGCACTCACCAAATGAGCTACATTGGGAAAGTACCAACCCAGAGGTTTGGATTTTTCCTTGTGCATCCAACTAAAAGGGTTGGATGACCATTTGATGCAATGGATGTGATTTTCTCAAAGGGTAACAAAATTTCACACATTTTTGGCCATGCTAACCCTCAAGTTTATACCTCTTCCAATGCAAGTTTAAAAAAATACTGTGATGACATTAGGCTCTCTTACCTATAGTACCATATCATTCTTTTTTATATTTTTATTATGTTAAGGTTTTTATCCATAACTTCTCTTGTTATTTCCTTCTTTTTTGTCAAAAACTAATATGTGCTAGTTTTAGGATAGATTTTTACTGGTTCATCGAATCTTGGAAAAAATTACATTTTTAAAAACTAGAATCCATTCTTCACGTAATGAAAAAAAAAAAGATTTTTGATTAGTTTTCAAAAAAAAAAATTGGGGTTGGGGTATGCTAAAATTAAATAGCTTTTTAGGATGTTTCCACTTTTAAAAGCCAAAAGAATGGGAATAAACTACATGGTGTTAGCTAATTTCTCACTATTCAGATTTTTAAAATTCTAAAAAGAAGTTAATGAAAAAGGGAGGGGCCCATAGACGCTATGTTGCTTTTTGATAAAAACATGACTATTTTTTGGCCTCCCCTTTTTGAAACCCTTAATATTCATTATTTTCAAAAAAAAATTGTAGCTTAGAAAGTAGACTCAGAGCACTTCAACTCTTGTTCTTGTTGAATTTTCAAATTTTGAGTGTAAGTATCTTCATTTTCTCGTGAAAATCATACTATGTTGATTTTAGAAAAAAGTGGCATCTTAAGAGCTATTTTTGTGTCACAACTTGGTGCAATTTCCCTTTTCCAACCTAGAATTTTACAAAATAGTATGAATGTCTTAAAAATATATTGTTATTTAGATGTTACAAATGTAATGAAAGACACCTTCAAATTTATAACAAGTCTTATGTAGAGTAAAAATTGTGTTTCAGTTTTTTAATATGATCCAAATATACATGCACAGTCTGATTGTAGGTTGGAAAACATAGTGGGAGGTGACTACATGATTTATGAAACCTCCAACCCACAAAATGTTGTAAGACCCTCTACACACTAAAGCAAAATAAAAAACCTTGGAAACCCGTCAATAAAAACCCATCTTCATAATGAATAGCCATTCAATTCTTCAAATTCCCTAAGAAAAATGAAAAAATGACATATATTTATGGAAGATATACATACTTAGTAGCTAGCTTCCTGCACCTATCACATGTGTTTTGGTAGGGAGAATGTTTGCTTTTCTTCGGGCTTCAAACCCCTACAACTCCCTTCCAATCTCGATGGAAACCTTTAAAATGAGAATGTCAAAAACAACAATGTTATGGGATTTATGTCCATTCAAAATTATAATTTTGAAAACCCATTAGTTCTACCATTCTTTTGTAGAAATGGTACTCCAAACAACACACACCAAAACGTTTGTCAGCTTGATTCATCAAGTCTTTCCATCAGAGCATTTTGTGAGGAGATTGGCATGGGGATGGGGTATTATGTTATAATATCTATATACATAGGTGTGTTTTCTTATGATATTAGCTTCTCCCTCCAGTATTATCATTGTACTATCAACTATAAACTATTAAACATGTTATAAGATTCATTATGAGAGCATGGTTTATAGCATTGAGTTAAACCATAGTATAAATTGTGAAGAGCTTTCAAGACAAAAATTGAATACTTATCATGCCAAAGGCATTCCCTCACTAAGGTTTCCAAACTCTATTTTTCATATCAATGGTCTCATTATTATGAGGGCATGCAATATGATTTGCTTCATCTTCACCGTTGGACTCGCTAGTTTCAAGTCATCTTTTTTACCTACTATTTCTAACATACGAAAAAACAAATTTTGGGATAGATATTTTGTAGATGTGTTAATTTCTTATCCTTTGAGCCTAAATGCTCATAAATACTCATCTAATTCTTCCCACTTGCACTGAGATATTATGCAATTTCTAATCCATAGGTGGATGATAGTTATGAGGCTTGTAAGTGAAGATAGTGTAGGAAGATAAATTGAATGAATTGAGATATTACGGAATGCTAATAGACTGAAGCAACAATTGTAGGCACATTAAATTTTCATTTAATCACACCCAACACACCCCATGTCACCTAGTTGATTCTTTAAGGTTGGAATTGTCTTGCATTAAATGCATTATTGTGTGCATGAGAGACCCACAAATCAATAGTCATCAACGATAATCCGCACGACCTAAGTATATACTATCCATCACTCTTTAGGAAACCTCATGCCAAAACTAAATAATGAACAACAATTAATTATCTCGGAACCGTCATACCCACGTTAATGTATCCTAGTGTTAGTTCATTGTAGTAGTTGACCAAAATTTTTATATCATTGACAAAATACACAATTTCTATAGAATCTTGAGGTAAGTCACTTGCCTTGGTTCTAGTGAGCTTATTTAGGAACCTGTACATGGTCTAATCATATTTTTTAAATTTTTTATTTGATTCTAAAACAATTGTGTTGTTATCCATAGGTAGATTGTATTTTCTTCACATTATTTTATAAAAAGACTACTTCATTAGGGCTTCATAATATTCTTCCTACAAACTCTACACATATTTCTCCTCGACATTGTTGGCAAGAAGACATAAATTAGGCATAATCTTGAGGTATGTCACTTTCCCTAGTACACAACTGGATCCTGTTTTGTAATGTTTTATTTGATTCTAAAATAATTATGTTGTTATCTGTTAAATGAAGGCATATTGGTGTTTTCTCTGCACATAGTATCTTACAAATTTCCACCATAGTTTGCAATATGTTCTTGTGCAATCTGTTATTATAATTTGGCACTTGTTCAGCTATTTAGGGATCTTTATAGTGTGAAAATATTTGAGCTTGACAAATGAAATACAAAGAAACCACAACCCAATAAATCAAAATAAACCCTAAGAATCAAGCCAAAAACTCAAAATCCTCACAAAACAAGGAGTTACTTGGCTTGTAATAAATTTGAACAACTCCCAAATTTTTTGCATGGAGGACAATGGGATGTCATGTTTGAATGCAAAATTAGATGCTACATTTAGGGAAGCTCCATAGATGGAAATTTAGCTAAAAATGGTTGAACTAAATTTAAGAGCTCTGAAGATATTGAGCAAACCCACAAGCATAGGAATTTTGTACATACATATTTTCTCCCTTAAAAACCCTCTCAAAGATGATAGATCTATTGACCATGGATTTAGAATCACTGGGAACAAGGTACCATTTCTTTTAGCCATGTATAAGGCACATAACACTTATCTGAATCACCATCTATGACTAGAACTCAAACCCATATTTTTTTATGATGCTTTCTTTCCTCCTCCATTGAAACGCACATTTATTTAAAAAAATAGATATTTCTTTTAGATATCTCCAACATCGAAGTACGAAAATAACTTTTACTTCTTGCAATTTTGCAATTTTCAATTATAAAGCATTAACATATGGAATATACAAATGAGATTTTACCTAAGCCAAATTTAGACATGAGAAGAGTTGAATTTACCTTATTTATTCTTTACAATACCTCCAAGGATTTTTTTTATTTTTTTCTACACATAATTTCGAGAAATTTATTAAACTTTATGTGATTCTCTTTACCCACTACATTTATTTCCTCAATAAAATTATTGTTGTGTTCAACATTGGAACTCCTTTCAAAAAAATCCCTGAAATGCTTTAAATCCAACCAATAAAACACCTCTAATCCTTAACATGATTCTCAAATAATGCTCAATAGTAAGGAATTAGTAACACCCAAACTAAAAATTTAATAATGCTCAATAGTAAGGAATCAGTAACTTAACACTTGCTTTCAAGCACTGATCAATTGTATAGCCATCTTAAAATAGAAACAAGGTGCAACCATATTACACACACAACTAGAGCTATACATACAATTTTATAAAATTATAGTTTCTACGTATAACTATCTCATATGTAAGTACTCGTCTAATGCTCTAAAATGTAAAATAGTTACAATACATATAGAATAGAGCATTAAGGGGCTTACATCAGGAAACCCACTAGATTATCCCACCTATCAATCCATTATGAATAATTTGTTAAAGAATCCAGTTCCTACAATCACCCTATCAACTTCCAAATTAGCAACAAACTCAAAAATTAGAAAACGTTATACCTATCCCAATTGAGTTCAAAATTTCCAACATCTACTTTGGTGTGCAATGGGTACGTTGAAGAGGTGTGAAGGTTAATTTGGAAAAAAAATGGTCTATTTTTTTGCATACATTTGTGTGGTATATGAGGTCAATTGGTAGGTCATTTAGGAAATGATGTTGTTTTTGCAACATAGATCTTAGTGGAGAAGTGATAGCTTCAAAACAACTATGCATACACTTATAGTTTGGTTGATAGAAATGTCTCTAAATGGGCATAATAAACCCATGAACATAGGGTGCCCCACTAGATTAATTCACCATGAATAAATTTTTCTTCTAAATTTTTTGTAGTGAAAATAGGAAAATGGTGTCCAATGAATGAGTTTATCACACTTTAGAAATCATTACGAAACTATAGATGATTGGAAGGCATTATTTCATCAAGAGATTTACCTACTATCTAGAAGTGTTTCCTTGAGGTATAATTTCTTGGATTGATGAGCTTAAAGCATCAAGGTTCTATAAAATTTAACACAAGCTAATCAAGGTCATCATATGATAGTGAGAAATTTATGATTCAAATTTAATTAAATAAAATCAATTTGGATAGAATTTCTTGCATAGTCTTATTTCTAAATACCCATTTCATTGATGTGTCTACATTTGTGTGTGTGAATAATGTGTACGTACATTGGGACTTATAATTATAGTACACATAGCATCATTGATAGAATCCTTGTTAGTCTGATTTCTAAGGATTGATATATCCAAACACATCGTGTACATTTCTACATATACAATTTGTATACACATAAGATTCTATGTGCATGTAGTTTATTGCAATGCATGATAAGGCTTATATGCAAATATGATCTTGAATTCTTTTTTTCTTGATATCCATATAAACCTCTACATGTGCGCTTCTATAGAATGTATACAAATATGATCCTAGGAACATAGTACACAACTTGGTTATCTTAATAATATAAGAAAGAAATATTGTTAACACATCAATGTAAATTTTTTCACCCCACAGTTTTATATATTAACAATTACAAGGTGTGGAAGGTCAATTTGAAACAAATGGTCTATTTTTTGGTACAATACTACAATAAACCTCTCAATGGAGAAGTCATATGCATCCACTTACAAGGATTCAAACATGATCAAAATAAAAAATTTAATCAGAAAAATAAAAAAATAAAAAAATCAAGCTCAAGTTTACCATAAATTTCTACATGCATGGGTCCATTTTGTCTGGCATTGTTGTTTTTGTCAATATAACTATCGCTTATTAGCTCTGCCATTATTGGTATGCAGTCATTATAGCTTTCCCTTGTTAGCTTTGTTGTTATTGACATGTCTACATTTATGTGTGTGAATAATGCGTAGGTACATTGGGACTTATAATTATAGTATGCATAACATCATTGATAGAATCCTTATTAGTCTGGTTTCTGAAGATTGATATATCTAAACAGATCATGTATATTTCTACATATACAATTTGTATACACATAAGATTCTATGTATATACTTGTAGTTTGTTGTAGGGCATGATAAGGTTTCTATGCAAATCTGATCCTAAATTCTTTTTTTCTTGATATCCATATAGACCTCTACATATGCACTTCTACGAAATGTATACAAATTTGATCCTAGGAACATAGTACACAACTTTCTTATCTTAATAATAAAAGAAAGAGATATTGTTAACACATCAATTTCATAATTTTCACCCTACATTTTTTTATACTAACAATCAATTTTCTTTGTACAAGGTGTGGAAGGTCAATTTGAAACAAATGGTCTATTTTTTGGTACATTTTTGCAATGAAACTCTCAATTATTATCACATTTATGAATTTGAACTAGCACGAGCTATAATATATTATTGTAACTTCATTTTGAACCATCCACTTACTCTATCATCTTGTGCTCTCTATATAGACACATAGATTCCATTTTTCATTTTATTACATATCACACATTAAGTGAAATCCATTGCTAATATCACCTCTAAATTTCAAGTCATGGGAGTTGGAGTGGTAGAAAAGCCCCTTATTAAGAGTCATTTTTTGGAAAATGGATAATGTTATAATTTTTCAAATTAAAAAAAAATTATGAATGTATGTTGAATCACAAGTATTTGCACAAAGATTTTACAAAGATGGGAAGATGTTGGCTAATATTAATGGTACATGAGCTTCATTATTTTCATGATTTCATCTATGTTTGTATCTTTGAAAATTGATACATATCACTTCTACATTTATACTTTTAATGCATAAATGTATGGACAAAAAAAAAGATATTTTTTCTCACATTACTTTCAATTTAGTTAATCTATTGGAAAATATTAATGGTAAAGGAAATTCATTATTTTCCTCATTTCAATCATGTTTGGATCTTTAAAAATGGATGCATATTGCTTCTTCATTAAGACTTTTAATCCACAAATGTATTGGACAAAAAAAAGATTTTTTTTTCACATTACTTTTAGTTTGGAATTTCTATGTAGTTTCAAGTCAATCCTCATTAACTCATATTATGTATGTTCAAATATAGATGATATGTGCTCAACTATATAATGAAATCCAACTTTTAGAGCTACATTTAGATTCAAATAATATGCATATACAATCATTTCACTAATGTAGCAATGTATGTTGTCAATATATAGTATAAATTTATACACTTTTGGTTAGTTATATGTACCATTATTTACTTTTCATCGATTTAAAAAAATTAGCTCAGTTGCATTTGATAATGTTTGTTGGCATCAATTGGTGTTGTTTCCATTGCAGTACTCAATAGACAAATTAAACCTGATTTTGCTAAATATCGACAAGCATAGTTGCTATTTTAGGAGCTTTAACAAGAATAAAGAGCCTCATTATGTTCCATGTAAACATTTTTCTTTTTGTAATATGCCATCAAATACATCTCTACATTCATATTCAAAACAACTTGTCTCTAACTTTAAAAAATTAGGTCCATATCTTGATAATTGTGAATTCTACAAGTCTTTATATCAATCTAGAGTTTGTTATTTCCATGGAATCATGCTAGGAAATATTCAACTAGAAACATAAAGTTATGTGCATAATACTATCCACTCAAGGAATTTATTTAAAAGCCATTATAAATGATAATTGTTGCTAAATTTTTTTATTTCCAATAAAATTATGGAATAATAGAACTTTCCCATTTTCTTTTATATACAAATATTATGCATTCAATTCATTTGCAAAATCCATAATTCATTATATAATATGTTTTAAATTTATATCTACTATACCAATTTTATCCCTCTTATGCAAACAAATGGCTCAGCAACACAAATAGAAAGAAATATCCCTCCAAGGAAAACTTGTGCATGACAGGAAATTGCTTAATGTTGATCCTAACAATATCAGAATTCAAACTTCCATTGTTGCAACTGAGTCTTAGCTACATAAAATTTATAATTATAAATGGAAAGGGGCCAAAATTAGATCCAAATTACATTGGATAAAGGAAGGAAATAAGGGCACAAAATATTTTTTTAATTACCTCAACTATAAGTGTAAAAGAAGAAAGAATTGGTGCTATAAGGGATGAATTCAATATCTTGCAATTTAGTCCTACTGATATTTACACTATTTTCAAATGATTTTATGAGAACACTTCAAAGATGACCAATGGGAGGATATCCAACATGTTCTTGAGGATATTGTCAAAGACCATATTCCTAACAAAATTGACCCAGGGTACAACTAGTATCTTGATAGAACGTTATCATTGGAAGAATTTGAAAATGCCCTTTTCTCTATGGCCCCTCATAAAATTTTAGGCAATGAAATACTTCCTATGGAATTCTACTAGGTTACATGGCCACACATAAAGGAATATTTTTAATGTTTATACCTAGAGGCCTTCAACAAAGGTTCTTTAGGACTAAACATTAATGGTGGCATAATTAAGCTCCTTCCTAAAGGAAAAATGGAAGAAACTATCTCTAGTTGGTGCCCTATCACCTTACTTAATACTTCATATAAAATCATAGCTAAGGATTTGGCTATTTGAATAAAACCAATGGTGCAACGTATTGTTCAAACAAAGCAAACATATTTTATTGTTGGCAGATATATTCTTGACAATATCATGTTAGCATCAGAAACTTGTGAATGGGCACAAAAAACTTTTTGAAATGCTATTTTAATTAAGCTTGCTTTTGATAAGGCCTATGATATAATTTGTTGGAGCTTTATTATTAAAACACTTCAATGGTTGAGCTTTGGTCCTAAAATTCATTCTCACATTCAAATGTTGTTCTAGGATGCTAATGCTCGAATTATCATCAATAATATGATGTCTGGTTATTTTTTTTACAACGATCCATTCACCAAGGATGTCCTCTAGCTCCTTATCTATATGATCTTACGACTGGTGCTTTGGGTTATCTTCTTCAATGTACTTTTAATCAATAACTCATTGTAGGAGTTTCCATTCCTCACAATGATGTTATTAGTTTGCATTTTGTTGATGAAAACTTAAAAATTTTGCAAAAAATTGAAAGAGATATCACTAATCTCATGGAAA
Organism: Sequoia sempervirens; assembly: GCA_007258455.2. NCBI lineage: Eukaryota > Viridiplantae > Streptophyta > Pinopsida > Cupressales > Cupressaceae > Sequoia > Sequoia sempervirens. The sequence goes on from VDFB02271358.1 coordinate 365,755,837, forward strand.
TTTTGAAGCTTTACTATGGAATTTTTTGTTCTAAACTGGCTCATAACAAAACAAAATTCTTAATGGTTCAAGTCAAGGTTGTTCCCCAATGGATTCTTAAAGAGTGGAAACAAATCAAACATGGAGAAATTATGAGATATCTTGGAATTCCCTTCGCCATTGGGGTTTCTCTCTATGATATGTGGAATTGGTTTCTTAATAGACTTAAGCAAAAACTCTTTAATTGGGGTAATAAATTCATTTCCTTGGCTAGTAAAATTCAAGTTGTAAACAAGATTTTACTTGCTACACATGTTTATTATTCTTCGTGTTAGATGCCTTCTAAAAAAGGTTATGAGGACTGAGTCAAAATTATTCAAAAATTTATGTGGTCCAAGTGGGATGGTAACTTAGGTTATATATCCACATCATGGTCTCATTGTACCTAGCCAAAACATAAAGGAGGCTTGGGTTTCATAGATCCGCAGTTTCAAGGGATTTTCTTGGCTACCAAATGGATTATTAGAGTTGTTAAAGGGGATGAACCATGGAAGATTCTCATTCAATATTGGATCTATCATGCTTCAATTAAAGGCAAATGGAAACAAGTGGGTTGGTTAGAAAAAAATATTCATGCTTTTTTTTTCCATCAAGGCTTCTCTCCCCCTTTAGGCCATCTAGAAAGCTTGGAAATACGTTTGTCATTTCTCAAAGTGGAGGGGAGAAGAATCCCTTCAACTTGGTTTTAGCTTTTCCACTTCATTTATTTGGTGGAACAAACATATCCTCTATCATGAACAAACCCTTGCATGAAGCTTCCCGAAGCATTCCTATCCTTATTCAAAAAAGGGTCTATAATGTTGGTGATCTATGGGACTTTTAGTCAATGTGTTGGTCTCCATAGAATGTGGTTTAAAATTAGTTCACTCTTAGAAACAAACATAAGGATTTCTTGATCTTTGTGTAGTCTTTGGTGCCATTGGAGTTGTCTATGAAACTTTGTACTCCAATCCATTGCATTTTTTATAGATTGGTCATGGATGACTTCATATCCCTTTTTTTTTCCTTCAAAAAGATATACTTGCAGCTACTTCCTAAGTTTTCCTTGAAGCCATGTTTGAATTCTAAATGGAAGTGCAGGTTTAGTGAAAGGTTTTGGATAAAATTATCTACTCAAATTTGGAGATCTAAAGTTGATTCAGAAGCTCAGTTAATTTCATAGAAGATACTAAAATTTGAGCTGCTCGTTGGGGATAGACTAAAATGTATTATGATCTAGCCAACTAACCATCATTTTTGTTACATACATAAAAATATGAAGCATATTTTTTGGAATTCTCAAGTGGTTAAGAAGCTATGGAATGTTGTTTTTAATATTTTTTTTTTCTATTATCTTTACTCACAAGTTAAGCTAGAAAGAACCTCTTCTTGGTGCTGGTTTTTATGATAATAAATTTTTTGATGGTGTAAGACATGATATTTTGCTACATATATGGAGAAATAGATGCAAAGTTATTTTTACTAACAATAATGATCATCAAGCAATTATGTTTTTACAACTTTACTCTGATATAATTTTTTGTCTTATTGCCATGTTTCTTATGCTCTAGAATGAGGTATTGAAAATTCCCAATTTGAGTTTTCAGAATTGACAGATCAAGTTGCAAGTTGAATAGTTGCTAAGAAAAAAATAAATTTGTATCAAGAAAGGTTTAAGTTCTCTTTTCCAAGTTGTATAGTGCTTTTGTATTTAATTTTTCATGTATCTTTTTAGCTTATTGTGACTTTAGAAGTTTTTGCTATGTACATTGGTTTTGATCTAGGTATTTTTTGTGTTGTGGTTGTTTGTACAACTCATTGTAATGGTCCTTGTACTATTTCTCACTACAAATTTTTAACTGCATTTTATTCTTTATAACTTCATTTCTTTAATACAAAAAATATATATATATCCCTCGAAAAATCTTATCTTGTGCACATGAAGGTATGATTGCTACTTAAGATTATTTTTACATTGAGAGTTGTAAACTTATAAGTAAGATTAGGGTAGAGGAGTCGATACGTAGGTGGGGGCCCTAACATGTGATGGTACATGTGCTCATTGGGGCCCACATGTGTACGTTGGTCCTCCATAACTTAAAAAAAATATTGCATAAATAGGCACGACGAGATCAAACAGAAATCAAATTTTAAATGTACACATAATCATATATATTTGGAAACAAAACAAGTACACGTTGGCAGCCAAACATAATGAAGTGTATCCAACTTGTATCTAACATAACACAAGTAGCATTCCAACATGGAAATTAAACAACCCAAACATTAATTTTTTCACCCTTCCCTATAAACTTTGAAACCTGACTTTCATACCAATGTAGGTGTCACTTTCACATTAATCACAACTACCTAACATAAACAAGGTGCCAATTTAGCACAACTCAAACCCATCCAACCCATCTTTGACCAATTGGAAAACCCATTACAACCATGTTTCCCACCATAGCATAACCAAACCAACACATAAATGCATTTGTTTGTCTCTTCAACCATGAGACCTAGAACACGTATCAGCATGAATCTATCCCATCTTTCCAAGTAGGGTATGCACGTACTAGAGTTGAACACAAATATCCCACCTACATCCATTTTTAAGAGCTATAATGCAGCCATTATTAAAAAAAATCATGGAAACAATTTCAAATAATCCACCAAACCAATCAACTAAAGAATTAATGACCAAAATCAATCAAATCTCCAATTCATATCACCTAGAATTTAAATTCAAAAGAGGACAACAATTTAATTCACCACTCCAAAAAAGCATCAATCAAATTTAAATAATTCCCAATGCAAATAGCCATGAAAACCTTCAAGTATTCACTTATTCTGCAATGAGCAACATAAGAAAAGGAGGAGTGACAAGCACAAAATTCACTGAGTTAACAGCAAGGGGAGGCAACAATTCAAATTCTAGTGCACTAGAGCAACCATATTGTTCCAGGTATTCCTCTCAGATTTTTCCATTCCCAAGCTTTATATTGTTATTCATTATAGCCACTACTTTTTTCCATTTGTAAGCTTTATGTTGATCTTCACTATAGCCATTACAGTCATAGTTTTTTATGTATGTTTCCCTAGGGTTTATATTTCAAAAATTATAGTCGCAGGTTAGCATTTTTGTTTCCCTAGGGTTTATATTAAAAATATTACAGTCATAGGTTAGCATATGTGTTCCATAAGGTTTATATTGAAAATATTACAGTCATGGTTTACCATATAAAGCTTTCCCTAGGGTTTATATTGTAAATATTATAGTCATATGTTAGCATATGTCTTCCCTAGGGTTTATATTGCAAATATTACAATCATATGTTAGTATATGTCTTCCCTGGGGTTTATATTACAAATATTATAGTCAAAGTTTACCATTTTTGTTTCTTGAAGGTTTATATTGCAAATATTACAGTCACAATTTACCATTTTTGTTTCCTTGGGGTTTATACTAGAAATATTAAAGTCATATTTTACCATTTATGTTTCCCTAGGGTTTATATTGGAAATGTTATAGTATTAGTTTAACCTTTTTGTTTCACTAGGGTTTATATTGTAAATATTACAGTCATAGTTTAGCATTTTTGTTTAATAGGTTCAGCATTATCATTCACTCTTCTTATCTTATCCTCATAGGTTCTGCATTATCATTTATATTGTAAATATTGTAGTCATAGTTTAGCATTTTTCTTTCATATGTTTTCCATTATCATACACTCTTCTTATCTTATTCTCATAGGTTTTGCATTATCATTCACTCTTCTTATCTTATTCTCATAGGTTTTGCATTATCATTCACTTTAGTTATCTTATTCTCATAGCTTCTGCATTATCATTCATTCTAGTTATCTTATTCTCATAGCTTTTATATTATCATTCACTCTGGAAATCTTATTCTCATAGGTTTTTTTTTATCATACACTAATTTTTTCTTCGATGTCAGTCATTAATTTTTGAGTTTCTCTTTTTATTAGGTTTTATTTTCATCTTTTTCACAGGTTCCGCTTCATCAATTCACAAATATTTATGCCTTTCAATGATTTTTTCAAAGACAAAATATGTGAGATTTGTTAAACTCTTATTGTTTTTCATTTGTAAGCTTTCTATTGTGTCATAGTTAAAATGTGAGTGTGGTTTTCACTTTGTTGTGCATGAGAATGTTTATGTTGTACACACTTAAGAGATATGAGTTGTTCTTAAACTGTAACTCCCTTGCATAGTTTATAATTCTATGCTTCTCACACCTCTATTTCCTTATGTCACTCACTTCGCAATAAATGTAACTCTCTAAAATATTAATAGTATTTTTAAATTTAAATGTAACAAACTAAAAATTTAACACATACGAAAACTAAATAGTCTTTTCTTTAAGCATCACTATCATCATATATATAAAGATAACTATTCAAGCATTTGTGTTTCAATATAGTTTAGCATTTATGTTTCATAGGTTTTGCATTATCATTCACTCTAGTTATTTTATTCTCATATGTTCTACATTACAAACTAATTATTCTTTTGTTTATGCATCACTATCTTCATACATATAAAGATAATTGTTCAATCATCATTGTTTTTATTATACTTATTTTGTGTAGATGGCTAAGGGTAATGCAGTGCTGACCCATATTGGGAACAAAAAAGAGAAGCGCCATGAAAAGGTTACCCTGCCACAAATGAGGGACTAGATTCCCCCCTAAACCAGATCCTCTTACACAGGTAGGGGATGTTTCTAGTCCTCAAATACCATAGATTGAGGTTACTACACCTCAGATACAATAAAAAGTAAACAAATATAGAAGTTGTGGTGTTCTGATGACATGAAAAGGGCACTCTATGACATTGAAGAGAATCACATGTTCATAAGGGGGGTTTCCAAAAAGTGGAAAATCCCAACAACCACACTATTTAAATGGATAGGGGGTCTAACAACAACTTGTAAGAAAGGTTTTCCAATAGTCCTTAGTGAAGAGGAAGAACATCTTATTGTGGAATAGTGCAAGCAAATGGTTGATATTGGGCATGGTCTTAAGATATTCAATATTAAGTCTAAGGTTTTCCAATTATGTTAGAATAGACCAAACCCTTTCACCAATGGGTTCTCGAGGAAGTCTTGGTGGATAGGCTTCAAGCATAGACATCCTGGACTTGCATTGTGAATTGTTGAAGGCATAGAAAAAGATAGGGCATTCAATCTTAAAGTTGATGTTGTAGTTGCATTATACAATACACGGTCTGCAGCATATGAAGCACTTCCATTTGGTCCTGATTGCATATGGAATTACAATGAAACTAGCATCTAGGTAGGAAAAATGGGTCCATGAAGGTGCTCACAAGAAAAGGTAGTAGGAATGTCTCTTACATTATCCCAAAGAGTCATGAATGGATAACCATTCTATGTTGTGTTAATGCTATTGGGCAAATAATTCCAAGATTCTACTTGTTTAAGGGGAGTGTGAACATAGATAATTACATCGTAGACTGTGAACTAGGTGTGTGTATGGCAACCTAGCCCCATGCATGGATGACCAAAGGATTGTTCATAGATTGGTTGACCCACTTCAAAAACTCAGTTCTAAGTGGTATATTTCCCTGCAACAGGCTCTTGCTAATTTTTGACAGCCATGGAAGCCATGTAGCACTCAAAACCATCTAGGAAGCAAGAGAAATTAGTGTATATTTTTTAACATTTCCATCACACACCTTAGATAAGCTACAACCATTGGATGTGAGTGTGTCTTCACCTTTTAAAGCTTACTTCAAATTAGAATGTGCATATTTTTTATCAAGGTTTCTAAACATTGGAGTGAGGAGGAGAGAACTTGCAATGTTAGGTAGCAAAGCAATGAAAAGAGCTTTGACAGTTGACAACATCAAAGTTGGGTTTAAAAGGAATGGTATATAGAAATTGAATCCTAATGCACTTATGAATGGCACACATCCCAATGAGACATTTGTGGTTAGCGAGGATGCTGATGTAATTGAAAACATTCTCGGCCTTTGAGGACTTGGTCTATCAAGCAAGGATGTGGCAATATTATAGTCCACTCTTCCAAATGGATTTTTGTAGACTACAATAGAAACATATTACTCACCTCATATTTTTCCTCCTAAATCAATTACACAAGTGGTGGTTGATGAACACACCCCTCCCATGGTGGAAAAACCCATTCATCAATTCAGTGAAAGTCTAGATCTTCCATCAGAATGTAGCCAACCATCCTAGTTGGTTGAGGGAGCAATGAACTTGGGCACTGATTTTCAAGTCCCACAACAACAGGATACCTATAGTTTCCCATCACTACCACCTACAATTAACCCTTCTCAAGTTGTGCATTACTATGCTCCTTCTTGCAATTCAAATTTATGAGGTAATGAAGATGTAGCAGAGGGCTCATAGATAGTGGAGGAGGTCATTTCCACATAGTTGGATGAGATAGAACAAACACAAACAGTTCCACACATCAGCAAGTTCCTCAAGTTTCTTGTCCACACTTTTCATCAAAATAAATCCAAAGTTGGTGTGATTCAGATTAGTAGACAATCTCAATTGTTGACAATAGATGACTACATGAGGTTATTAATGGAGCAAGAGCAAAGGAAAAAAGAGGTTGAGAAGCTAAAAGAAAGAAAGAGACAACAAAATGAGGAGAAAAGGTAAGCAATACTTTTGGCAGTGGATTTGAAGGAGAATGCCAGAATTGAGAAGGAGTTACTGCAAAAACAAAAGGATCAACACATATTACAACAAAAAAAGGATAGAGATGTGAAAAAGGAGCAAGAGAAGCTTCACAAGGAACAAGACTAAAAGGAAAGAGTGATGCAGGAGCATCTAGGGCCAAGAACAATCCTGCATCATTTTCTTGTGTTGTTTGATTAAATTTTGGGCATACATATTCTATCAGCAAGACTTCGTCCTATCAATGGGATGTTCTTTCATGTCCTACCAACTTAGTGATGGTGTTGGAATTCATCAGTGTATGGTGTTCTCATTGGAAGGACATTTTGTTTGGTTCCAATGATGCACCGATAGTACTACTTTGTCATCAATGTGAGGATTTCCTATCGGTGGCATGAGATCTCCTATCCTACTGATAGTCCAATGGTGGGTGTCGTCAATGGAACTTTTGACTATCATCAAGACTTGGTTAGTAGTCCCCATGATGGCCCAATGTGCATTTGTTCAACTTTCTCAATCGAAAGGAGTGTGTTTTATCATCAAGACCGTCTCTTCTGTCTCCCCGATGCTATGATGTGTTTGTTTGGCATGACCTAGTGGTATCAATGGGACTCAAACTTGAGTCTCCCTGATAGGACGATGATTGGTGTACATGGTGCTCATCGACGGGACATCTCCATTTTGATGGGAGGTGATTTGGGGTCTCACCAATGGGGCGATGGACTCAGTAGTGTATGTAGTGTGATTCATGCATCAGTCAATGACATTGGACAGTGACACTTGGTAGAGCCAAATTTGATGGATTTCCACATTGTTGTTGTGTAAATTAATCTCCATTGGTCGACTCAATGAGCTACTAATAATTATGTAACAATCTAATGCTTAGAAAATTCTAGAAACTTTGACTTGAGAGCAAGAACGTGCATGGAAACCCTAAAGGAATAAGATAGTATGTAGTTATAGCAAGGTAGAGCTGGACAAAGAAGGGGTCAAGTCAGATGAAGTGTAGAACATAGGGTTGCTCTAACAAAACTTTCTAAATGTAACTCTTTTATTGACTAAATAGAATATTTTTTTCTCCTATGCATTCGTTTGATCTTCTTGTGTGTCTATGTTGGCTACAAGATCAGATAGCGTGGCAATGCCCTTCAGTCTCGACTATACCAAGTGGTATTAGAACAGGTTTTCTCCTAAGAAGGTTTCAAGCATTTACAAAGTCCTAAAGAGAATTTGTTGTGGGTGAGTAAGAAAGAAGGAGACCTACAACTGTAGAGGGCTTGTGTAAGATGGCACAAAGAGGATGAGGCAAAGGACAAGGGGTGCAAAGATAAACAAATCCTATCCTAATAGATATGTTGAGAGGAATTGTAGCCATATTAGAGGCTGTCGAGAATACACAACATAGAGGTCATCATGTCAATGATCATGTGAGTGATGGTGAAGAAGAAGAAGAATAGGTTTAAGCTAAAGGAGAACAACCAGAACTTGATCGAGGGGAAGAGAGGTTCATTTGAGCCCTAACCTAAATAAATACTAGACCCCATTTTGACCCTCTTGAGTACAAAGGGAACCTGAATTTTGATGAATTTCTAGATTGGATTACTAAGATGGAGAAGTACTTCAAGTTTGAAGGTACTAAAGATGAAAAGAAGGTGAAATATTCCTTCATGAAATTGAAGGGGAATGCATCCCTATGGTGGGATCATTTATAGGCTGATAGAAAAAGGAGAGGTAAGGAGAAGATAAAATCATGGGACCGCATGGTGAATAAATTGAAAGAAAAGTTCATGCCAACAAACTATCATATTAGTCTATTTAGGAAATTGCAGAACTTGAAGCAAAGAGTCCAATGTCAAGGATTACATTGAATAGTTCTATCAATTGAGTCTTCAAGAAAACCACAGTAAGGATGAGGTTGAGCAAGTTTCAAGATACCTAAATGGTCTATGAGTATCCATTCAGGATGAAATAAGTTTTCTCAAGTTCCAATGCATGGAAGAGACTTATCATTGTGCATTGAAAGGTGAGGAGAAATTAAATAGAAAGCAACAAAGCAATAATAGAGGTAGAGCTAGAAATTCCCATGAACGAGGATAGAGCAATGGTGGAAGAGGATATTCTACCAAACATGATGGAGAAGGTACCTCTCAAGACATAGGAGGTAGAGGATATTTTCAAGGAAAAGGAGAGTCATCTTGAGGAAGAGGTAGTTTTGGGAGTGGAAGAGATAGAGGATTCATTGTTACACACTAAAAATGTGGAGAGACCAGGCACAAGTCTTTTGAATGCCCACAAGTTCAAGGTCGAGGTAAAGGAAAAGAGGTTAGAGTGCATGTGCCACAAGCTAAAGATGAAAAGGTGGAAACTTCAAAGCATGCAGAGGACACAAAACATGGAGAATCCTTGATGATAAGGAAGATTTTGTTTAGTTTTGAGAAGGTGGAAGCAAAAATGATATAGAGAAGAAATTTGTTCAAAACCAAATGCAAGTTAGGTGGTAAGTGTTGTAAAGTAATTTTAGATAGTGGCATCATGAACAATATTGTGTCTGATGAGATGGTGAGGAAGTTGAAGCTAAAAATAATGAAGCATCCCAACCCATACAAGGTTTTATGGTTGCAAAAGGAGCATCAATTATTGGTAAGAGAACAATGCTTGGTTAATTTTCAAATTGGTAAATACAAAGATGAAATACTATGTGATGTAATGCCTATGGATGCCTATCATATCTTATTGGGAAGACTATGGTAGTTTGACCATCAAGTAGTTCATTTTGGTAAGAGTAATACATATACCATTAAGAGGGATGGTCAGGAATTTACTTTGAATCCCATGAAGGATAAGGATGAAGACACAAAAGATACTTCCAAGGTGTGTTTTGTCATAGGAAAGTAGTTCCTGAAGGATCTAAAGAAGGATGATATTTTTTATGTAGTTGTAGTACGACCACCTCATAAACTGATAGCAAAAAAGGAAGAAAAGCTTTCAGCAGAAGTTCAAGAATTGGTTGATGAGTATGTTGTCATAATGATGGAGTTATCAGATGGGTTGCCATCGGTGAGATAAATTAGTCACTATATGTATTTGATTCTAGGAACAAGTATTCCAAACAAGGCACCATATAGGATGACACCACAAGAGAATGAAGAGGTAAATAGACAATTCAAGGAGTTGTTGTACAAATGTTTGATTAGGGAGAGAGACATAGTCCATGTGTTGTACCTATTGTTTTATCACCTAAAAATGGAAGTGAATGGAGGATGTGTACAAAATCTCATGCAATCAATAAGATTACCATTAAGTATCAATTTCCATTTCCCAAAATGGATGATTTAATGGACTGTTTGAGCTAAGCAAGGTATTTCACAAAGATTGATCTAAAAAGTGGTTATCATCAAATCAAAATTTGTGAAGGGTATGAGTGGAAGACAACATTCAAGATGAAGGATGGACTCTATGAGTGGCTATTCATGTCATTTGGATTGAAAAATGCACCTAGTACATTCATGAGACTAATGAATAAGATGTTGAAGCCCTATCTTGGTAAGTTTGTCATAGTTTATCTTGATGATATTTGAATTTTCAATAAAACCAAAGAAGAACATTTATAACATATTAGAGCTATTTTGCAAAGATTCAAAGAAGAAAAGTTAATGGTGAATCTGAAAAATTATACTTTCATGAAGGAGTTAGTATACTTGGGATGTGTGATTTTTGAGGAGGGACTAAAAAAGGATCTTGAGAAAGTAAAGGCTATTGTTGAGTGAACATCACCAAAGGGTATTTTTGAAGCCCATAGTTTTCATGGGTTGGCAAGTTTCTATAGGAAATTCATAAGAATTTTTAGTGGGATATGTGCTCCCATCATGGAGACAATGAAGGGAACAAGAAAGGAGTTCCAATGGATGACTACAATAGAGAATAGTTTCAAGCTGTTGAAAAGCAAGGTGATAGAACAACCGGTGTTGGTGCTACCAGACATTGGAAAAGTTTTCTAGGTAGATTTTGATGCAATTGGAACAACAATTGGAGGATTTCCTATCTAGGAAGGAAGACCAATCACATACTTCAGCAAGAAGTTGAATGAAACCAAGAGGAAATATTCAGTGTATGATCAGGTGTTCTAAGCAATTATGCAAGCACTCAAGAAGTGGAGGCATTATTTATTGAGGAAAGAATTTGTGTTGTATACAAATCATCATGTTCTACAATTCATAAACAACCAAGGTAATTTGAATAAAAGGCATCTGAAGTGGGTTTAATTTTTACAAAGTTATTCTTTTGTGTTAAAACATAAAAGTGGTAAATCCAATAAAGTTGTTGATTCACTAAGTAGGAGGACCTTATTGTTGAATGAGATGAGAGTGATTGTTGTTGGATTTGATTCATTAGGTGAGTTGTATGAGCATGACCCAAATTTTAGAGAAGCATGGTTAGTATGCAAGAACCTAGCTGAACTGGATCAGACTCCATGGCTAGAATATTTCATTTAGGAAAACTTGTTGCTCAAAGAAAAGAAGTTGTGCATACCGAGAGGTTCCATGAGGTAGAATCTCATTAGAGAGAAGCACATTGGTGGATTAGGAGGACATTTTGGAATAGATAAGATAACTACATTGTTGAATGAAAAGTTATTAATGGCCAGGAATGAGTGTGGATGTTAAGAAAATGGTACAAGGATGTAGAATTTGTCAGCATGCAAAAGGTATGAAACAAAATACCAAACTATATCAACCATTACCGATTCCAAAGAGACCATGTCAATGCATCAGCATGGATTTTTTTCTAGGACTGCCTCAAACTGAAAGAGGTAATGCTTCAATTTTTTTGTTTATTGATAGATTTTAAAAAATGGCTCATTTTATTCCATGTCACAAAACTAGCGATGCTTCCCATATAACAAAAAAAAATTCAAAGAAATAGTTTGGTTGCATAGTTTTCATAAGAGCATCATATCTAATTGAGATACAAAGTTTGTTAGTCATTCCTGGCATACATCATGGAAGAAATTAGGCACACATTTTGGTTTCAGTTTAGCCTACCATCCATAAACAAATGGTCAGAATGAGGTTGTGAATAGAAGTTTAGGTAATCTCCTTCAATGTTTGATTGTAGACAAACCAAAGCAGTGGGATTTGTTCTCCCAAGCAGATTTTGCCTATAATAATTCAGTGAACAAGAGTATTGGAAAAATTCAATTCAACATGGTGTATAGTTTTAGCCCTTGGTGCGTAAATGAACTCACAAATAGTGAAAACTTGGTGAAGACAAGTGTTGTGGTAGAGGATTTTGTAGAATATATAAGAGATTTGCATAAAGAAGTGAAAGAAAAGTTGGAGAAGAGTACTGCTAAGTATAAGGATTCTATTGATTTTCACAGACAAGAGCAAGAATTCCAAATTGGAGAAATAGTTTGGGTTTATCTAAGAAAAGAGAGGTTTCCATAGGGAACCTACAATAATTTAAAATGGAAAAAGATCAGTCCTTGCTAGATTCTACGTAAGTTTTCAGCCAATTCATATGAAGGTGACCTTCCAAAAAATGTAGGCATATCTCCTATCTTCAATTTCAATTATTTGTACAAGCATTTTGATGGAGAGACAAGTTCTCAACCACACTTGTCTATTAATATTGATTGGGTGAATCAGCTACTAGAGAAGCAAACTGAAGAAGCGGATGCAATTATTGATTCCAGGGTTGCAAAGAAAACACCTGGTAAAGAGTACCTAGAATATTTGGTTCACTGGAAACGAAAACCAGTCAAGGAAGCATCTTGGTTGAAGGTGCATGAGTCGGTTCAATTTGGATTATCGGTTCCAAATTGGCCCAAATTTTCCTGAGTCTTCACTCATGGAACATTTCTCCAACCCTAGGTGTCTGTTGCAAAAGCATCCAAGGACAAGAATAATCCTACATCATTTTCATGTGTTGTTTGATCAAATTTTGGGCATACATGTTCTATCAACAAGACTTAGTCCTATCGGTGGGACATTCTTTCATGTCCCAATGACTTAGCAATGGTGTTGGAATTCATTGGCATATGGTGTTCTCATTAGCAAGACATTTTGTTTGGTTCCAGTGATGCACAAATGGTACTACTTTTTCATCAACGTGAGGATTTCCTATCAACAGGAGGAGGTCTATTGTCATCGGTGGAACTTGTGCCTATCGCTAGTACTTGGTTAGTGGTGCCCACGATGGCCTGATGTGCATGTGTTCACATTCTCAATTGTCAAGAGTGTGTTTTATCATCGGTACCCTCTCTTTTGTCTCCTCGATGCTCTGATGTGTTTGTTCGACATGACCTGGTGGTATGGGTGGGACTCAAACTTGAGTCTCCTCAATAGGACAATGATTGGTGTGTGGTGCTCGTCAACGGGACTTCTCCATTTTAGTGGGAGGTGATTTGCGGTCTCACAATTGGGGTGATGGACTCAGTAGTTTATGTACTATGATTTGTACATCGGTCAATGATGGTGGATAGTGACACCTAGAAGAGCGAGATTTGATGGATTTCCACATCGTTCTTGTAGAAATCAATCTCCATTGGTTGACTCAATGAGCTATTGATAACTATGTAACAATTTGATGCTTAGAAAATTTCATAAACTTTGACTTGAGAGTGGTAACATGCATGGCCTCCCTAAAGGAATAAGACAATATGTAGTGATAGCAAGGTAGAGTTGGACAGAGAATAGGTCGAGTTAGGTAAAGTGTATAATAGAGGGTTTCTTTGAATAGAACTTTCCAAATGTAACTCTATTATTCACTAAATAGAAGATATTTGTTCTCCTATGCATTCATTTGATCTTCCTATGTGATTCTATGTTGGCTACAAGATCAGATAGCCTGGAAAGGACCTACGGTCTCGACTACACCAAAGAGAGATTGAGGAGGCACAAAGGGATTTACAAAGAGAGAGGTAGTCAAGGAACCCTTTTAATCTATTGTCTCAAAGTAATGGAGTCTTCCTTGATATTCTCAACATTAATATGTCTCAATTCTCCATGAAAATTAATTATTCAAGCCTCTTGCAATCTGACTTCAAGGGCACTCAATAGCCATATCATACTATCACTCGGGATGTATAGATGTGTTCACCACTGCCACCAACACATGTCACTTGCACCAAATTTTCCACTCCAAGTCCCACTCATGTATGCAACACTCCTCATCAACATCGACTGGAAGAGGATGAGAACATGGCAAGTGGCACCCCAAGCAGCCAACTTCCATTTCCCTACCATAGCAGCTACATTCAACCTTTTTTGTTTTTTCACATGTAATGCAAGTTTTAGACAATTTACAAGTTTTATATTTATAAATGCAACAAAATTATGGATAGTTTTAAATTTATGATAAGTATATTGATGCAACATTATTGTTTTGGTTTGCAATATAATCTGATTAGATTCCAATGTGTGTTGTATGTAATTTGCAATGTATGCTTCTTTGTTGATAGTTTTAAACTTACAATTAGTACAAATGCATCGTTATTGTTTTGATTTACAATGTATTCTGATCATATTGCAATGTCTATTGTATGTACTTTGCAATGTGTGATTTTTTTTAATTTGCAATGTATGCTTCTTCATTAACAATTTCTCATTTTCAATTTATTTTTTTGATTTAATTTTCCATGTGGGATGAAGATATTTGTCCACTCAATTTAAAAATCCCCAAAAAGACCATGGGATTGATACGTAGGCACCTTGAATACCAGTTTTTGTGTGGCATGGTGTTGAAAGTGGACTACCTTGCCTCATCTACTTCTCTCACTTGGCCACCCTAACACTCCACTACATCGCATTAATCACTCGATGTGCCTTGTTATACTTCTCTAGAATCATGTTTAATGCATGTCACTTCCTCTAAGCTCATGACATCCTGCATGCTTTTCGAGCCAACCTATATGTATACATAATATATGTATATGTATATGCATATGTATATGTCTATACATATGCACGTACATATATATACATATACGTGCCTCGCATATTTTTTTGAGCCAACCATCACTCAATGCTCCCAGTGCCTTGCACATATTTCCAACTTTAGATCCTTTCAATCTAGCAACATCTGGTTTATTCTTTATTTGTATGCAATTATGTGCTTGCTTCAGTGCTCCACAAGTTTTAAACAACAACCACAACCTATGATGCTCAAACTCTAGTTAAGAGATGGATAGATGTCAGCTGGTGAATGTTACATCAATATTGTTAGATATACATATATGTATATCTTTATGCATATGTATTTGTTTATGTATATGTATATATATACATATAAATATACATATAAATATACATACACATACACATATACATGTACATATCTATGTATACATATACATATAAATATACATATACATACACATATACATATACATATACATATAAATATACCTATACATATATGTATACACATATACATATACATATATCTATATGTATATACATATAAATATACATTTATATATATATGTACATATATCTATTTTGTTGTTTTTCTTCAATTGATTCATGCAACTATTGTATCTTTTTTAGATGCCATTGATTAATTTGGGGGTATATCTTTTTCATAGGTTTTGCTTCATCTTCAATTCAATCATACATCTATTGTAACCAATGTGTGTATGTATGTATAAGTATTTACCTCACTATACATATCTATTTTATTGTTGTGATTCAATTTAGTCATGCAAATGAATGCATTTAAGCAATGCTGCAAATATTCATTTTAGTAACAAATAATATTGTTGGTTGTTTCGATGCCATTGATAAATTTGGAGTTTTTCTCTTTTTCATAGGTTCTACATGTAACCAATTCTATATACATGTGCACATACATATACATATATGCATATGCATATATATACATGTATATACATATAGATATACATATATATACACATACACATACACATATACATATACATAAAATTGTTTGTTGTTTATGTGCCATAGATAAATTTGAGGTTCTCTTCTTCATAGGTTGCACATGTAAGCAATTTTATATACATATGCAAATACATATACATATATGTATATGTATATATATATATGTGTGTGTGTGTGTGTGTGTGTGTTTGTATGTATATATACATATACATATACATATATATATACATATACATATACATATATATATACATATACATATATATACACATACACATACACATATACATATCCATAACACATACACATGTGAATATGCATATAGGTTTTTCTTCATCAATTCAGTCAGCTAAGCAATAGAGACATAAATATATTCTTGGTAAGCAAAATAATGCATGTAAGCAATTCTATATACATATATATATGCACATACACATATACATATACATATATATACACATACACATATGTTCTCTTTTTCATTGGTTCATCTCCATCAATTCAATCACATAAATATGTATCTATATGCTATAGAAATATTTTTTGTTGTTCTTCAATTTAGTCATATAAATATTGTTGTTTTGTTCATGTAGGCTGTAGGAAATTGAATGCGCAAATTTTGGCTCCTCTCCCCTATAGAGTCATGGCTATTGTTGCATTCAGTAATGAATTGGGGAGACTTGATTTTATGAATGCTCTTCTGATGGCAACCTACATTGCATTGGTTTATAATTCCATTTGAATTGTGAAGTGTTGCATAGGGAACCATTGAAATAATTCACAAAACCAAGTCCCCTAAGTGATTCAAATACATATACAGATAGACAATGAGAAAGGGATGTGCATTAAACACAACTGTACATAAGAATAGTAATCATTGTTTGATGAACACCCAATAGTTGCAAGACTAAATTGATGCAAATGATAACACATATAAATTAATCAATGGCACCTATGTAATCTACAATAGTTGTAGGGCTGAATTGATGAAGCATGACCTATGAAAAATAGAACACCCTTGCAATTAATCAAACACACCTAAAAATGATACAATTGTTGCAGGGCTGAATTGATGAAGCATAACCTATAAAAAAGAGAACACCCCTAAATGTATCAATGGCACCCAAGAAAGCTAGAATAGTTGCATGACTGAATTGATGTAGAAAAACCTATTAAAAATATAACACCCCCAAATTAATCAAAGGCACCTAAAAATGATACAATTGTTGCAGGGTTGAATTGATGAAGCATAGCCTATAAAAAATGAGAACACCTAAGACAGCTAGAATAGTTGCATGAGTGAATTGATGTAGCAAAACTTATTAAAAAGATAACAACCCCAAATTAATATATGTATACCTAAAAAATATAACCTATGCAAAATAAATCCCCCCTAAATTAATTAAATAGTAGACCTTGATGTTGGAACCATCAAAAAAATTGTAACTTCCATCCATACAAATATTAAAAACAATTTGTAGTTTGAAAGTTTGTGCAATGATGAATGCAGAAATAGAATCATGAAAGGTCTTTACAAAACCAAGTCCCCTAAATACATGTTGTAATAGAGTAGAATTGATGATTATTTTTCTATGGTAATACATGTCAATATATTCAATGAATTATTGGTAGTGTAGTGCCAATGCCTAGAAAATGTGACATGGATGAATGGATTTTGGTAATTGTTACATTCAATATTGGTTTAGGGAGACTTGAATTTCCCAAGGCCTTTGTAATGGTAATCTATGTTACACTTTTCCACAATTGGACCTTTGAATTGTGAAGTGCTACATAGGCAACCATGAAAGGCCTTCAAAAAAACCAAGTCCCCTAAATACATGTTGTAACAAAGTACCACTATTGATTATTGTTCTATGGTAATACATGTAGCAGAACCTATGCAAAAGAGAACACCCCGAAATTTATCTAATGCACAAAAAAAAAGATACTTATATTGCAGGACTAGATTGATGAAGTAGAACATATGCAAAAGAGAACACCCCCAAATTAATCTATGGCACTTACAAAAGCTACAAGAGTTGCATGAGTGAATTGATGTAGAAAAACCTATGCAAAAGAGAACGCCCCAAAATTTATTTAAGATACATAAGAAAGCTACAATAGTTGCATGAGTGAATTGATGTATCAGAACCTATGCAAAAGAAAACAGCCCCAAATTAATCAATTGGAAATAAGAAAGCTACAATAGTTGCATGAGTGAATTGATGTAGCAGAACCTTTAAAAAAGAGAACACCCACAAATTAATGAATGGAAAATAAGAAAGATAAAATAAATGCATGAGTGAATTGATGTATAATAACCTATACAAAAGAGAACAACCCAAAATTAATCAATGGCACCTAAAAAAGATACAATTGTTGCAGGGTTTAATTGATGAAGCAAAACCTTTAAAAAAGAGAACACCACCAAATTAATCAATGGAAAATAAGAAAGCTAGAGGAGTTGCATGAGTGAATTGATGTAGCAAAACCTATTTAAAATATAAAACCCCCAAATTAATCAATGACACCTAAGAAAGCTACAATAGTTGCATGAGTGAATTAATGTAGCAAAACCTATTAAAAAGAGAAAACCCCCGAATGTGAATACTTCAAGCTTTTCATAGCTATTTGAATTGGGAATTATTTGAATATGATTAATGGTTGTTTGATGAATTTGATTGATTTTGACCATTAATTCTTGAGTTGACTAGTTTGGTGTATTGTTTGCAATTCTTTGCATAACTTTTTTTTAATAATGGATGCTTACAGCTTATAAAAATGGATGCAGATGGGATTTTGGAGTTCGGCATGACTACATGCGCAACCTACTTGGTGAGATGGTATAGAATCATGTTGATATGTGTTGTAGGTGTCATGTTTGATGAGATGGGTTGATGCATTTGCTACTTGGTTTGGTTGACTTGGCACCTTGCTTATGTTGTGTAGTTGTGATTAATTTGTGAAAGTAACACCTACATTGGTGTGACAGTCTCCCAATTTGAGTTCAAGTGCAGATCATATAAAGAAAAAAACACCCCCAAATTAATCAATGTCACCTAAAAAGGATACAATTGTTGCAGGTTTGAATTGATGAAGCATACACATATACATATACATAGACAAGTGAATTAAACATGACTGTAGAGAAGTAAAACAAGGGGCAGTGAGTGATTAATGTGATTTTGCCATAGAAAAATTATCCCTTGTCATTTTCATGGCCTTTTAGGTCTTGTTTCATGGTGTTGGAACTATGTTGCTTTGATTTTATGTTGCCACATGGCTTGAAAATGCTTATTTAGCTACTAAAATTCAAAGAATGACGTCTTGTGAAGGTGTTGTGAAGTGTTGTAAGACATTTCTACATTTTTCTAGACTCTATTAATTACAATTTACCTAAAAGTCACCTTTTTATTCATCAACCAGTCCTATTTGAAGTGTTCTAAAGTCTTGTAACAAGCTTTCACACTTTTCTAGGCACATCTTCACTATTTATCCCTTTCTCATGCTTTATTTGACCCCTTTATGCTCTCATATGCTTAATTAAGTGTATTTTGAGTATTATCCTAACAAACAACATTAAATACAACATATTTCCTAACACACATTTTTAGGTCCTAGGTGGGTCCCATTCACCATGGGTGGCGAATGAGTCATCCTTGGCCCCAAATTCAAAATATTTTAAATTTCCTTTTGGTATTTTATTCAAAATCACTTAATGCCAGCCTATGATGAGGTATGAACGCGTAACTAAGGCACAAGTGTGTATAAATAAGCAATTTTCACTTCATTTCAACCCGTAATTAATCAAGTTTACTTATCCACCTATTCACTCAAGCATTTAAGCATTTTAAAACATCTTTTCAAGCACTTTGAAGCAACCACTGATATTACTTCAAATTTGCATTATCAAGGGTTTGGTAAGTTGATAGCTATTGCATGTTATTAGTTTATCATTCTCTTTCATTTCATTATCTTATTAAGAGTTTGATTACCAAAAGTGGGGCTTGACCAAGGAAAACCCCTATTTGCTAACCCTCAACCATTTTTCCCCTATTGCATGTGTGTTTGCAGACTTAGGTATGCATATTTGACAAAAATTTTGGTGTTGAAGATTGTTTTACAAGTCAACTAGGTGATTCAAGTCAACTTAAGTCAATTTCAAACTTGTAGAAGGTTTTATGTCCGTTCTCTACATAATTGATGTCGACAACCTGACAAGTAGTGATTTCTAGATCTGGTGTTGCAGAGTTGTGTCCTAATTTTTCAAAAAATTGGGAGAAGAATGATTCACCACCTATGTCGAATGAGTCCCACCTTAAGAATGAAAATTTAAATTTTGTCAAATTTTGGATCCCGATAGACAAAAATTTGTTGCCAACAGTTTTTCACTAGGAGGAGGACTAATTCACCACCTTGGGTGAATGAGTCCCATTGTGAAAAATTAGTGATTTCAACTAGCGTCCGCAATATTCCATATCCTTCATCAAGTCTCTAGATGCACTTAGATTCATCCCTTTTCTTTCTATTCTGCATATTTTCTTCATTTAGTTCATTGTTGCATTACACAATGTGTTTTTCAATCATAGCTTAAATTCCAGTTTTGCATTTGTTTTCATTCATTCATATTAGTCAATTGCATTTATTTACTTTATTCAAGTTAGAAAACATCACACATAACATTAATTGAATGAACCATTAGCATTTTTGCTCCTATCTCTCTCCTTTCAAGTGAGAAACCCTAGAAGTGCAAGAGTTGTCCATAGGAGCCAAAAATCAATGGTTCATTTTGGTGAACCCGACTTTTGAGCACTTTGAATTTATGATTTCATTTACATATTGCATCCTATTTTTTATTTCCATTAACATTCAATAAGTACATTGTTTTTTTTTTTGCATTTTAGGACATTTTACTTGCATTAGTGAAAGCTTCATTTAGATTTCATTTTTGCATTGCATCTCATTGAAAAAACTAAAAAATGCATTTTGTATCTTTGATTGCATTTTGTAGAGAATTAAAATCATCTTAAATTTTTTGAAAAACACAAAAAAATTGCATACTGGGACTCATTCGCCACCCTAGGCAAATCAGTCCCTCTACACTTTTTAGACAATATTTCTAGCATTTTTCTAACATTTTTCTGCATTTCTATTTAATATAGTTAGATTTTTGTTACAGTTAGTATACTTTTTTTTACTGTCATTTTAGAGCTCTTAGATTAGCTTGCATTTGCATTCACCCCTTCTTAGTGGTACTTGCATGAGTGTTTGGTGCCTCGTTGATAATACTTTGGTGAGAAGAAGTTCTAGACTCATGGCTTCCCATGATAGCACTTTCATTGTGGACCTTGGGATCTCAAGAGCTCCTACTCCTAGTATGGAAAATGGTGCATTAGGTATTGATCATACCACTTCCATGCCTTCACCTTTCCATCCAATGAATATTGACAACCAAAACAGCTCTCTTCCTCAAGACAAGATCAGTAGTATTCATGAATAATTTGCACATTTACAACAAGACTTGTCACTTGAAAACATTTCCCAAACTATCGTACCTGCCATTGATAGTCTTCATCGTTTGATTGAAAGTGATGATGGCCTACAAGTGATTAAGAGAATTTTTGAGATTTACAATAAACATTCCTCTTCATACCCAATCCACAAAAATTCCTATAAGCCAAGGAGGACCTCAAGTTCCTCCGCCTTCAACCATAGCTTCCATACCAACTTATACCAATCCACAAGTCCATACAACTATGCATCAAGTTAATTATGTAGCTACCTCTTTTTTGATTTCCACAAGCATTCCTACTTCTCTTGTGGCATTGCAAGGCCCTTCCACCACTTTCACACCCCATAGTATTCCTTTCACTTCACCTAACATCACTTACACTCCATCACCATTTTCCCTTCCACCTCAACCCACATACCCCAATCCCCTTCTTACACAACTCCTTACCACTATTTCATCCATGCAACATCAACTTTCCACTATTAGCCAAGGTCAATCCACTCCACTTACTTATCATGTTCATAGTAGCCCCTTATCCTTAGAAATATTACATACCCGAATGCCACAAGGGATAGAAATGCTCAGTTTGAGAAATATGGAGGAAAAGGAGGCCCTATCAACCATGTTAATGCCTATACAGCTTTGTGTAGTGACTTCATCCTTGATGATAAACTGTTAGCCAAACTATTTCCAAGGACCTTGAAAGAGACTACTTGAGAATGGTTTTCCAACTTGCCTAATCATCCCATCTGTTCATTCAATGAGTTGCTGGATGCTTTCATAAGTCACTTTCAAGTTCACATGGCACCTAAAAAGACAATGGTTGACCTTATGTGATATCGACAAAACATAGATGAAAAAGTAACATATTTTATCTCACAATACCAATCTGTGTATGCCCAAATTGATGTCAAGATTCCTGATACACATCTACAAAAGATGTTTATCAAAAAATTGCACACACACCTTCAAGATAAATTAACAATGATGAAATTCCCTTTGTTTATGCATTTATGTACAACCTTGTGTGAATACCATAATTTAGTTTCAAGTCATGATTCAAAATCCACTTCTAACCAAGCTGACAAAACTGAATACAACAATCAAAACAAAAATAACACACAAAACTTTTGCAAACCAAATAGAGGCTTTTTTAGTTTAATCCACATCCTCAACCTCAACCACAACCAACTCAACTCGTTCGAAATCAAGTGGCAGTCGTTAAATGCAGAGGTGCTTTATACCTATGGGCACCCAAAAAGATAATTTACTCCCCTACCTGATACCCTTCATAACATAATGAACCAATTAATTCAACAATGCCTGCTCACTTTTCCACCTGTTCGACTACTTGATCCAAACCAACCTTTACCATCCACCTTCAAACCAAATACTTATTATCATTTTCATCACCAGAATGGACATGACACTAAATATTGAAAGTGCCTCAAAAATTTAGTTCAAAACCTCATTCATTTAGGCCATCTGTCCATTATGGGTTTCAATGATCAAGGCAATAAGTTTGTTGCACCCTCTAACCAAAATTTCCAAATTTTCACTAATCCCATTCCTAAACATACTACCTCATTTGTCAAGGCTAGCGAACCTTCAACCACTAATGTAATGACTACTGATAAAAATAATGAATGACATGGTACACCTCCCCATGTTACTACAGAGGAGTCCTATGGTTGAACTCATAGCTACAATAGATGTTATCCCTCGTAAGGGCCAAACCACTAAGTTTCTTTATATCACATTTTCTTCTAAAGACGTACTACAAAAAATTCTTGATGGTCCTCTTTACATAGCTGGTATAATCTATAATAAGCCCACTAATGGGATATTAATAGATCCTTCTTGTGGTGAGAATGTGATCATAGAGGAGTTTCTAGTATTACATGAGCTATATCAAGATGATTGTAATAAACCAACTGCATGGATTAAGACACATATTGGCTTTGCATGCCCTACGATTGGATCAATTGTGCAACCCTTATAGATAGGACCTAAAACTTTGGAGGTATCATTTTCAATTATTCCACAAACTGACCAATTTCATTTGCAGCTAGGCCACCTTTGGCTTCACTCAATGAAAGTGGTCTCATCAGTTGTTCACAAGTGTTTTAAGTTTCCACATGACCATGAG
Source organism: Sequoia sempervirens (assembly GCA_007258455.2). Lineage (NCBI taxonomy): Eukaryota > Viridiplantae > Streptophyta > Pinopsida > Cupressales > Cupressaceae > Sequoia > Sequoia sempervirens. The sequence goes on from VDFB02271358.1 coordinate 365,779,113, forward strand.
ATAGTAACCATACACCATAGTGGCTTTAATCCTTTATCTTTCAAAGGTAATTTTTCATTAGAATCCTTTTTTCCTACCCCTATGGAACCCATTACACCTTGAAAGGACTTCTTTTTCATAGCTTATCAAAAGTTTAAAGCCAAAAAGATAGCCAAATTGTCTCTTCGTAACTCATCCCCATCCACTTCCACACCTCCTATCATAGATGAAACCATACTTCAACTTGAGTATGACATTGAGCAAACCATACAACCTCCTGAACAACCACCCCTAGATACTTCCCCACCATCATTTAAACTACCAAGGGAAAATGAAACCACTCATGTCATGCCTCCTTGCCTTAAACAAGTGTATAAAGCTAAAGAGAAAGTTGTTGATCCATCCCCTTCAGTTTCTTTCTTTCTTCCCTCTTCGTAATAGATGAACCTAAGATGAATCAATCCACTCTTACACCTCAAAAACTCCAAAACATAATTAAATAAAACTATGGTGCTAGGGAATGAAGGCGTCGTCATCATCTCCTTGCTCATCAATCTCGCATAGAAGAAGATAACAAAAATCAACCTTTACCTTTGACTAAAGTAATAGATTACCACCCTCCTTCTCCTAACCTGCCACAAGTTAGTCCACTACAACAATTCCAACAAATCAAACCAATCCAACAAACTCCACTTTTAATCCATCCATCCTTATAAATCAACCTTCATCTTCCTATTGTCATTAATCTTGATGATGATGATGATGTGACGATAGAAAAAATAGATGAAGTGCATAGTGATTTAAATTCTCTATTCTCATCTACAATGAGCTTAAATGATACATCCTCTCCACCAAGTGAAGAACCTAGCATGACTCCTGGTTCGACGCTTGCAATTCTTCCTTTGGACAGTCAACTACCCTCGCATTACATTAAACATGATTGGGAGGCAGATGACCTGTTAGATGGTTAATTTGCATTCACCTAACTAGCCTTATTTTTTACTTGTTCCTTTTCATTTTCATGTGTATCATGTTCCCCCATATCATGCATTTGATATTCCCTCTCTTTGTACACTTCTATTCGTATCTCTCTTCTTCTATATGTCGTACATTGTCTTTTTTGCTTTTTTTTCTTGTGTTCTCCTTTTGAGGATGACACAAAGTGTAGAGACACCCTATGTCTCTTCCATGTTGACCCAAAAGGTCCTTTTCTTTTTCTCTTTTGTTTTTTTTTCTCCTTTTGGGGATGATGCAAAGCATAGAGACACCCTATGTCTCTTCCATATTGACCCAAAAGGTCATTTTTTTCTCTTTTGTTTTGTGTTCTCCTTTTGGGGATGATGCAAGGCATAGAGACATCTTATGTCTCTTCAATTTTGATCCACAAAGGTCTTTGTATTTTTCTCTTCTTTTTTTTTGTTCTCTTTTGGGGATGATGCAAGTCATTGAGATTGAATTGTCTCCTTCATGTGTTGACCCAAAAGCTTTTTCATTTTTCTTTCGCCCCTTTCGATTTCTTTCATTTCACTTGTGTGTTCCTTTTGGGGATGATGCAAGGTATCGAGACTACAATTTCTCTTCCATCTTGACCCAAAACAAACCTTCTTTTTCTTTTTTTTTTCACTCTCTTTGTGTCATTCTTCAAGTTCTATGTGCTTTGGGAAATGATGGCAACTCTGATCTCTTTCATAAAAGCATTACAACAACGAACATACTGACCTTGAATCCATAGATCCCTTATGTGTTTGTTGTGCTCTTTTCTAGGGGGAAACTCCCTTTCTTTGTTTTTCATTTTCCTTGGCATGACACAGCCTAACTTCAAAACATATGACTTGGCATAGGGCTTTCCAAGTTGGCTCTCATGTCTTGTTTTCCTTTTGCTTTTTCTTTTCATCTCTACTTTAAAGTAATTTATCACAAAATGATGTGTAGAAATTCCCTGAAAGTGGGGGGCATAAATCACCATAATTCATCTACGTTTTTGGCTCCTAGTGTAGCCTTTTCATTTATATGATGTGTTTGTTACTTTGTGGATGACATTGGGTATGATGTCCTTCATAAGTGTGATCTATCTTAGCATATTACATTCCTCTTGGTGGCCTGATGTGACACATTGCATCTCCTAAGTTGTGAACATACTATTATTTGATTGGTCCTCTCTTGGAGACACTAGGAACAATTTTCCCTAAGTGATAGACCTTGCATAAACTGAACAAGACTCCCTCGAACATTTTATACTTTTACACTTTAAGTTTCTGAATGTTTGCCACCTTGCATAGCTCAGCTTGCATGCCTATGGTACATTTTTCTTTGTGGTGCCTTATTAAAGTTATCAATGGGTATGAACCATAGATTTTAGGAACCTGAAATGCTTAGCTCTCTTCCTAGGGTTTTCAACCTAGAAAGAGAGAGATTAGGCTCCTAAAATGCTTATGTTTCATTCAAATTAGGATGTATGCAATGTAATATGATGTAAATGAACTAAAATAAATGCAATTTATTGATTAAAATGATCTAGAATGAATGCAAAGGTAGAATTTATGATATGTTTTAAAACACGGTGTGATATGCAAACTACTATGAAATATGAAGAAATTGAAAGAAATATGCAAAACAAGAACTTGTACAGGGTCAAATTTGAGTGCACCTGGATGATGTGTGATATTTCTGGAATGTCTGGAATGCTAATAATTTGTTTTGATTTTTCATAGTAGGACTCATTCACCAAGGGTGGCGAATCAGTCCTACAACTAGTGAAAAAGTGTTGGGAGCTAATTTTTAATAGCCAGGAGTTCATTTTTGACAAAATGCAGATTTTCAGATTATAGGTGGGACTCATTCACTAAGTGTGGAAAATTATTCCTCCCTAACATTTTTAAAAATTCAAAGGTCAACACTGCTACTCTAGATCTAGTAATGACTGAATATCAGGTTATCAAGGTCAATTCTACATTAAATGGGTTGAAAGTCACTCAAATTGCTTGAATAGATGATGAATTGATTTGAAGAGCCTAGTTGACTTGAAATCCACTTTTCAACACCTTTTAACCTATAAAATCTACAAAAAAAAGGTTACAAAGACACATGCAAGGAGGAAAAATGTTGGAGGGTTAGTGAATAGGAGTTTGCCTTGGTAAAACCCCACTTTTGTAATCAAACCCAATAGAAATGAATGAAATGTGAAGGACATGATAAATGAATAACATGAAAGTATTACAAACTTACCACATCCTTGAATATGAAAATATGAAGTGATGTCAATGGCTAATCCAAAATGCTTGAAAGTGATTGATTTGATGATACAAGATTCTTGAGTGCTTGAAGATTACTTGAATTATGAATGTTTCAATGAATGAGGGAATGGGAGATTGCTTGAATGTGTTAGGAGATGTAAAATGAGGTTAAAATCACATATTTATACAAATCTTGTGCCTTACTATCTGTTCATACCTCATCATAGGTTGACATGAAGTGAATTTGAGTAAAATATCGAATTTTTTTTTGAAAAAAATTAAATTTAGGGCCAAGGGGGACTCATTCACCACCCTTGGCGAATGAGTCCCACCTGGGACCCAAAACCAAGTGTCAAAAATTAAGTCATGTTTAATGTTGTTTGTCAAGATAGGATCCAAAAATACAATCAATATAAGCATATAAGGGCATAAAAAGACAAAATAAAGCATGATAAAGGTGTACATAGTGAAAATATGCCTAGAAAAGTGTGAAATCTTGTTACAAGACTTTACAACACTTAAAAATAGGACTTTTTGATGAGTGAAAGGGTGGTTTTTAGGTGAACTACATTAAATAAAGTCTAGAAGAATTTAGAAATGTCTTACAACACTTCACAACACCTTCACAAGACATCTTTCTTTGAATTTTAGCACCAAAATAAGTATGTTCAAGCCAAGATGCATCATTAAATCAAAGAAACATAGCTCCAACACTATGAAACAAGACCTAAAAGACCATAAAAATGGGAAGGGTCTATTTTTTAATGATACATTTAGCCCCCACTTTAGTGAGAGAAACTTGCTTTCACACACTAAAGTAGCCATGAACATCAAGAAGAGGGTTTGAATGCACTTACATTAGCAATATGGAATACAACAAACAAGAGGGATGATCAAACCCCTAGGACGAATATCCCATGACAAACTAAAAATAAGGACAAAGGAACACACAAGTTTTGAAAAGAATTTGAGTGAAGCTTTGATCATCAATCCAACTAGTTGTGAAAAGAGATCTAGGCCAATTTTTTGAAAAAGAAAGAATGTGTACTCACTTTGGACTCATAGAACTAGTTGTCTGTGGGGTGAGAAAGTCCAAAAGGTAAGATACATACGCTATTTGGTATGCACTCACAAACAAACACAAAAGTGGCTATGGGGAAAATTCATGCCGCTAGTTGGGCTTCCCGCTCAACCATGCTAAAGCTATACCCATTTGATAACTCTAACAAGGCACCACAAAACCAAAGAAAATGAAAATGTCAGTTTAAGTTTCATAAAATAGGATGGCACCATAGGCATGCAAGTTGTGTTATACAAGGTGGCCAAACAAATAAGATAGCTCCATAGGCATGCAAGTTGTGTTATGCATAGTGGTTGAATGAGAATGTTATATGTAAAAATGTTATGTGTAATATATTCAAAGGAGTCTTGTTCATTGTATGTAAGGTCAGTCACTTAGGGAACATTGTGTCTAATTTCTCGAAAAGAGGACCAATCAAAGAATAGTATATTTCCAACTTAGGGGATGCAGTGTGTCACATCAAACCACTGAGAGGAATGCAATATGTTGAGATAGATCACACTTATGAAAGACATCACACACAATGTCATCCACAAAGTGAGAAGCGTATCATGCAAATGACAAGGATTCACTAAGAATGAAAATGAAATAATGGTAATGTATGTGCCCCACTTTAAAGGAATTGATACACATTGTTCTGTGAGTAATTACTTGAAAGTAGAGAAGAAAAGGAAAGCAAGAAAGAAAAACAAGACACGAGAGCCAACTCAGAAAGCTCTATGCCAAGTCATATGTTTAAAAATTAAGTTGTGTCATGTCAAGGCGAAAGGGAAAGCAAAGAAAGAAGGGAGTTTCCCCCCAGAAAAGAAAGAAGACCAAACACATAAGGGATCAATGGATTTGGGGTCAGTATGTTTGTTGCTGCAATGTATTTGTGTATGAAAGAGCTCAGAACTGTCATCATTCCCCAAAGAACATAGAACTAGAAGAATGAAACAAAGAGAGTGAAAGCAAAAGGAAAAAAAGTTTGTTTTGAGTTAACATGGAAGAGACAAAAGGTGTCTTAATGCTTTGCACCATCCCCAAAGGGAAACACAAAACAAAAGCGAAATGAAAAAGACAAGGACCGTTTGGATCAATATGGAAGAGACTTAGGGCATCTCTACACTTTGCATCATCCCCAAAGGAAAATCCAAAAAAAAAGCGAAAAGTAAAAGCACAATAAATAGAAGAATAGAGATACATATAGAAGAAGTGTACAAAGAGAAGGAAACATAAAACACACAATACGAGGAAATATGATACGCACATGAAAGGAAAAAAAGGAAAATGAATGCGCAGAAAAGACTAAGTAGGAAAATGCAAGTCATTCGCCTCCCAATCATGTTCAATGGAATGCGAAGGTGATTGACTATTTAAAGGAGGAATTTCAAGTGTGGAACTAGGATTTGTACCAAGTTCTTCACTTGGTGGAGAGGATTTATCATTTAAGCTCATTGTAGTTGAAAATAAAGAGTTAAATTCATTGTTTATTGTTTCATATATGTTAGCCATCACCACATCTCCATTGACATCATTAAGATTAATAACGATGGGAGGATGAAGGGTGATTTCTAAGGATGGATGTATCAAAAGTTTTGGTTCTTGACTATGTTCATTTTGGTTTGATGGTGGTATAGGATTTTCATGTGGTTGCTCAAGAAGGTGATGATCTATTACCTCTATCAAGGGTATAGGTTGATTTTCTTTATTGTTGGTGAGGCAAGATTGACGAGCAAGGAGATGACAATGACATCTTCATTCCCTAGCACCATAATTGCATTTAATTTGATTTTTCAATTGTTGAGGTGTAAGAGAAGATTAAGTTAATATAGGTTTTTTTACTTCTAAAAGGGGAAGAGCAGGAGAAATCAAAGAGGAAGGATCAATCACTTTCGCTTTCAATTTATATACTTGTTTGATGTGAGGGAGTGAGGCAGGAGTTATTTCTTGGTCTCTTGGTCATTTAGACAATGGCTCAGAAGATTGTTCAGAGGATGTGATGGTTTTTTCAATATTGGATTTAGGTATAGTCATGGTTTCATTGAGGATAGGATGAGTGGAAGTAGGTAGAGATGAGTTACAAAGAGATAATTTAGCAATCTTTTTAGCTGTAAACTTTTGATAAGTGATGTAAAAGAAGTCCTTTTGATGGGTGATAGGTTTGATGGGTGTAGGCCAAAAGAACTCTAATGGAAAGTTACCTTTAGAAGATAAAGGATTAAAGCCACTATGGTGTACGGTGAATACCTCATTGCCATGCAGAAACTTTAAACACTTGTGAATGACTGATGGGACTGCTTTAATTGAGCAAAGCCAAGGGAGGCCTAGCCACAAACAAAATTGGTCAAATTGTGGAATAAAATGTTACCTCCAAAGTCTTAAGTCCTATCTGTAAAGGTAGCACAATTGATCCAATCGTAGGGCATGCAAAATCATGATGTGTTTTAATACATGCAGTTGGTGGATCATAGTTATCTTGATATAGATCATGTAATACTAGAAATTATTCTGCACAATCACATTCTCACCACAAGAAGGATCTATTAATATCCCATTAGTAGGTTTATCATAGATTTTACTAGCTAGGTAGAGAGGATGATCAGGAAGCTTTGGTAGTATGTCTTTAGCAAAAAAATAAAATCAAAAGATTGAGTGGTTTGGCCCTTGCAAGCGATAACGTCTATTGTGGTGACAAGTTTATCCATAGGAGTAGCTTGGGGCATAGGACGAGATATATCAAGTTGAACATTCATTATGTGTATCAATAGTCATTACATCAAGTTTTGAAGGTTCGCTAGCCTTGAAAAATGAGGTAGTGTGTTTAAGCATAGGGTTGGTGAAGATTTGGAGATTTTGGTTAGGGGGTGCAACAGACTTATTGCCTTGATCATTAACACCCATAATGGTCAATTCACTTGAATCAATGAGGTCTTTAACTAAATGTTTAAGATGCTTGAAATGTTCAATGTCATGGCCATTTTGATGATGAAAATGACAATAAGTGTGAGGCTTGAAGGTAGGAGGTAGGGGTTGATTAGGATCAAGTGGTCGAATAGGTGGTAAGGTAAGCATGTGTTTTTGGATGAGTTGGTTCATTGTCTGATGGAAGGTGTCAGGTAAAGGAGTGAAATGTCAGTTTGGATCACCATAATGATAAGGCACAACTGTTTTAGAGGCAGCCATTGAATTCTGAACTTGTGAAGTGGGTAGTGGTTGGGGTGGAGGAGGTGAACTAAATTGTAAGAAACCTTAGTTCGGTTTGTGAAAATTTTGTCTGTTGTTTTAGTGTTGATTGTTATTTTTAGTTTTTTCAATTTGGCTAGAAGTGGATTTTGACTCACGACTTGAAACCGAATTTTGATACTCACATAAGATTGTATACAAATGCATGAATGAAGGGAATTTCATCATTGTAAGCTTATCTTGAAGGTTAGTGTGCAAATTCTCAATAAACATATTTTGTAGATGTGCAACCAGAATTTAGACATCAACTTGAGCATATAAGGACTCGTAACGAGTGATGAAATTGATTACTTTTTCATCAGTGTTTTGTCTACACCACATAAGGTCAGCCATTGTATTTTTAGTTGTCATTTGCACTTGAAATTGATTAATGAAAGATTCTACCAATTCATTAAATGAATGGATGGAATGATTAGGCAAGTTGGAAAACCATTCTAAGGCAGTATCTTTCAAGGTCCTTGGAAAGAGTTTTGCTAAAATTTTATCGTCAAGGACAAAGTCACAACACAATGTACTAAAAGCATTGACATGGTTCATAAGATCTCCTTTTCCTCCATATTTCTCAAATCTCAACATTTCTATCCCTTGTGGCCTCAAAGTATGTAAGATTTCTAATGATAAGGGGCTGCTACGAACAAGATATTTGGGTGGAGTGGCTTGAGCTTGAGTAATGGTGGCAAGTTGGTATTACATGGATGAAACAGTGTTAAGGAGTTTATCATAAAGGGATCAGGATAATGGGGTTGTGGTGGGAGGTAAAATGGTGATGGAGTGTATTTGATGTTAGGAGAAGTGAAAGGAATAGTGAGGGGTGTGAAAGTGGTGGAAGGAGGTTGCTATGCCACAATAGAAGTAGGAATGTTAGTGGAAATTGGGAAAGAAGTAGCAACATAAATAGATTGATGTAAAGTTGTATGGACTTGTGGATTGGTGTAAGTTGGAATGGAAGCTATAGTTGAAGGAGGAGGAACTTGAGATGTTCCTTGGGTGACATGAATGTTTGTTGATGGAGTATGGGAAGAGGCATGTTTGTTGTAAATCTTGGCTATTTGTTTTAGCAATTGTAAGCCATCATCACTTTCAATTAAGCGATGAAGGTTCTCAATAATGGGTATGGCAGTGGTGGAAATGTTTTCAAGGGAAAAGTCTTGTTGTAAATGTGCAAAATCCTCATGAATGGTAATAACCTTTTCTTGCGGGAGGGATTTTTTTTATTGTCAACATGCATATGATGGAAAGGGGAAGGCATGGAAGAGGTATTGTCACGGCCTAATGCACCATTATCCATACCAAGAGTAGGAGCTTGTGAGATCCCAAGGTCCACAACAAAAGTACTATCGTGGGATGCCATGAGTCTAGAACTTCTTCTCACTAGAGTATTATCAATAGGGCACCAAACACTCATGCAAGTCCCACAAAGGAAGGGTGAATGGAAGTGCAAGCTATTCTAAAAATGTAAAATGCAAATAACAGAAGATCTAATAACTATAATAGAGAGATGAATATAGGAAACAAAAATGTAGAAAAATACTAAAAATAATGAAAGATTACTATCTAAAATGTGCAGAGGGACTGATTCGCCTTGGGTGGAAAATGAGTCCCAAAATGCTATTTTTTTGTATTTTTCACAATTTTAAGAATGAACTAAATTCTTTTCAAAATGAAAAGATAGGTGCAAAATGCAGAATTTTAGTTTGTTCAATGACTTTGAATGCAAGAATGAAAACTAAATGAGTTTTTCACTAGTGCAAAACAAAAGATCCTAGAATGCAATAACCAATCCAATGTCCTAATTGAACTTTAATGCAAATGAAAACTAGGATGCAAGATATGAATGTAATTAGAAGTTTTAAAAATGTTCAAGAGTCAGGTTCACCAAAATGAACATAGATTTTAGGAACTCAAAATGCTTAGCTCTCTTCCTAGGGTTTTCCACCTAGAAAGAGAGAGATTAGGCTCCTAAAATGCTTACATTTCATTCAAATTAGGATGTATACAATGTAATATAATGTAAATGAACTAAAATAAATGAAATTGATTGGTTAAAATTATCTAGAATGAATGCAAATATGCAATTTATGCTATGTTTGAAAACATAGTGTGATATGCAAACTACTATGAAATATGAAGAAATTGAAAGAAATATGCAGAATAGGAAGTACAAGGTCATATCTGAGTGCACCTAGATGATGTGTCATATTTCTAGAATGTTTGGAATGTTGATGAAAATTTCTTATTTTTCACAGTGGGACTCATTCGCCAAGGGTGGTAAATTAGTCCTCTGATTGGTGAAAAAGTGTCGAGAGTTGATTTTTAATAGCCGGGAGTTGATTTCTAACAAAATGTAGATTTTTAGATTATAGGTGGGACTCATTCACCAAGGGTGGTGAATTAGTCCTCCCCAAGATTTTTGAAAAGTCAAAGGTCAACACTGCTACTCCAAATTTGGTAATGACTAAATATCAGGTTGTGAGGGTCAATTCTGCAGAAAATAGGCTGAAAGTCACTCAAATTGCTTGAATAGATGATGAATTGATTTGAAGAGCCTAGTTGATTTGAAATCCACTTGTCAACACCTTTAACCTATCAAAAATGCAAAATAAAGGTTGCAAAGACACATGCAAAGGGGAAAAATGTTGGAGGGTTAGTGAATAGGGGTTTGCCTTGGTAAAACCCCACTTTGGTAATCAAACCCAATGGAAATGAATTAAATGAAAATGAAATGATAAATGAATAACATAAAAGTATTAAAAACTTACCACATCATTGAATATTCAAATCTAAAGTGATGTCAATGGCCGCCCAAAGTGCTTGGAAATTGCTTGAGTTGATGATGCAAGATTCTTGAGTGCTTAAAGATTACTTGAATTATGAATGCCTGAATGAATGAGTGAATGGAGATTGCTTGAATGTGTTAGGAGATGTAAAATGAGGTTAAAATCACATATTTATAAAAAAATATTGTGCCCACTATCCGGCTCATACCTCATCATAGCCTTCCACATGAAGTGAATTTGAGTAAAATCCCCGAAAGAAATTTTTAAAAATTGAATTTAGGGCCAAGGGGAGGGACTCATTCTTCTACCCTTGGTGAATGAGTCCCACCTAGGACCCATAGCCAAGGTCGTAAAATAGAGTTGTGTTTAATGTTGTTTGTTGGGATAGGACCCAAAAATACACTTAATTTAAGCATATGAAGGCATAAAAAGACAAACTAAAGCATGAGAAGGGTGTAAATAGGGAAAATATGCTTAGAAAAGTGTGAAACCTTGTTACAAGACTTTACAACACTTCAAAATAGGACTTTTTGATGAGTGAAAAGGTGGTTTTTAGGTGAATTGCATTAAATAGAGTCTAGAAGAATGTAGAAATGTCTTTACAACACTTCACAACACCTTCACAATATGTTGTTCTTTGAATTTTAGCACCAAAATAAGCATGTTCAAGCCAAGATACATCATAAAATTAAAGCAACATAGCTCCAACACTATGAAACAAGACCTAAAAGACCATGAAAATGGGAAGGGTCCATTTTTCGACCGCATGCACATCCATAATCCCATGGCTAAGGCCTCCATCTCGACTTCATTGTTTGCAACATAACTAATATTTTTAGACAAGGCCCAAATGCATTTACCCCAACTACATCCCTTCTGATACATCCAACCCCTACTGGATCAAGGTTACCTTTTGCTGACCCATCAAAATTGATTTTATACCTTCCTTATTTTGGCCCTTGGAAAAATGCTATTTTTCTACTTTTTCATTTATCTCTAAAATGTCCTTTCGGTCTTTTTAATTTGATCCACCTTTTCTACAAATTCTCATCCCAATTGGTAAATTTGGTGCTTGTTTTGATTACACTTTTCACATTCACTAGTTCACATAGGCTTTCTTCCATCTTTTGTATTAGCTTATCCTCTTCCATGCTCTTTTCCTCCAAAATATTCTACAATTTCTTTCTTTCCAAATGTGCCATATGATCGTTGACGGGGCTACAACCCATAAATCTGCCCAAAGAGAATTCTTCCTTCCTTTTGGCTAGTTGGCCATCCATTTATTTAGCTTTTCCTATCTTGCACCATTCTATCCTACCATGTACCTTGTATCCAATCCCAAAATTTTGAAGCATATGAACATCCTAGTATGAGATGATTGATTGTTTCGTAGTTATTATAACATAGTGTGCATCTATTAGGACCTTTAATGCCAATGGCATTCAATTTCTCAACTATATCCCTTTTTGTAGTGTTTTCCATAGAAAGGAACCTACCTTGGGAAATACTGAAGGATGCCAACAAAGTGCATCCGACCAAGATGGGACTATTTTTATAAAATTTTGAATCTAATATCCAAGTTTGATTGAATATTCTCCTATATTCTAGCTCTACACCACAATAACTTCATCCTCATTTTTGTTATGATGACCTTCTTTATCTAATTCTAGTTTTTATTCTTTTTCATTTCCATCGATTTGGAAGGGCTTCCACCTTGTGCTAGGTCATATTGATTTCTGCTAAATTTATGATGATTCAAGCATACATAATCCCTCAATTTATAACCAAATTACTTTTGTAAGTGGTCCTATGAAATTTTTTATTTCCCCACTTTTCTGTAATGCTTATACTCCATTCCAAGAATCCATCCAAAATTACATTGTTGACTTTCCAAGTCAAATGTTTCATTATAAGCTTCCTACTTTCCTAAAGGAATTTCCATATGGAAGATCCTCCATTTGATCCAAAAATTGGCTTGTTTTCTTGTGTGTAGTTTGAAAATGAGATATAATATATTGGCACCACTGAGAGAATTTATTTAATCATTATTATCATGTTTGCCAATGTGATCCATTTGTTTTTCCATGTCAAACTTTATTTCAAAACTTTTTGCAACCTCCATCTAGTGTTAGGATTGGCATGCACTGTAAATTAATGGTGCACCAAGATACTTGTTGAATTGATGTAATTATGTTCAAAGCCAAGATGCTTTCTATTCTTTTATGAGTGGCATTTTGGTTTTAAAGAAAATTAATTTCTTTTATTTACCACTTGTAATTTTAACACTGTATATTCCTTTGATGCATCTTTTATAACTGCTACCTCTCTCATGTTAGCAGGTCCCCAAACAAGACAATATCATCTACAAATTGTGTGTGTGTAATCAGATTGATCCCTTATGCCATTTTTATGCCTTTTCATATGTTTTTTTCCCTTCTTAACTCAAAGGACCTCCCCATAGCCTCCACCATTATGATGAACAAAAAAGGTGATAAGGGATCTCCTTGCCTTAGTTTGTTTGTTGTTAAGAAGAAGCAACATATAAAATTGATGTTTAGTGAATATCTTACTATGGATACACACTGTTGTATGAGATCTATCCAAGACTAGTTGAATCCAAATCTCTTAAGAATTTCTACCAAGAATTTCATTTGACTTTGTCATAAGCTTTACATATATATATAATTTTATCATCACTCCATAGTTTTTCTCGACACATTGTATGCATTAGTCTAATATTGGCTACTATGATGATATCAATGATTTTCTGCCTGAAGAGCCACTTTGTTCTAATGAGATAATGGAATTCAATGATTGACCAATACTTTGGAAATTATTTTGTAAATAGTGTTGCATAGAGATTACCTATAATCATCAAGGAATTGCAAGTGGTTTTTTTGGACGCGATATTATAAATGTTATTAAGATCCCTACAAACTTTTGCTTGGTCCCAAATTCTCTAATACCACTTCCCCAAATTCCTCTTCCTCCCTATAAGATGCCAACATTTTGATAAAAAAATTATTGAAATCAAGGGTGTTTTCTCTTCCCAGGTAGCTAAAAGGTAGCAATATGAAACTACTTCCCCATTGAAACTATTTTAGTAAAAATAATTATCTACCTTTTGTGATGCTCTTTGGGATGAAATCAAGAATGGATTTTCTATAATCGTATGGTACAAGATTTTGTTCCTCTTTAAAAATTTTCTCAAAAAAATTGACTGTTTCCAATTATACTGCTCTTCCATCTTTAACAACATTGCCATTTTCTAAAATTATCTCATCAATTCTATTTTTTTCCCTTCGTGCTTTTGATTTTGCATGGAAATATTTGGAATTTTCATCTCCTTTCTTTAACCAAGTCTCCCTGGCCTTATCTCGTTAGAGAATATTTCTTCTTTTTCCAAATTTTCTTTATGGTGGGTTTTTAGTTGTATTTCTTTTTGATAATCCTCTTGGAACATATAGTATTTAATTACCTTATTATTTAGTTCCTTTAGGTCCTTTTCCACATTATCCTTTTCTTGAAAAATGTTCTTAAAAGTTTCCTTATCCCATTGTTTTGTTTTGTTTTCATCATTTGAAGCTTTTTTATGAAAGTACAGCCATATGAGTGCTTTTACTTTAAACTCTTTCCATCATTCTTCCACTTCCTTGCTAGAAATTGAGAAATTGAAAACCCATCATCCTATTGCATCAATGTAGCAGGATAACAAGTTTCCTATTTCTCAAAATTTGTGCCAAGGAAAATAATCTCCTCCCCAGACACCCTTTCTTCTTACTGCCTTATCAAGGAACATTTTCTTGTTCCAAATGGACACTAACTTGCTTGCACCCACCACTTCCTTGTCCATCCTTTCACTATAATGGTAGGAATCATGTAAACGTCACTTCAAATTCAAATACATGCAACCAATTCATTCAAAATATCAAAATACATGTGTTTAAAAGCAGATTTCAAAATTACCCTTTCTCTCACTTTCTTCCACTTTCCCTTTTAAAGTACACATCTATGGTTGCCTCTAATATGTAAAAAAGTTGCAAGTGTTATGGGACAATTAAATTTCCAAAATTTATTGCACCATCTGTTGTAAGCAAGCATATATTTTTTCAATCATAAGAAAACAAAATTTTAAGGTGGACTTCCTTACATTATTGGTGTAGGAAACAAAAACTTTTCACAAGAAAAATAACTAATAGGACAATGTGTTTTCCAACACTGCGAAATAATGTGAGTATTGTTTTGTTGAAATCAAATGAAGATAGAGAAATGCTATTTTACTATTACAAATAGCATTTAATACGACTATTCACTTGAAAGTATCCATGATGAGAAAAATAGTCAACCTCAAATGATTTAAATGTCAACCTTTTTCTTTCATTTATAAGCAAGCTACCATAAACAATAAGACTTCAGGTGGCATTTCCTACTAGTATATTTCATATTAACATAAATAGAATGCACATTATAAACACATAGCCAAATGATGCATCTGTGGTTGGCTGTAATATGTAAAAAAGTTGTGAGTGTTACAGACAATTAAAGTCCCGAATATTTTTGCAGCGGTTTCCATAAGAAAGCATATATTTTTCAATCATAAGAGGAATTTCAAACATAATTTTTAGTCTACCTAACACTTGTGATAAATTTTTAAAGTTCCTTTCATTATATTCTTTCTATTTAAATAAAATAAACTTTTGAATACATTCATACTGTCAATATAATTACCAATGGGGGATACATAAAAGTATCCAAAATAAACTAAGGTCTCACAAACCAATGGGGTTCTCATTGTGTAAGTAACCAAAATGCTTTCATTACATTCATACTGTCTATGTGTAATTGTAGGTTTGAAAACACTGGGTGTTATGAAACCTACAAACCAAATACTATTTTCAAACCCTTTACAAGTAACAACCCAATTGGTTACTCACCCCTCAGGTGAATTTGGATAGTCTTATATATCCCTGACCAAGAATCTCCCAAAGCAGGAATGAGAAAACCCAGAACATAGAGTTTTTTCCAAGAATAGTACTTGTTACAATTTAAAACACATGTCTTGGTCACATCAATGCCCTTCCCTCCCATAGTGAATGGATAGCTTCTCACACAAGGAAAAAAAATGTCAACATAATTCAATGTGATGGTCCACACCTCCTTGCTTTCCTCACTGTGACATTTCCTCCCATCTGCTAGTTTCATCACTTTTATCATCCATCTTGGCGGGCCTTGCATTGCATCATCTCATCATGTTATGTATGTTTCTATATATGTTGTTATGTATGTTTTTATGTGCTTTTGTATGTACATAGGTTTGTTTTGTTGGGATATTAGTTGCGTCCATACAGGGTCTTACAACATTGTGTGGGTTGAAGGTTTCATAAATCATGCACTCACATCTCACTATGTTTTCCAACCTACAATCATACATAGTGTTAATGGTTGATGGAAAACACTAGGTGTTAAAAAAATAGTTCCTTTCATTGCATTCTTATGGTCTAAAGAACAAAACCTTTTCAATACATTCATACTGTTGTGTAAAATTCTAGGTTGCAAAACATTGGTTTTTTAAAATTTGTAACCCACACAATGTTTTAAAACCCTTTACAAGTAACAACCTAATCAGTTACAAACCACTCACCTGAATTCCATTGGTTTTTTGTCTTGCCCACCTACTCTCCAACCTTTCACTTTCAACCTGTATAAAGAGAAAACCCACAACACAAAGTTTTTTCCAGTAACATTACTTCTTACATATTAAAACACGTGTATTAATAACGTCAACTCCCCTTCCCACCTATGCTGAAAGGATAGCTTCTTGCATAAGGAAAAGAACATCGACGTCATTCAAAGTGATAGTGAAATTGACTTGCCAATAGTGTTAGGGGAGAAGCTAAAGTGTAGACAAAACACACCTATGTATGTAATGTTATATCATAACCCCCATCCCACATGCTGGAAAAAACACATCGACATAAAGACTTGATAGACAGTTAGGTGCTTGTCGTCACGTGTCTCATTTCAAGAAAAGGATTGCACGACCAGTGGGAAACCAAAAAATCAATAGAAAAAATGCACCCAAACGTTGCCATTTTCCACATTTTTATTTTATAGTTTTTTGGGGAGTGCGGGCGACATAATGGAGTTGCAGGTGTTTTCATTTGGAGGCTAGACGAGAGCTGAGGGTCTACATTACCTAAAAACATTGACAGGTGTGGCGACTAGCTAGTAAGTATATAAATCTGTCATTTCTATATCTACCATGTTCATTAAGAAAATGGGTTTTCATTGACGAGAAAGTAAAGGGTTTTCCTTCTGTAAAGGGTTTTCATTTGAAATGCAAAGCTCTTTATGTTTTTTTGTGTAAAGGGATGATTAAAAGGATGCAGTATAATCGTTCACTACTATTTTGAGCATTTCCCATGTAACAGTCACACTTCAAGGAGGAAACATCCTTCATGTAAAATTTTGGGATATAATAGGCACGCAATAATGTAACATTTTTTTAAATTAAACTAGAAATTCTTTGCATTCGCCATAGTAAGCATCCCATCTATAAAACAATCATAACTTCTAAATGTAAAATGAATTTTGGAAATTTAACTGACCAGTACACTTGCAATTCAAGCTATGACAGCTAGAATCACTTGTTTTTAGTGTAGAAGTTTCATGTCTCCTAAAGAGTCCTTCTCAATCCATCTGCCCTTGTTTTATTCAAATTGTTTTTCTCAAATATATCAACCACTTGGAAGGAAGACAAGTGTTAGTGATAGATTAAATTAGAAAATTAAAGACATTTGGTGCTACAAAGAATTCCTTTTATTCCAAATTTCACTAATATAGGATTATATGTTGTGGTGAGTGAAAAATGCCAGCTTGTATAGACAATAAATAAACATATTAAACTATACAATGGGAATTTAATTTCCAATTTAACCTATTACTAACACTAGTAATGTATATCAACAATTATATCTGCCATTCTGCCATTTTGCAAGAACTGTGAAACACTCAACATTCATTCGAATATATAAAAAACTCATCTCTCCTAACATATGAAAGAGGCCATAACTTGCAATAATCAATAAAGGCATAGAAGACATATAATAAGGATACCAGGTACCACTATCAGACTTCTATTTTTATCCTGTGTCTCTTAATGAACATCTAAATGACATATCGGTATCCTAACCATTGTTCAATGATATTGTAAATTGAACCATTACTTGTACAGACGACTGCAAAAATATAAATTATTGCAAGAATAAAGGTTAAAAATTCAACAAAAGCCTTGGTGATCACCTTGATTGACCAAAAAATAGCATCTAATCTACCAAAAAACTCACCTACGTACATACAAAAATGTAGAAAAACATACATAAAAACATACATAACATGAAAAGAAGGAAAAATAGGATGCTAGTGAAGAAAAGATAATTAGTTCGATGGAGACATGAGAGTCCCATGTGAAAAGGTAGAAAAATTTTGTAAACAACTTATTAAAAACAAAACATCTGCATTCTCTAATTAGAAAGACACTCTGAAAGTTGAGAACAATATTTGGGTTGCAAGTTTCATAACACATACTATTTTCCAACATGAATTCTATATAGAAAACATGCTTCTAATGAAAACCTTAAAGATTGTAGATAGTAAGAATGTACTAAAGTTCAATCACCTTCACAATTTATAGCAACTCTTACTTACACATAAAAATTGCAATTCAATTTCCTCATATGATTTAAGAAATAAATGTAGAATATAATTTGTAGGTTGGAAAACACAATGTGGTTTTCCATTTATTTCATTCTGTACTTTCAAAGTTATGTGGTGCAGAGCATGGGAATGAATGTCTTGCAAAGCTTTTGTTAATTAGGAAGTAGGAATACAATGAAAGACACTTTTTTATAAACACCCATTATTTTCCAACAACCATTAAAACTCTAAATGATTGTAGGTTGGAAAACACCGTGGGAGGTGAATGCATGATTTATGAAACCTCCAACCCACATAATTTTATAAAACCCTCTATAAATGCAACTAATATCTTGAAAAAACCCACCTATGTACATACAAAAACACATAAAGACATACATACCAACATGCATAACATGATGAGACGACATAGTGTAGGGCCCACCAAGATGGATGATAAAAGTGATGAAACCGGTAAATGGGAAGAAAAATCATGACGAGGAAAACAAGCAAGTGTCCCATCACATCCAATTACATCGACCATTTTTTTCCTTATGTTAGAAGCTATCCATTCACTACAGGAGGGAAGGGTGTTGATGTGATTAAGACATGTGTTTTACATTGTAACAAGTACTATTCTTGGAAAACACTTTTTGTTATGGGTTTTCTCATTCTACAGGATGAAAGTGAAACATTGGAGAGAAAGAGGGCATTGTAGGTGAGGGGTTTCTAACTAACTATATGTACATAGGTCCATCAACTCGGTTTTCTCAACTTACCAATTTGGCTATTACACCTAGAGGGTTTTACAACACTGTGTGGGTTGTAGATTTCTTAGAACTCAGTGTTTTCCAATCTCATTACATTCTTACTATCTAATTCACAAAAGGATCTCAAGTAAATCACAAAACATACCAAATTGAGATGAGGGTGAGTATCAATTGGGTCGTTACTTGTAAAGGGTTTTAAAACATTATGTGGGTTGCAGATTTCAAAAAACTAGTGTTTTGCAACCTAGAATTTTACAAAATAGTATGAATGCAATTTAGATAGTACAAACAATATGAGTATGATTTATCATTTTCAAATCTTTTTTCTTGTGTGGGAATTGGAGGCAAACTGACCTATGCATTTTTAGTTTGGAGAAAGAAGGGGGGAAACACTCTTTGTTTCATGTCTACACATTGAAAGTTGAAGGTTGGAGTGCACGTGTAGTAGTTGGAGGAGAAAACTAGTGTTTTGCAACTTGGAATTATACAAAATGGTATGAATGTAATTTAGAGAGTACAAATGTAATGAAAAGAACCTTATAACAAGTCTTACATAGAGTAAAAATTGTGTTTCAATTTCTTAATATGACCCAAATATACATGCACAGTATGATTATAAGTTGGGAAACACAGTGGAAGGTGAGGTGACAACATGATTTACAAAACCTCCAACACACAAAATTTTGTAAAACCCTCTATAGTACATTGACACCAAATACCTTACTGGGTGTTTACAAAATGGCGCCTATCACCACACTCCTATGGTCTAAATAACACAGCTTTTCAATACATACATGTTGTTTTGTAAAATTGTAAGATGCCAAAAATTGTGTTTTACAAAACTTGCAACCCACCTAATGTTTCAAAACCATTTAGACACTAGTATTTGAGGGACATTTAGGTGTGTTTTTTCTATTTCTTGGTGCTTTTTCTTGCAACTCCATTTTGTCACCCGCACATCCCTCCCCAACAAACTGTAAAATGGAATATGGAAAATGACGACATTTAGGGAATTTTTTCTATTTATTTTCTACTTTCTTGTTGGATGCACATCCTTTTCTGATGATGGAAATGTGATGAAACATGGCTAATTGTCTGTTAAGTCTTTCTATTAGTGTGTTTTGTCCAGTGCATAGGATGGGGGATGGGGGTTATGATATAACATTACATACCTAGGTGCATTTTTTCTAAACTTTAGCTTCTCCCCTAACGGTATACTAGATACCAAAATTAAAGATTGATTCATATAATTGTAAACAAAGATTTTAGCTTCTAATGGCTTTCTTGCACTTTTAAGGTTTTTCACCCAAAAGGACAAAAGATGGGCCAAAATGGGTAATGTCTACACTCAAATTCAATGTGAGGATGGATGAAGTATGCCTAAATGTAATCTCTACATACAATAATGATTAAAGAAATGATTTATTAATGCAAAACGTAAGAAATACAAGTTGTTTGAAAACATAGTGATGTATGCAAAATGACCTAATAATGCAAGTAAACAATAACAAAAATAAACAAGACTGGAAAGGTGCACCTGGAAATTGAAGTGTTATGCAGAGAGGCTCTGGAATCCTACAAATTCTACTATTGAAGCCCACTGGGACACTTACGCCAAGCTGGGTGACTTAGTCATGTTTCGGGGAGATTAGACTAGAAAGGTTTCTACCAAATGGGTACTTAGAAATGTAAAAATCATATTTTAGGCTTGGTAGTGGGACTAATCCACCATATATGGTGACTTAGTCCACCTGGGAATCTCAAGAAATTCAGGGCAGGAATATGTAGCTTTGGGTCCGCACTTCCCTTCCTAATAGGCACCTTGTTCAAATTCTATAGAAAACAAGCTGAAAGAGGTCTCCAAGATTCAATTAGGGAATTGTTGACTTTAATGAATTTGATGGATTTTTAACCACTTTTTAACATCTTTATATTTGAAAAATCTACATACAAGACCTACAAACACACATGCAAAGAGGGGAAATAGGGTTAAGGGTTAGAGAATGGGGGTTTTCCTTGGTCAAACCCCAATTTGGTAATCAAACCCTATAAAATGAAATGAAATAAAGAGAGAATGATGAATGAACAACATGCAATGTCACAAACTCACCAAACCCTTGATGTAGAAATCTGAAGATATGCAACAAGATGCTCCAATGGATGCTTGATCATGCCTAGAATGCTTGAGTGAATGCTTGATAATTGCTTGGATGATTAGGTCAATGAACTAAGATCAAAATGAGAGAAAAACCCTTTATTTATACTTTATTTTACTAAATTTCTCAAAAATAACACATCACAAGCTGACCTTAACGTCAAGAAAATAAAAACCCGCTAGAAAATTAAAATTAATTTGATTTTTATGCCTAGTGGGACTAAGTCGCCCCAGGTGGTGACTTGTCCCATCAGGGAAATTTACTGGTTTTGAGGATTAAAGTGTATTTAATGAAGTTTAACGAGAATATTCTCAAAAATACACTTAAGTAGGGCCGAAAAGTGCATTAAGGGGTCATTTAAACATAAGAAAGGGTTGAATTAGTGATGAAAAGTCTAGAAAAGTGTGAGTTTGTTACAACTCTTTACAAAAAATTGAAATAAGACTTGGTGAGTGATAGAAAGGGGGTATTATAATGAAAGGGTCCTAGAAAAGTGTTAAAGTGGGTTACAACACTTCACAACACTTTTACAAGACATCAAGACTAGAAATATTAATGATTCACAAGGTTCCAAGACCTAATGTGAATGTGTTGACCACATTACAACATTAAATCTAGGAAAAACCAATCCAAGACCACTAGGAGGGCCCAAACATGAGAAAAAGTAGAAGGGTCATTTTTTTCGTGTCCAAAGTTAGCCCCCACTTTAGTGAGAGGATGAACCTACTTCAAACTCACACTAAAGTAGTTGAACATGTAATCAAGAGGGGTTTTAATGAACTAATGCTTAGTAAGATGAGACAACAATGACCAAGAGTGATGATCAAGCCCCTAGGATGGAGATCCCATGGAAAACTAAACATGAGCACAAGAAACACATGTGAGAATGATGTAAATGAAGAGGGAGAAAGGAAAAAGAGAAAGTCAGATCAAGCTTCGATCATTTTTCCATCCCATTGTGGATCAGATCTAGGATGTTTGTCCAGAAAGGAAATGAATACTCACTATGAGGGGACGAAACTCATGGCTATCTGCTAGGTGGGAAGGCCAAAAAGGTGAGAAACATACACTCAGGGTAGTATGCACTCACACACACATAGGTGGCTATGGGGAAAATTCATGCCTCAGAATGGGCTTCCCGCTCAACCATACCAAAGTTATACCTCCTGATAACTTTCATAAGGTGCCACAAAATAAAATGACATTTCGAGCTTCACGAAACAAGAAAAACTATAGGCACTACATGCATGCTTGGAGCTCATGAACAAACGTGATGGCACTACAAGAATGCAAGTTGTGTTATTCAAGGTGGTCATATAACAAATGTAAAATGCAACATGCAAAATATGTTCAAAGGAGTCTTGCTCAGTTCATGCGAGGTCTTTAACTTAGGGAACATTGTGTCTAATGTCTCCAAAAGAGGACCAATCAAAGAATAGAAAATTCAAAACTTAGGGGATGTAGTGTGTCACATCAAGCCACCAAGAGGAATGTAATATGCTAAGATAGATCACACTCATGAAGGACACCACACCCAATGTCATCCACAAAGTGACAAAACACATTGTATGAAGTAAGAAGGCTGCACTAAGAACCAAGAAAAAAAATGCAAAATGAATAATGCCAATGTATTCCCCCACTTTAAAGAAATTTCTACACACCTGCACTATGAGCAATTAATTTAAAGTAACAAATGAAGAATGCAAAAAGAAACACTTGACATGAGAGCCAACTTGGAAAGCCCCTATGACAAGTCATACGTTTCTGAGTAAGGCCATGTCATGTGAAGGAAAGGAAAATAAAAGGAAGGAGTTGCCCCCAAAATGAAAACAACAAACACATAAGGGATCTATGGATTTGGGGTCATTATGTTCTTTGCTTCAATGTTTTGTAAAGAGCTCAGAACTGTCATCATTTCCCAAATACATAGAACTGGAAGAATGACAAAAAGAGAGCGAAAACAAAGAAAAAGAAAGATCCGTTTGGGTCAACATGGAATAGACATAGTGTGTCTTGACACTTTACATCATCCCCAAAATGAAAACACAAGCAAAAAGAAAACGAAAAGATGAAAGAAAAAGAAAAAGCTTTTGGGTCAACATGAGAGAGACACTGCGGTCTCAATGCCTTGCATCATCTCCAAAAGGAAAACACAAGAAAAGGAAAAGAAAAAGAAAAGAGGGGCCTTTTAGGTCAATATGAAAGAGACATTGTGGTCTCAATGCCTTGTGTCATCCCCAAAAGGAAAAGGCAAGTGAAAGAGAAAATAAAAAGGTGAAAGTGATGTGCGACATATAGAAGAATGAAGGTACAAATAGAAGAATATCACAAAGAGAGAAAAACATCAAATGACACATCATGGGGGAGCACATTACACACATGCAAACACACAAAAGAAAAAGAAAAAGAAAATGTAAAAGACTAGTAAGGAAGATGCAAGTCAATTGTCGAGCAAGTCATTCGCCTCCCAATCTCAATTGGTATAAGCGGAAGGTGAATGATGCAATGAAGGGACAATGAGAAATGCATTACTAGGACAAGGCTAGAAATTTATTTCCCCCACTGAGTGCAAGACAAGAATGAGCCAAGATAGGCGATAGGAAAGGGGTCATGTAATAGTGAGAAGAGAATGTTCTACAACTATTACATGATAAGGTGTTCGGTGGTGGTTTATGGATTTATTGGATAGAAATTATTGCCATCAAAATGATACTTTCTTAGTATTTCTTTCAATTGGAAACATTCATCACTTTGATGTCCAAGAACATGATGATATGCACAATCTGAAACATTAACATCTTTAGGATAGATCACCAACCTATTCAGAGGTGGTAATAATATGATTCCTTTGTTTAAAAGGATTTGTAATTTCCTTTCACATTCAGGTGGTGGACGGAGAGGAAACTTAAGTTTTTGTAACTTATAAGGCCTCCTATGTTTGCTAGATTCACCCTTTTCTCAAATAGAATGAGGAGGAGGAGGACCCAAAGTGATCCTATCATCCTTGTCAGTATTATCATGTAGGGGTTGTTCATGTGGAAGGAGGACATTCAGATAGGGAGGGCAATCAAAGATCATCGTGCCATCATCATGAAGTCTCCAATATTCTAAAGGAGGCTTGCTATCATGAGGAGGATCTTGATATCCTAACCCTATTGTGTTTTCATCTTTTGGAGTTTTTTCTAAGAGTTGATGAATGTTATGTTCAATTGTTGTGTCACATCATTGTTTGCTTAACATGGTAAAACCTTTTCCATAAGTTTCTTCAAGGTTGATTGGAGTACTAGTGACTTCGTTACCATAGAATGGTTGAGGGGTTGCTTGTTTAAAGGAACTAGGTCCACTTGATGGAGGTAACTTAGGTCCTTTGTTTGTTTCAAGATGTAAGTAACCAAACATATCAGGAGGTGATATTGAAGGAAAGTCTTGTTGTTTCATGGATGGATAAAAGGATGTATTAACTTCAAGGTTGTCAAAGCATTCATTTAGAAACTTATTCATGCTATCATCATCTTCTCCAATGATGTCAACGTCACAATGAGGACATTCATGAGGAGTTGAAGGAGCATGAGGAAGCTCAAGGTCATTAGGATCAGTTCCAAAGGCATAGTTTGACATGTCAACTAAGGATTTTAATGGCATCCAAATCTTATTAAAATAGAAATCCATGATGCAAATGAATGAAGTAAACTAAATGCAAGAAATGGAATAAAATAGAAAACCTGGAAACTATGACAGGGATGCAGTAACATAAAATAGAAATACAAAAAATGCTCAAAAAGTGCTAGAAATTACTGTGCGAAATGTGCAGGAGAACTAAGTCACCCAGTGTGGCGAAGTAGTCCCAGTGATGATTTTTTTGAGATTTTTTAGAATTTTTAAATGGAATTTTATGGTTTTTATATGTTCAGATGCAGACACAGTATGAATATGCAATTTTTTTGGAATTTTCAATGAAATGGAATGCAAAAATGCAAGTTATATGAGCTTTTCACTAATGAAATTTTTAAAACCATAGGATGCAAATTAAACAATGCAAAACCTAATTCAATGTTGATGCAAGTTAAATCTAGGATGCACTTGAAATTAGAAGATTTTTTTTTTTAAATTCGGGTTCACCAAAATGTAAACAAATATTTTGGTTTCCAATGGCTTTCTTGCACTTTTAGGGTTTTTTACCCAAAAGGAGAAAGATGGGCCAAAATGGGAAATGTCTACACTCAAAATTAGTGCAAGGATGGATGAATTATGTCTAAATGAAATCTCTAAACACAATAAACAGATTAAAAAAAATTATTTATTAATGCAAAACATAAGAAATACAAGTTGTTTGAAAACACAGTGATGTATGCAAAATGACCTAATAATACAATAAACAATAAAATAAATAAACAAGACTGGAGAGGTGCACCTGGAAACTAAAGTGTGATGTAGAGAGGCTTTGGAATCCTACAAATTTTGATGTTGAATCCCACTGGGACACTTACGCCAAGCTAGGCGACTTAGTCCTGTTTCGGGGAGATTTTGGCAAAATAGGTTTCTGCCAAATGGGTACTCAGAAATGTAAAAATCACTTTTTAGGCTTGGAAGTGGGACTAATCTGCCACAAATGGTGACTTAGTCCACCTAGGAATCTTGAGAAATTCGGGGTAGGAATTTGTAGCTTTCGGTCTGCACTTCCCTTCCTAACAAGTGTCTGATTTAGATTCTACAGAAAATGGGTTGAAAGAGGTGTCCAAGCTTCAATTAGGGCTTTGTTGACTTGAATTCCTTTGACAAATTGTTGACCACTTTTTAACACCTTTCTCTTTGAAAAATCTACATACAAGACCTGCGAACACACATGCAAAGAGGGTTAAAAGGGTTAAGGGTTAAAGAATAGGGGTTTGCCTTGGTCAAACCCCAATTTGGTAATCAAACCCTATAAAATGAAATGAAACAAAGAGAATGATGAATGAACAACATGCAATGTCACAAACTCACCAAACCCTTGATGTAGAAATTTGAAGTTATGCAACAAGATGCTCCAATGGATGCTTGATAATGCTTAGAATGCTTGAGTGACTACTTGATAATTGCTTGGATGATTAGGTGAATAAATTAGGATTAAAATGATTGAAAAACCCTTTATTTATACTTGATTTTATTAAATTTCTAGAAAATAACACATCATAGGCCGACCTTAAGGTCCAGAGAATAAAATCCTACCAGAAAATTGAAATTACTTTGATTTTTGTGCCCATTGGGACTAAGTCACCCCAAGTGGCGACTTGGTCCCACCACGGAAATTTTACTAGATGTCAGGGATTAAAGTGTATTTAATGAATTTTAACACTCATAATATTCTAAAAAATACACTTAAGTAGGGATGGAAAGTGCATTAAGGGGTCATTTAAACATAAGGGGTTGAATTACTGATGACAAGTCTAGAAAAGCATGAGATTTTGTTACAACTCTTTACAACACTTTGAAATAAGACTTGGTGAGTGATAAAAGGGGGTATTATAATGAAAGGGTCCTAGAAAAGTGTGAAAGTGGGTTACAACACTTCACAACACTTTTACAAGACATCTTAGAAATCTTAATGGTTCACAAGGGTCCAAGACCTAATGTGAATGTGTTGACCACATTACAACATTAAATCTAGGCAAAATCAAGCCAAAACCACTAGGAGGGCCCCAACATGCGAAAATGTAGAAGGGTTAATTTTTTTGTGTCCATAATAATATACCAGTATTAAAGGTCGATTCATATAATTTACCAATATTTGAAGGAACAATTGAGAGGAAACAGTGTGTTTTCCAACACTGCAAATGTGAGCATTTTATTTGTTCCAATCACATGAAGAAAGTGAAATTCCATTTTGATTGTAGCAAAGAGTTGTTCAAAAATTTGAAAGTGGACTTCATTGTATTCTTGGTCTAAAGAAACAAAACTTTTCAAAACAAACTAACTAACATGGGATAGTGTGTTTTCCAACACTCTAAATAATGTTGAGCATTTTATTTCTTCCAATCATATGAAGAAAGGGAAATTTCATTATGCATTTATCCAAATATGCATTTCAATTTTTTAATATGATCCAAATATACATGCACATTATGATTGTAGGTTGGAAAACACAGTGGGAGGTGAGGTGACAATATGATTTGTGAAACCTCTAATGCACACAATGTTGTAAAACCCTCTACACACTATGCCAAATACCTTACTAGGTGTTTACAAAACAGTTCCTATCACCACATTCTGATGATCTAAATAACACAAAGCTTTTCAATAAATACATATTGTTTTATAAAATTGTAGGATGCAAAACATTATTTTTTACCAAACCTACTTGACCCACCTAATGTTTCAAAACCATTTAGAAATTACAACCATCATAATGAGAATGGAAATGGGAAAATAAAAGGTTTTGTTTGCGTGTATGATTTTGGGCTTTTCGTCTATTCCAAATTATGATTTTGAAAACCCACCGACACATAACCCACATTGCGTTTCAAATGAAAACCTATTTTCACAAGGAACAACCTTTATTTTCTTATCAATGAAAACCCATCTTTGCAATGAATAGTCAAAAGGAAGAATTTAAAAGCCAACACAAAAACCCACTAAAACACACAAAAACACCTCTACATTTGAAATGAAAACCCCTTTATTTTCCCATCAATGAAAACCCATCTTCCCAATGAATAGCCGTTCAATTATTCATAGTGAAATTAAAAAACCCTCAAAACAAAAAAAACATAAACAACTATGCATTTGAAATGAAAACCCTACATGCAAATAAAACATTTTATTTTATCATCAATGAAAACCCATTTTCTTTAACGAATAGTCATTCAATGCTTAACATAAAACCCATTTAGCAGGCATTCAATGCTTCACACTTCCTACACAAAATGGAAAAATGACATATATATGTGGTAGATATGCATACCCGTTGGCTAGTCGTCACGCCTATCGAATGTGTTGCTCTCGTTCGGCCTCCATTTTGTTGCCCACACTCCCTAGGAAACTAAAAAATGAAATGTGGCAAATAGCAATGTTTAGCTGTGTGGACATGGAAAAAATGTAGACAAAACACACCTATGTAGATAAAAATAATGCATAAAAACATACTTTGGTTCAGCTTCCAAATGCTTTTTCTTGCAACTCCTTTTCATCAACCACACATCCCTCCCCAGAAAATTACAAAATGAAATCTGGAAAATGGCGACATTTATGGCGTTTTGTCTATTTCTTTTTTACTTTCCCACCAGCCACATCCTTTTCTGATGATAGACACTTGATGACACATAGCTAATCATCTATCAAGTCTTTCTGTCTATGCGTTTTGTCCAGCGTGTGGAATGGGGGATGAGGGGTATGATATAATGTTACATACATAGGTGTGTTTTGTCTGCACTTTATCTTTTTCCACATCGAATGTGGGTATGAAAATAAATGTTTTTTTAATAGAATTTGGGTTTAACTCGAACCACCAAAATTGTTGCAATTTACATACCATCCCTTCGATCAAATAACACCAATTTTGAAGGTAGGTAGTGATTTGAATCATAAACAAATTAACCTTGAACATTTTTAAGTTTGGTATGGTCTAAAATATCTAAAACAATTGTATCCTAAGGATGCATCCCTAAGATTATTTTGTATCCCTTGTTTTAAGGGAATTTTAAGGATGGGAGCCAAGAATAGAACATTTCTTTTATCTTCAATTTTAAATTTGTTTGGAATTTTTTTTTTTGGTATTAGTCACAAGAGTTCATAGGTATACGTTAATGAGGAGCATAATGTGTATTTAGGATTGGTGAGTTTATATTGTATGGTGTATTTTAGTTTTATGTAAATATCATACATTTGTTTGTATTTTAGTTTTATGTAAATATCATTCAACTGAACAATTTTTTAAGAGGAAGAATGAATGTGATTACATTTATTATTTTTTTTTTAAAATTAAGTAAGATTTTGATTTTGTTAACTAGGTTGTAGTGTCAATGGATTTTTGGTCTGGTGGTGACTTTGAATGATTCTAAATGATTTCATTAGGGATCAAATATTGACATCATAAGAGATGAAGCCTCAATTGAAAAGATATTAGCCTAAGATTGTCAGATAACAAAACGATCTTGTAAATGATATAAAATCCTCCATTAAAAAATACTTTGTTATCATCATATCTAAACTAAAAAAATTGAAACATTATAGGTTATATAAAACTCTCCAAGAAAAAATAGTTAAATCCTCCATTAAATGAGCTAGGGACTCAGAAATTTACTCCTGGGTTAGGGGAAGCTTACCCCATGACTGCATGATGATGATAGAAGTTTAAAAATCTTGAAATGTTGTATTTTGTTATTGTAACAAGAAGAAAAGACTGTAATTGGCGCCCCATCTGTCATGTTCTATTCTCTATTTGTGTGCATGAAGGTTAGATCCCTTATGTTTCAACTTAAATTCTTTGTAGCTAAATTTGCCTATTCTTGTCCTAAAAAGAGTAAGAGTGTGAGTTGTTGGCTGCCTGGATTGGATACCTATTTAGTTGGACACCCATCCAGGACAGTTTAACCAAACCAAGCACACAAATCATCATTTGACACTCTTCTCTTGGCTTATCAAAAACTCTACAAGAAAGATTTATTATCAAGCGGGAACGACATTGACTAACACTGTTTGAAACAAATCTGCACCATTCTATACTTCAACCATTTTTAGAACATAAGTGCAATTATGAGAAAGAAGAATTTTCACAGAGTTTGAGTCTAGTTGATAAAAAATTGCATTAAAAAAGAACCACCACAATGAGATTTTTGTTCGTACAATAGGGTTATGCTCAACAAAATAAAAGTAGCACATCCTTTCCTCCAAGTTGAACAGAGCACAAAACACGGCCAGAAGTATAGCCTAGGTCAAAGCAACAAATTTCCCACTAATCACACCACCAAGAAGAAAAATAAGATGACATTGCAAGGGGCGTAGCAACAAATTTTTCCTACATCACACCACAAATTAGGGATTCAAGCTTGGTCTCTATGATAAATCTATGGTTGCATCGGTGGTGGCCTTCATTGTGCCTCCCTCCATCCATCATTCTAATATTGGCCTTTTCCTTCAACTCTTTAATTTTCTCCCTCGTCTTTCTTCCCTCCTCTCCTTCCATCAATTCCCTCACCAATCTTTCCATTTCTTCTCTCCTCACAAAACCGTTTCTTTCCATCTTCAAACCTATAGCTACCTGAATCTGTTTCACTTGTATGACCTTGTTCGTCCTCTCTTTGGCAAGAAAAGGAGGAAGTATGCCAAGGGAATTAAGGCTGGAGGTACATGGGAAAGGGGGGAAAGAGGAGAGATAAAATGGGGAGAGACAGGTGAGGGGGAGGAGACCAAAAGGGAGAGGGAGAGTGGTCTGGGAGAGCCGAAGGTTAGATGAAACGGAGGTTTGAGAGAGGGTAGAGAAAAAGGAAAGGAGGTGGGAGGAGGGATTAAGAGGGATGTGGGTGCACTTAGGATGAGGTCAATAAGGGTTATTAGGTGGGGTTAAGGTGTCATCCTTCCTTACAGTTGAGAATGGTGAGGTGTTCTTTAATAAGGAAGGCCTCTTGAAGTTTCCTCTTGAAGAAATTATCCTTTTTAACCAAAACTAGGGATCTTCAAGGAAAATGTGATGTTTGGTATGGAGGAGTGTTAAGCTAGGGCTGATTTCAAGATACGATCATGCTAATATCAGCACTATGCTCTCTGATTTAGGTCCTGATGGAGCAACCCATTTCTCTGATGTATGAACTCCACAAGAGAAAATAATCTTGTAAACAGCCGAATGAAGCATAGTTGGAAAATGATCTTTAGTAGAAGAGATGAGCTTATTGGTGGTGGAGAAGGGTCTAAAAGCACAAAAGAGGCCATTTTTATGGAAGATTTTGGAGATATTATTATAAATGTGCTCAATATAAGGGAGGGTGGAAATGTAGGGTGATTCAAGCACCTTAGTTTGGGCTTAGGATTGGAAAGGTTTTTGGCAAGTTTGAAAGTTCTACCAATAAATTTGTCACTATAACCATTTAGCTTGAAGGCATGGTAGAGGTGGGAAAGCTCTTGGTCTATGTGTTCATTGTCACAAATGTGATACACTTAGGTTGTTAGTCTTAAGAACATTGGCTTTATAGGTAGGGTGGTGGTGAGAAGATGCATGCAGGTATAGGTCGGTGTGGGTTGCTTTTCTAAAAACACTACAGACAAGGGATCCATCATCATTTTTGATGATGAGGACATCTAGAAAGGGGAGTTGGTTATTGGTTTTAAGATCTTTTGTGAATTGGATGCACATAACTAGACTGTTTGAGTGGGAGTGGAAGAGGTCTAATTGGTCAAGGCCATGTGGCCAACATACATTGGTATCATCAACATAACGTTTCCATCATCTGGGCTTGAGAAGGAAGGAGTTGAGAGCAAGGTCCTCAAAATGTACGATGTAAAGGTTGGCAATGACTGGGGATAAAAGAGAGCCCCTTGCCACTCCATGAGATTGTTCATAAACCACGTCTTGAAAAGTAGAGAAAGTGGAACATAAGCATAACTTGACAAGAGATACAATCTCGTCATTAGTTTTGCATTTGAATAGTTCCACTAAGTTGCACACAGGCACCTTGGTGAATAAGGACACAACATCAAAGCTAACAAGGATTTCATTTTTCTCAACCTTTTTGTCTTGAATGAAATTCACAAAGTTTGTGGAGTCTTTGATGAAGGAGTTGGATTTCCCTACATGGGAAGATCAATCTGACAAAGATGGGTAGCTAGTTTGTAGGTGGGGGAATGGGTGGTGTCACCTATTGGTCTAAGAGGTATGTCAGGTTTGTGAATTTTAGGGCCCATAAATTAGTGGGGTGATATCCTTGTGAGGGATGATGCACTTTTTGGTGAGATCATGGAAGGATGATTGAGAAATGACAAACTTGACCTTTTTTATGATTTTCGAGATGGGGTTAGGAGGGAGGATTTTATAGCTTCCACTACTAGAGAGGTGATCGAACATTTTTGAATTGTAATCCTGTTTGTCAGGATGATGATGACATTCCCTTTATCATCCTTAATAATGACAATGTCATTATTTTTTGTGATACTTTTGAAGGCTACAAGCTCATTTTTGGGAACATTTCGCTTGGAGGGTTTGGCATATCTAAGAGCCACTACACAGTCTTGTCTAATCACATCGGTTACGAGTTCAGGAAGGGATTGAATTGCATTTTCAACTTCAATTAAAAATTCTAACTTGGGAATGGAAAGGGGGAGTGATTGAAAAATCCAAAGAACGCTTTACGCAGTTGAGGGCAAGAGGTTCAATGTTCACATTGGAGAGGTTGACAACCAATTTACTCCCAATCTTCAATGAAGCTTAGGGAAGTAAATTTATGTCTTATGGAGTAAATAATATCATTGTCAACTGTCAACCCATGGTGGGAGGAGGGAGGTTTACTAGGAGGAGGGGATGTCGAGGGTGAAGGTTGTGTGGTGATAATGTTCAAATTATTAAATGTGGGAGGATGAGCAAGATTGGCAGAGTTGATGGAATGGGTGGAAAAATAAGGAGGAAGAATGGTGCTCGAGGAATTATGATGGGATGGAGGAATGAAGGGAGAAACAAATGACTACGTAGGAGACGTACGAATTTATGAAAGAGAACATTGGAAGAAATGGTAATTGGTAGATCTGGGAGATTGGACTCACCAAGAATGTTCCCCGAATCAGAAAGTGAGGTGCCGCGATGATTCAAACTTGGTGTGGTAGGAAGATGTGAGTCGTGTTGGGTTTGGTGAAGCCCAAATTGGCAAGATTCTCAAACAAACTGGATAAGAATTCCTTTTTCCTACATTGGAAAGTTTCTCTTACAGATTAATTTTTCCAATTATTAGAGTGGAGACCATTTTATAAATAAGTTGATTTTAAATATGTATTGTAATTCAGAATCAATAAAAGAGTGTCCCCTGTTGTTGAAAGTGGATGTAGGCAATTACTGAACCACTATAAAATTTGTATCTATTGTGTATTGTTTTGATTTTTCTGTCTTCTATCCTATTTCTTTGCTCATTTTAATATTAACATTTGGTATCAGAGCCTGAAGCTCGGTGTTGGAAATCGGTAAAAAATTTCCTTATATTAAAAAGTATTGAGCAGAGATGGAAGACGATTGGGTATTAGATCCTGGAGTTGAATGCTTTTATATTGTGAAGAGATGAGATGAAGAGGGAGTTTCAGATGATGAATATGATGAAGCAGATATGGATGAAACAAATATGGAAGAGAGTCCCAATTAGGATGATTGGGCTTGAGCTCTCATGTCTTGGTCGTGTGGCTTTGAACTGAGTCATGATGAAGTGGGAGCTATTCATCAAATGTTTTTGGATGAGTTAAATGATGAGGTTGATTTTATTATTGAAGAATTTCTTGGCAGTTTAGATTCAGAAGAAAGCAGTGTTGTGCAAGTGCAAGTTGAAAAGAAATGCCATGTTCATTGGTGGGATGGCTAGAAAAATGAAAAGGATTCGGCTGAAGAGACTATAGATTTTGCCTTTCGAGATGGGGAGGTTTCCTCCCAAGGAGAGGAGGATGCAATCTGGCACCAGATGAGTGAAGATGATGATGAACCTGAGGAAGAGGCCAAAGAAAAGGTTGAAGAGGATGAAAATCGAAAGGCATAAATAATGGTTTATGATAATCCATTATTCGAGCCAAAAGGAGAAATGGTGTATAATAATCCATTATTTGATACCCAGGAGATGAATGATAATGTTGTTGCGGCTTGCTTGGAGAAAAGCATCAGTGATGGTGGTGAAATAAGAGATCTGAGGGGTTGGCTCGACACATTTGATAAAGTTGAAGATGATGCCCATCCCTATGATAATGCAACACGGGCTCTCTATACAAGCCAAAGCAGTCGAGTGGAATCCTCCAGCAGGCAGAAAAATAGCCTATCGAAGAAGAGCATAGGCAGTGGCGATCTAAACAGAAAATCGCGAGGGAAGGTTTTGAATGGAGTTATGTCGCCGCCGTCAAGGTTTGATCCCACGGTTTTCCATCATGACTGTGATTCGTCATCTTTTGTTGTGCATAATGAAGCCCTTGATGCCGATCTTCTTTTTCATGAATGCAATGGAGGATTCATCGAGGAAATCACCAGCCCACCTCTCAATTTTATGGGCCACCGTGCTTTTGACTTGGGAGAAAGGATTGTAGAGGACACGATAGAGCATCATCCTAATGATGATCAAGATGAAATATGGTCTAGATTAGGTGGCGAACATTGGAAACATCATCACACAAATCATGGAATCACTATCAAGTGTGTTCTTGGAAAAGCTGAGGAAAGCTGGCGGAAGTGGTGGTATACTAGGAAAAGACGGAATGATAGCGTATGCCAAGGGACCTACTCCAGTTTTGAATCTCTGAAAATGGGAAGAGAGCGCTCATGTCAAAGCAGAAGACAAGTCTGATGGTTATTAGCGCCCGAAGGAGTCGCTATATGGAAACAGCAGCATAGGAGATAATGCATCGGAGATAAGTGATTTCAATAACACAACGTTGTGGAGGATCGGCCTGGCTGGGTTGGTGGTGATGGGGCAGAACCTGGAGCTAAACGTGGCAGAGAATGGCCATGAGGAAAGCAAGATTGTCGGCCAAAATAATTACTTGGATGGCTACTTGGCGTATGATATTCCAATGGTTGTTGAAGCTTTGTTTGAAGGCACAAAATCTAAGTTTGGGGCGATACTTAGTGAGGCCAACATTGAGGCAAACCATGACAGTGACCTTGTATTGCCGATGATATCTGATGCCATGCAGGCAGACAATTATGAGCAGATATTTTCTACCCTGAAACCAAAGACCATTCTTGGTCTTTCCCATGGGTTTTTACTTGGGACATTTAAATTCCAGCGGTGTTGATTTCCCAAAGGACGTAAGTGTAATAGATGTCTGTCCCATGGGTATGGGTCCATATGTGAGGCGGTTGTATGAGCAAAATTTAATTGCCCAGGTGAGGATGCAGGAGACTAGAATGGAAGAGAAAAATGTGTTTATTTTTGCTTTCAAGGGTGATACTTTTGATGTTTCCCATTTGATAATCGGAGAAGTAATAAGGGAAGGTGTTGCACTTGATTGGGAAGCCTGAAAGTGAATTATTTGGTGTGTCTGTGAACAGAATTTAGCGAAGCTCAAATCTTCATTGTGGCTGATCCAAACGTCTACAGTGGGGGATATCTCTAAGCAGCAATTTGGTCTTCAAGTGGGAGATTATTTGGTTTGGTGAAGCCCAAATTGGAAAGATTCTCAAACAAACTGGATAAGGATGCCTTTTGCCTAGATTGGAAAGTTTCTCTCACAGATTGATTTTTCCAATTATTAGAGTGGAGACTGTTAATATGTATTGTAATTGAGAATCAATAAAAGAGTTTCCCCTACTATTGAAAGTGGATGTAGGTAATTGTCGAACCACTATAAAATTTGTGTTTCTTGTGTCTTGTTCTCAGTTTTCTGTCTTTTATTCTATTTCTTTGCTCATTTTAATATTAACAAGTCGTCTTCCTTGATTGGAATTGAGGTTGTAAGAATGCAATTCAGGTCACCTTTTGAAGTTAGAGAATCTGCAGAAGTTGAAGTTGCATCTGAGATGTTTCAGTGGAGGAATTTTGAAATGTTGCATCAAGAGGATGTGCCACATATTACAATAAGTTAATTGTAATAATATATTAAATATAGGGGAGAGGACTCACTAGTCAAGCATCTTAATTTTGCTTTTACGTGGAAATTTCAAATCACTCTAAATAGCAGCTTACTTGGAAAATTCCCTGCTTATAGCTTTCGTTTCAGGGCCACATCATCAAATATGATGCCACATCAACATGCTTTTTGTCAAGATGTAGTTGACCAATACTTGTGCATTCACATCATGGGTAGTTGAGCATGTTTATCGATTGGTTTCTTTTTAGATCAAAGGAATACATTTTGTATAATTATGGGTAGTGGTGTCACAACTATTGATCCAATATTGATAAAAATATTGGACATTATATAAACAACTACTATCATAACTATTAAATGTGCTTAAGTAATGGGCCCTCTCCCCTAATTAGACAAATAGATATGAACTTAATCGATAAACATTGACAAATAACAAAATATTAATAAAACCTAAAGTATATGTTAAGAAATTAAACTATATTTGAAATCATTTATTGCAAGATGATTATAACAAGTAATGGTTATAACAAACAACATATTAAAGCAATTTATGATACATATTATATTAAATATGATACCCAATAGATTTTATAAAAATAAACATATGATATAAAGTCACATATAAAATTATATTAAATTACTAGATATAATTAATATCTAGTACTTCAATTATTAAAAAAATTGCAACTAATATATTAAACATAATGAGATAGATTGATATAAACTTATAGGATAAACATATATAATAAGATTGGTATGACTAATATATTAATTAAAAAGGATATTATAACAAGAAAATTAAATTATATATATTAAAAAAATAAAGTAAACTTATGCATTAATAATGACAATATTTAATGCAATACAAATATAAATGAATAATTATTATATATAGATATTATATATCAATGTCAAAAGAAAAGTATCATTGTTCCAATCAAACAACATAATTTAATTTTGAAAAAAGTATAAAAATAATAATATAACATACAATTAAATAAAATAGCAACAAATTGCAATATTAAAAATGAGAGGGTCTTTGAGACGTGAAAACAAGAAAGGGGAGTTGGTTATTGTTTTAAGCTCTTTTGTGAATTGGATGCATAGAACTAGACTGTTTAAGTGGATGTGGAAGGGGTCTAATTGGTCAAGGCCATGTGGCCAACATACATTGGTATCATCAACATAACATTTCCACCATCTAGGATTGAGAGGGAAGGAGTTGAGAGCAAGGTCCTCAAAATGTTCTATGTAAAGGTTGGCAATGACTAGAGATAAAAGATGAAGATAAGATCGATGTGTTGGAGATAGGAATGATACGATGGAGATAAAGTAGTTTTATGTTTTATTTAGTTTTATGTTTTAATAAAACAGTAGCTGGAAAACTGCTACTAAAGGCTTGTTTTCTAGTTTTTAGTTTTTTTCTTAGTCCTAGGAAATCTGAAGTCTATAAAACATTGTTATTGTTATTGCAATTCAAGTGCTTTTTATAATCATTTAACTCTGTTTTGAGAAAAAAAATTATACATATTTTCTCAGCTAAGATTAATGTTTTTTTTTTTCAGTATGATTTAAAGTATTTTTTGTGAATATGTTCAATTGAACATATAATCTTTCATTTGGTATCAAAGCAGGTTGCAGAATTTTTTGATTGTGCAAGTAGCAAGGTTAGAGAAGCAGTTATCTCCAGATGGCTAATAGCAACAATTTACCATTTCAGGTTCCATTGTTTTTTGGAGACAACTATGATTATTGGAGTATCAAAATGAAGACCCTACTATTATCCCAAGAACTCTGGGAATTAGCGGAAGTGGGATACCCAAAACTTACATATCAGAATGTATTTAATGCCCTGACACAACAATTCAACGAAATCAGCTGAAAGAAGACAAAAAGAAGGATAACAAAGCTCTTGATACCATTCAATCTGCATTGGATGTTTCAATTTTCCCTCAAATTGTTGGTATGACAAAATCAAAGGATGCATTGGAGGCTTTACAAATTGCATATCAAGGTACAAACAAAATTAGATTGGTAAGACTTCAAACTTTTCGAAGTGAATTTGAAAATTTAAGGATGGAGGAAGTTGAGTCTATTCATGAATTTATTGCTAGGGCTCAAGGTATTGTGAATTAGCTTAGGACTCAAGGGGAAACTAACTGAACAAAAAAAATTAGAAAAAATTCTAAGGTCTCTTCCTCCTAAATTTGATCCAGTGGTAATAGCCATTGAAGAAAGTAAAGATTTCACTACTTTCAAAGTTGCAGAGTTGACGGGTTCTTTGCAATCTCATGAAGAACATATGCAACATTCTACAGAAAGTTTGGTGAAAGCTTTCCAGTCTTCTGTAAAACTTGAAGAAAATTATCCTTCCTCTCACACCACTAAATCTCAAGGTGAATCTTCTTCTAATAATAGAGGATGAGATAGAGGAAGAGGAAGAGGAAATAACAGAGGACGAGGACAAAGTTTTGTAGATCGAAGGAGTATCCAATGATGTTATTGTGAAAGGTATGGTCATTATGAATCTGAGTGCAGAAAGAAGAAATATGACTTGAATAAGTCAAGATCCAATTATACAGAAGAATCTTCTGCAGATAAAAAAAATTCAACATTCTTCACATGCAATTTGGAAAATGAACACCAAGAGGATTTTTGGTTCTTGGACAATCGCTGCTCCAATCACATGACAGGTAAATCTGATATCTTTTTCAAGTTAGATGATTCAGTATGAGGTCAATTTAAATTTGGAGATGATAAGAAGGTTGATTTAATGGGAAAAGGTACCCTTGTAGTCAAGACTAAGCAAGGAGAAACTACTCATATTCATGATACTTTGTTTGTGCCACAGTTGCAACATAATCTTTTGAGTATTGGGCAGCTTGTAGGAAAAAAATATAAAGTAGTGTTTGATGATAATTGTTGCAAGATATTTGATAAATCTAACAATCATCATCTTGTAGCAAATTCTTGTATGACAGAGAATAGATTGTTTCCTCTCACATTGGTTTCTAGTAAGTTGCATGCACTCAAATCAACTACATATGATTTGTGGTTATGACATCAATGATATGGTCATCTAAATTTTCAAGGGTTATCTGTGCTCAATAAAAATAATATGGTAAGAGGGCTTCCTCTAATCAAGGCAAAAGAAGAAGTTTGTTTAGGGTGTGCACTTGGCAAGCATCATCGAGACAGTTTTTTGATGAATAAATCTTGGAGGGAAAAATCTCCTCTAGAGCTTGCTGACATTTGTGGTGAAATGCAAGAGAAATCATTGGGTAAGAACCTTTTTTTTTTACTTTCATTGATAATTACTCTCGCCACACTTGGGTTTATTTTCTTAAGTAGAAATCTAAAGCCTTTACATGCTTCAATAATTTTAAAGCTATGGCTGAAAAACAAAGTGGGTATCATGTCAAGATACTCAGAATAGACAGAGGGAGAGAGTTTACCTCTAATGATTTTGCTTATTTTTTATCAAGAATGGCATATAGAGACAACTTATTGCCACATATACACCTCAGCAAAATGGTATTGCTGAAAGAAAGAACCATACCATTATGGAAATGGTACAAAGCTTGATGCAGACAAAAAATATTCCAAATAATTTTTGGGGAGAAGTAGTTGCCACTACCATATATATTTTGAATAGAAGTCCCACGAAAGCAATTCAAAACATCACTCCATAGGAAGCCTAGAGTGGTCACAAGCCTTCAATGGCTCATCTTTGAGTCTTTGGATGTTTGGCATATATGCGTACATTCTAGTTCAAAAGTGGAAGAAGTTGGATGCCAAATCTCAACTTTGTATCTTTGTGGGATATTGTAAATGCAACTAAGGATATAGATTCTATAATCCTGACACAAAGCAATGGATTGTTAGTC
This sequence comes from Sequoia sempervirens, assembly GCA_007258455.2. Lineage (NCBI taxonomy): Eukaryota > Viridiplantae > Streptophyta > Pinopsida > Cupressales > Cupressaceae > Sequoia > Sequoia sempervirens. The sequence continues at coordinate 365,818,649 of VDFB02271358.1, forward strand.
GAAATGTGATTTTTGATGAAAGGGGAGTATGGTAGTGGAAAGATGTTGTGCAAAAAAGTCCATCAATAATCATAAAAATGGAAGATAATAGTGTTCCTCCTCTCCCCACAAGCTCAAGTTCTAGTCCTCCAAGTTCACCCAGTTCTTCTAGTAGCACAAATTCAAATAGTGATTCACCTCCAACATTAGTTCCAAGAAAGGTACAGAGTTTGGTTGATATTTATCAGAGGAGTGCAAATGTAATTCCAGTTGTTAATTTTTCTTTACTTAGTACAATTCAAGTTGAACCCTCTATGTATGAAGAAATAGTGAAAGAACCAGTATGGGTTAATGCTATGAATGATGAGATGAATTCCATTCATAAAAATAATACTTGGGAATTAGTGCAACTTCCCAAAGATAAATAGGTGATTGGTGTGAAATGGATCTATAAAGTCAAATATCATGCAAATGGTTCAATTGAATGACATAAGGCAAGATTAGTTGCCAAAGGATTTGCACAAACTCATGGAATGGATTATGCAGAAACTTTTTCTCCTGTGGTTAGACTTGATACAATAAAGATTATATTGTTTATAGTTGCACAGTACAAGTGGCCAATATTTCAAATGGATGTGAAATCAACATTCCTTAATGGTTATATAGATGAGGAAGTTTATGTGGAACAACCTATGGGTTATGAAGTTCAAGGAAAATAACACTTAGTCTACAAGTTGAAGAAAGCTCTTTATGGGTTGAAGCAAGCTCCTCATGCTTGGTATGCTAGAATTGCTAGTTATTTCATGAAGAAGGGATTCAACAAAAGACACTTAGAGCCAACCTTGTATGTTCAACGTATTCGTAATGATATTCTCATAGTTTTCCTTTATGTTGATGATCTTATTTATGTAGGTAACAACAAATCTCTCATGGAGAAGTTTCAAGCATAAATGAAACAAGAATTTGAAATGTCAGATCTGGGACTCATGCACTATTTTCTTGGTGTGGAGGTACTACAAACATCAGAAGGTATATATATTTCTCAAACCAAGTATGTTGCTGATTTATTGAGGAAGTTTAGAATGTTGGCATGCAAAGCACTTGCAACCCCCATAGCACTTGGTGAGAAATTAACCGAGGATGTTAGTCCCAAGGTTGATGCTACTTTATATAGAAGTTTGGTTGGCAGTCTCATGTACCTCACAACCACTAGACCCGATATTATGTACATGTTGTGAGCCTCACCTCTTGGTTCATGTAAGATCCACATGAGTCTCATTGGCGAGTTGCTAAAATAATTTTGAGGTATGTGAGTGGTACACAAAATTTTGGAATTCATTATTCTCCCACTAAAAAGTTTGAGTTAGTTACACAAATTCTAACTAGGCTAGTTCAGTGGATGATAGAAAGTCTACATTTGGATATGTCTTTTCACTTGGTTTTGGAGTTGTTTCTTGGAGTAGTAAAAAATAGGCAATAATGACTCTTTCTTCAACAAAAGCAAAATACATGGCAACTACATCAGCAAGTTCTCAAGCATTATGGATTAGAAGAATATTGGTAGATCTACATTTGGTTCAATAGCATCCAACCACCATTTATTGTGATAACAATATCACTATTGCCATGACAAAGAATCATGCATTCATGCAAGAATGAAACACATAAAGATCCTACATCATTACATCTGTGACTTGGTTCAAGATGGAAAAGTGGGGTTACATTTTTTTCCTTCATCTAAATAAGTTGCTAATATCTTTACCAAATCTCTTGCAATAGTGAATTTTATTACCTTCAGAAATCAGTTGGGACTCACCTCCATTGATCATTTAGGGGGAGATTGAAAATGAGATTGATGTGCTGGAGATAGGAATGATATGATGGAGATAAAGTAGTTTTATGTTTTATTTAGTTTTTTGTTTTAATAAAACAATAGTTGGTAAACTGCTACAATAGACTTATTTTTTAGTTTTTAGTTTTTTTCTTATTCCTGGGAAATTTGCAGTCTATAAAACATTGTTATTGTTATTGTAATTCAAGTTTTTTTATAATCATTCAACTCTGTTTTGAGCAAAGTTTTTATACAAATTTTCTTAGCTAAGTTGAATGTTTTTTTTTCAGTATGATTTAAAGTATTTTTTGTGTGAATCTATTCAATTCATATAATCTTTCAAAAGAGATCCCATTGCCACTCCATGAGATTGTTCATAAACCATGTCTTGAAAAGTAGAGAAAGTGGAACATAAGCATAACTTGACAAGAGATGCAATTTTGTCATTAGTTTTGCATCTGATTAGTTCCACTAAGTTGCACATAGACACCTTAGTGAATAAGGACACAACATCAAAGCTAACAAGGATTTCATTTTACTCAACCTTTTTGTCTTGAATGAAATTCACAAAGCCTGTGGAGTCTTTGATGAAGGAGTTGGATTTCCCTACAAGTGGGAAGATCAATCTGACAAAGATGGGTAGCTAGTTTGTAGGTGGGGGAATGGGTGGTGTCAACTATTGGTCTAAGAGGTATACCAGGTTTGTGAATTTTAAGGCCCCATAAATTCATGGGGTGATATCCTTGTGAGGGATGATGTGTGTTTTGGTAAGATCATCAAAGGATGATTGGGCAATGACAAACTTGACTTTTTTTATAATTTTCAAGATGGGGTTATGAGGAAGAATTTTATAGCTTCCACTACTAGAGAGGTGGTCAAACATTTTTGAATTGTAATCTTGTATGTCAAGGATGACAATGACATTCTCTTTATCAACCTTTATAATGACAATGCCATTATTTTTTGTGAGATTTTTGAAGGCTAAAACCTCATTTTTGGGAAAATTTCACTTGGAGGGTTTGGCATATCTAAGAGTCATTGCACATTCTTTTCTAATCACATCAGTTATGGGTTCAGGAAGGGATTGAATTGCATTTTTAACTTCTATTAAAAATTCTACCTTGGGAATGGAAAGGGGAGTGATTGAAAAACCCAAAGCACGCTTTACGCAGTCGAGGGAAAGAGGTTCAATGTTCACATTGGAGAGGTTGACAACCAATTTACTCTCCCAATCTTCAACAAAGTTGGGGGAAGTAAATTTATGTCTTGTGGAGTAAATAATATCATTTTCAACCACGTGGCGGGAGGAGGAGGTTTACCAAGAGGAGGGGATGCTAGGGGTGAAGGTTGTGTGGTGAGGAGGCTCAAATTATTAAACGCCTGAGGATGAGAAAGATTAGAAAAGTTGATGGAATGGGTGGACAAATAAGGAGGAAGAACAGGGCTCCAAGAATTATGATGGGATGGAGGAAGGAAGGGAGAAATAGATGACCAGGTAAGAGAGGTAAATTTAAGAAAGAGAACGTTGGAAGAAATGGTGACTGGGAGATCTAGCTCACCTAGAATGTTCACTGAATCGGAGAGTGAGGTGTCATGATGATTCAGACTTGGTGTGGTTGAAAGATGTGAGTCATCTTCCTTGATTGGAATTGAGGTCGTAAGAGGGCAATTCAGGTCACCTTTTGAAGTTAGAGAATCTGTAGAAGTCAAGGTTGCATTTGAGATGTTCCAATGGAGGCATTTTGAAATGTTGCATTAGGAGGATGTGCTGCATATTACAATAAGGAATGGGTAGTAGAGTTGGTTTGGGTAGGTTTGACTCCACTCTCGAGTTTAAGAGGTGAAACTTAAATTATATGTTAAGAAATTAAGTTAGATTTGAAATAATATATTGCAAGATGGTTATAACAAACAAAGTATTGAGGCCACATATGGCCCCGTGACCACTTTCTCCCTATGGCAATCCCACTATCCACTGTGGGATTTGAACCTTAGACAACCCAATTGCTGCCCTTGCAACTTAATTGTTGCACTATGGGGTCAACCCCATGATATGTAATAGTATTATAAATATAAACATATGATATAAAGTCACATATATAGTTATATTAAATTATTAAATATAATTAATATCTAGTCTTTCAATTACAAAAAAAAATGATTGCAACTAATATATTAAATATAATTAAATAGATTGATATAAACTTATAGGATAACATATATAATAAGATTGTTATGACTAATATGTTAATTAGAAAAAGGATTATAACAAGAAAATAAAGTAAACTTATGCATTTATAATAACTAACATTTAATGAAATACAAATATATATGAATAATTATTATATATAGATATTATATATCAATGTTAAAAGAAAAGTATCATTATTCCAATCAAACAACATAATTTAATTTTGAAAAAAATATGAAAATGATAATATAACATACAATTAAATAAAATAACAACAAATTGCAATATTAAAAATGAGAAGGTCTTTGAGACCTGAAAAAAAGAATTAAAAAAAGAAGAGATTAAAATGAAAGTCTAAGATAAATACCACAATGACTTATGAAACCAAAACAAAATAAAAAATTCAATTATATATAAAATTACACTAATATCTATATATTAAAATAAACTCAAACATCGAATAGCATTTTAGGGCATACAAATTTCACCATTAAAATAGAAAATTGGGGCCTCCTATGCATTCTCACTTGAGTCCATTTCGAAAAGAAGAAACATGAAACGTAGCTGAGTAAAAACTATGGTTAAATTTATAGTCTTTTAATAAAGAAAGTCATACCAATGTTTTAAAAAATCATTGTGTCAAAAGTAAGAATTGTTAAATTGATGAGTGAGGCCATCAAAAAGGAAGCCTTGATAAAAGGAAAAATCATTCAGAAAGAAACAAACCCGAGGAGACATGCTTGGAACTTCTGAGTATGAAAATAAAGTGTTTTTTTAATAGAATTTGGGTTTAACTCCAACAACCAAAACTGTTGCAATTTACATACCATTCCTTCAATCAAATAACAACAATTTTGAAGGTGGTGATTTGAACTAGAAACAAATTAATCTTGAATATTTTAAGTTTGATATGGTCTAAAATATGTGGCAAATTTAGTGTAAAACAATTGTATTTTAGGAATGCATCCCTATTGTAGAGATGGGAGATAAGAATAGAACATTCCTTCATCTTTAATTTTAATTTTTTTTTTTTTTTTTATATTAGTCATAAGAGTAGATAAATAAAGGTACTCTCTATGCAGGCTAGAAAATACACCGCATCAGAACCCAAAAGCCCATATTTGTCAGACTTGGGAGTTTTTTCACAACAATTTAAACCAAAATGTTTCAATACTAAAAAGATTTAAGTTAATTTATTTTTATACCATAAATATAAAACATATAATATAGATTTATATTTTCATAATAGATTTTTATTATATATTATATAAATATAATATAAAATATATAAATTAAAACATTAATAGTTAGGAGCGAGCAATGTGAAAAAAGTAGCGTAGGTGGGATCAGCCTGCAAAGGGGCAAAACAAGCCAAAAAGTGGCCAAAAGAATGTCGCTACTAGCACAAATGCAATCCCTTTGGGTAGCAGGGATTATGGATTTAGGCGGTATCCAAACAACTCCAATACGCGGAGGAATGGATGGCAAGGGAATTCGATTTGGGTGCGCAAATCAGAGTAGTCTTTTGATGATAGATCTTGAGCTAGGGCATCGGTGGTTGTTTGGCCAAGAAATGACCAGATCACCAAACACCTGGAGCATTCATACCGTAGGAAAAGAAATCCTTGGCACTAGATTATAAACCCATACACTCCCTCGCATAAGAGAAATAAACTCATGACGATCCCTAAATCCTTTATGCAATAGAGATGGGATCGCCTCAAATCCCATGGGATTTTTGTTAAATGGATAGGCAAAGATGCGTCGAGGGATCGAGTGGTCGAGTGGTTCTCAGAGCTCTTTGAGGGGCGGGTTAGAGCTAAGGCCCTCTCTAATAATTTTTTCCTCCTAGTTTGCACAAATCAGAAGATTAAGAAGAAGATCTTGCTCAGAGAACCCATATTCTTTGAAGGGTTTTGTTTCTATAGGATTGATTGGGAACCCAACTTCGACCTGACAAAGCATTCCCCCAAAAGAATCCCACATTAGATTAAACTGGAAAACTTTCCTTCGAGGTACTGGAGTGAGGAGATCTTGGAGAAAATTGGTGGTAATCTGGGCACTTTCATAGGATTTGAGGAAGGCTTCTTTGGTGGAAAGTCGGATATTCCCAAGATACTGGTTGACCTTGATTCGAATCATAGGCATCTTGACAATTTGGAGATTTTAACAGCAGAGGGAAAATGGTTCCAATGGATTGAGGTAGACATCAAGGATGGAAGATGCATCTTGAGCAAGAGCTATATAGCTAGTTGCTCGAAGACTCCAGGGAAGGTGATAAATGTGGAAATGGAGAGTCTAGCCAGGACAAAGTCTTCATCAGTCAAGGTGGGAGTTTGTGTCAATTCTCATCCTAAGGAGGTGATTGACGCAAAGGCCTCAACAGACTTGGAAGAAGGGGAACTTACAGAGAAGGATATGCCTTCAGCCCTGTCAGATGCAAAATACGTAAAGAGGTAGGAAGATGCAGCAAAATCCCCCATCAAAATGGGGAAAGCCAAAGTGATATCCAAAATAGTGAGTCAAATAGAGGCTATGTGCAAGGAGATAAGTGATCAACTCTTTTCACCTCCTAAGGACGATCTTGCAGATACCATGCATCTTGAATCAAACCAAGGCATCTTGAGCTCTTTGACTCCCCAAGAAGCTAATACTTACCATCAGATCAAGTCTACGAAAGGGCTTCAATTAATAGTCTTTGAAGGAAGTAACAGAGTCATCTTAACTGAAGGGATTACCCTAAATAAAGAAATTGAAGCAATCAATGATCTAATAGGCCTATTTGAGCAAGCCACCCCGGATGACGAGCAGCATAGGCAAGAAAAAAGAGAACTAATCCAAAAAATCTTGGAACTTGATGTTGTGTAAAAATTAAGCTTAGAAACCTTGGAAGAAGGTCAAGATATGCAGTAGGAATTGAGGTTGGAGGGTCTAGGCATAATGCAAACCCCCTCAACCAAACCTAGAGCTGACTATGGAAAGGATTCCTCAAAGAAAGGGGCAGGCAGGAAGTCTCTGGTAGAATTAAGATCTCTTGATGGGAAAGCTCTAGGGTAGATCAAGATCACCTCTCTACTAGATCTAGGGAAGGGTAACACCCTTCCCCAAGAGCCATGATGCTCATATCATGGAACGTTAGGGGCCTAAACTCCCCTAACAAGAGGTGTCTAGTCAAGCAGAGGATCGGTTTGACTAGAGCAGACATAATTTTGATCCAAGAGACCAAACAATCAATTGAAGAAATAAAGTTAGTCTTCAAAAGTCTCAAAAACTGGAAAGTTGAAGCCATCCTTGCAATAGGAGCTTCAGGGGGTTTCGCGATTTGCTGGAATTCTGCAAAATTATGTTTTGAGGCCATAGCCAGAGGAAAATCGTGGTTATTTGGTAAGGTCCAGATTTGTGATCTCAACCTTCAGTTTGGGATTATCAATGTCTATGGGCCTGTATCTTGTATGGAAAAAAGAGCTCTATGGAGCGAAGTGGATACTCATATTGGTACACTACAGGAAAAGCATTTATTTATTGGAGGGGATTTCAACGCAATTCTGCATAGTTAGGATAAAAGGGGGGTTCTAGCAAGGCCAAACCAATCTCAAAAGGATTTTGAAGAGTGGGTTTTCAGGAATCAGCTTTTGGAGATTGAGCTTAGAAACGGAAAATACACATGGAACAATAGAAGGTTAGGCTTCTGCAACATAGCAGAAAAATTGGACAGGTTCTTCTTTTATGGGGATCTATCCTCATTTCCGACCTCCTTGGAAGGATCTATTTTACCTTGTTCTAGATCTGATCATTTTCCCATTCAGTTGAGACTACAATTGGATGCCAAACCCAGAGGTTCCTTGTTCAAATTTGAATCCATGTGGCTCAAAGATGAAAATTTCTTATCCCTAGTAGAGAATTGGTGGAAGGAAGAAGAATTTGTAGGATCTAAGCTTTTTTGCTTCATGGCAAAACTCAAAAAAATTAAACAAAAAATTCTAGAATGGAATAAGGAATCCTTCAAGAACATTTTTGAATCCAAATCTAGAGTGGAGGCGGCCCTATCAGCTTTAAATGAGATGGTAATAAAAAATGGTATGAATGATGACTTGTTCTTGGAAGAGAAGCTTTTGATGCAAGAATATGAGGATATCTTAGCCAAGGAAGAAACTTTCTGGAGGAAGAAATTGAGAGAGCTTTGGTTAGAAGGGGGTGATAAAAACACCAAATTTTTCCACAATATTACTAAACAAAAAAGAGACTTGAACCGGATCAACATAATTGAGTTAGCAGACAGGACAATTCTAGAGGATCCTCCCGAGATAAGGAAAAATATAGTTTCATTCTTTGATGGCCTACTAAATAAGGAGGTAGGCTCCAACAATCTGGAATAGGCAGAGCTTCTATCTCACATCCCTCAAATTATTACCCAAGAGCTGAACTATATGCTCACTGCTAAATTCTCTCAAAATTAAGTGGAAGAGGCATTGAATCAACTGCATCCGAACAAAGCCCCATGGTCTGATGGCTTTCCATCTGTGTTTTTCCAGAAGTGCTGACACTCCCTAGGGAAAGAGTTAGTAGAAGCTTTAGAAGCAGCAAGAAATTTGGGGAAGCTTCTAAAAGAGGTAAACAACACCTTTTTAGCCATCATTCTGAAGAAGGATAATTCCATCAAATTAGAGGATTTCAGACCTATCTCACTTTGTAACACCACTTATAAAATAATGGCTAAAGTGCTAGCAAAAAAAATTTAAAAAGTGCTTCCTCTCATCATCTCAAAGGAACAAGTAGGTTTTATCCCGTGCACATCAATTATAGATGGTGTTATTATTGCACAAGAAGTTATCCATTCTCTACAAATGAATAATTATGTTGGGATGCTAATTAAGCTTGACATTAGGAAAGATTACAAAAAAGTGGATTGGAGGTTTCTATGTAAAATTTTGCAGGCGTTTGGTTTCAACAATCAGTTTATCAATTGGATTTTTGAATGTATTGCCTCCCTTAGGGTCTCTGTACTAATAAATGGTACCCCTAAAGGCTTCTTTGAAATCTCAAGGGGTTTGAGGTAGGGAGACCCTCTATCACCCTTTTGTATATCATAATGGCATAAGCCCTAGGCAAGTCCATCTCTCATGCTCTAGCCTCAGGACATATCAAAGGTCTTAGAGTGTCAAGGAATATAAGGGTGTCCCTTCAGCAATTTGTTGATGACACATTGCTGCTTGGTAGCTCCAAAAAAAAGGAGGAAAGGAACTTAAAGAAAATCTTGGCTCTTTATGTTGCTGCCTTTGGGCAAGAAGTGAGTCAGAATAAGTCGAAGGTATTATTCATCAACACCCCTCTGAGGAAGTAGGCTGGTATTCTAAACGAGCTAGGCTTCAAAAAAGGCTCATTACCTTGCTCATACTTGGGACTCCCTTTGGACAAAGGGCTAAGGAACACAAACCTATGGAATCCTTTGAAGGAAAAAATGGACAAACACCTAAGTTCATAGAAAGGTAGGTGGCTCTCGTAGGCGGGCATGATTTTCCTGCTTAGAGCGGTTATCTCTTCCTTGCCCATCTGTCTCCTTTCCTTTCTTGCTCTATCTGTAGGGGTAAACAAAGTTTTCATCCAGAAGATGCGGAGGTTTTTTGGCAGGGGCTCTCAGAGAAACACAAATTAGCTCTCATCTCTTGGGAAAAAAATTGCAAACCAAAAGATTCAGGTGGGGTAGGACTGGAAAATCTCAAATGGAAGAATACAACCCTTGGGGCCAAAATAATTTGGAAGATGGCACGCTGCCCCTAGCTGAAGTGGGCCAGGATCCTTCAGGAAAAGTATCTAGAGGAAAATGATTGCTTGAGCATAGTCAGGACAAGCAGTCCGCTGAAAGGATCGAGGGTATGGAACTTTTTGTTGAAATTTAGGCCAATCATTTGCAACTTCTTATCTTGGGATATTCACACGTGAGATAAAGCGTTATTTTGGGAGGACTCATGGTGCGGCCTCCCCAGTATAGATAGTTTGATCAACATTCACACCACAAACAAATATTTGTCTGATCATTGGGGCCCAAAGGTAAATGATTACATAAGGCTTGTGCAGTATGAGGGGGTGAGAAGCTAGGTATGGAAGGATTTGCAAAATCTCCCTTTGCCCAACCATAAGATAGAGATCTTATCTTCCATCCTTGCTCAGCGTCAAGTAGCCTTTTGAAGTGGGGAGGATAGATTAATTTGGGCAGGTTCTAAGAATGGGGAATATAATGCCAAAGATGGTTACATAAAAATTGCAGGTGGAGAGATGCAAGAGAAAACAAAAATCCCCATAGATCTATGTTGGGACAAACTTTGTGTGCCCAGAGCTGGCACCTTTGCTTGGGCAACCTTAAAAAAGAAAATCTTGACTGTAGAAAGATTCAAGAAGTTGGGTTTTGAAGGCCTATCTTGTGCGTTTTATGCAAGAAGGTTGAGGAATCAGTTGACCACATCCTTTTAGGCTGCCAGTTTGGAAGGGAATGTTGGCAATAGTTGTGCACCAAACTAGGTTGGATAACGGCCCTCCCAAACGATATTCTGAGTCTCTTCCAGTGTTGGCTGAGGAGAGTCAATTCAGGATCATTAAAGAGCCTTTGGAAAATTTGTCCCTCCATGCTAATCTAGGAACTATGGAAGGAAAGAAATTGCAGGATCTTCAATGATACGGAAATGTCTCTAGCTCCTTTAAAAATAAAGTGGAAGCAGCAGTGATAGAGGTTGTTAACCATAGATTCTCTATGTCTTCCCACAAGGAAGCAGTGTTTTCAGATTGGGATGGAAAGATGAGGATGGCTTGGCCAAGATTGAGAGTGCCAATCTTTGTTGGAAGTGGCCTTGCAAAGTCTAATTCATTAAGGGATCAGGCTAAATGGACACCCCCCAAAGTTGGATGGTTCAAATTGAACTTTGATGGGGCATCAAGGGGAAATCCAGGCGCTGTAGGTGCAGGAAGCTTAATCAGAAACTGGGAAGGCCACGTCATTGGAAGAAGGGCTATGCCTCTAAGAATTAACACCAATAATTTTGCGAAATTCAAGGCATGCTTATTGGTTTGGATCTCTGTAAGGAAATGAATTTAAATAGAATTGAAATTGAAGGTGATTCAGCTATTGTGGTCAATGCAATCAAGTTGGGCCATAGCCCCAATTAGAAACTCAATGCCATTTTGGAAAGGGTAATTGAAACTCTAAATAGCTGTGAAGCATTTACTATCAACCACGTCTACAGAGAGGCTAACCAGGATGCGGATGGCCTGGCCAATTTGGCAGCCGATGGAGGTAATATCAAAGAGATCTTTGACTGATCTCTTCCCTATTAAGCCACTTCAAATTTATACTGAAAGATTCTGGGGAAGAGTCGAGCAAGGGTATTGTTTATCCAGCTATATGCTAGTTGCAACAAACTCCTGTCGTTGCAGAGCTCTATGGGCATTTCGTTCTATGAGCTACTTCCCTGTTTCGTAGTCCGTAGTTTGAAGTATCAATTAGTTGCTTCGGTCTGTGGGTATGTAACAGATGTGGGCCTTCTCGATCTTCAAATGTAATCTTTTGTTTATCAATTTTGTGACATTGCCTATTATCTAGCAAAATATGTATATATATTAAAAAATAATATAAATATATTATTTTCTAATATATTTTTTATATTATATATAAAAATGAGGGCTTTTATATATAATTTTTAATATAATATATCTATATTATTTTTTAATATATATTTTATATTATATATAAAAAGAGGGTTTTTATATATAATATAAATTATAATTTAAAAATAATATAAAAATATTATATTATATTATATTATATAATATATAATAAATATACATTTTTATTATATATTATATAAATATAATATAATATACATTTTGATTATAATATTTTTATTAAAATATATAATAAAATGTATATTATATTATATTTATATAATATATAATAAAAAATACTTTAATTTTAATATAATAATTTTATATTATTTTTAATATATAATTTATATTATATATAAGAGTCCTTGTTTTTATATATAATATAAAATATATATTAAAAAATAATATATTTATATTATGAAAATATAAATCTATATTATATGTCTTATATTTAGGGTATAAAAGAAATAAATTTAGATTTTTTTAGTATTGAAATATTCTGATTTAAATTGCCAGATCTCCTGAAAAAACTCACTACAGCTCTGACAAATAGAATGAATATGATTAAAAAAAATAAAATTATTTATTTAAAATTAAATAACATTTTGATCTTGTTAAGGTGACGTTGAATGGTTCTAAATGAATTCATTAGATATCAAGTCTTGCTAATTGTAAAACCCTGATATCATAAAAGATGAAGCTGGAATAGTACAGCTCATCTGAAGAGATTTTAACCTAAGACTGTCGGAAGACAAGATGATCTTGTGACTGATATAAAATCCTCCTTTTAAAAACAGTTCACAGAAAACAGTTCTAATTAACCTGTCAAATCTAAAACAAGTGATTCCCACAATTTTTGAGAAGACTGCAATTTCTGGGAATTCAAAGAGGCTCTTAATTTTCTATGAACATCCGCCGTGCAGATCGAAGGACGCGAAAGAGGCTGTTTCTTTGGGGAGAAAAATGTGACTTTCGATGGAGTTCATTTTGTTCTCCTCCTTCGTCAGGGAAAAAGAAAAGGAAATTTACTTCTGTAACAGGGGAAGCTTATCCCATGGCTGCATGATGTTGGCAGAAGTTAAGAAAGCTTGAAATGCTGTATTTTGTTATTGTAATGAGGAGGAAACACTGTAATTGTTGCTCCATCTGTCATGTTCTGTTCTGTGTGTGTGCACATGAAGGTTAGAGCCATTATGTTTTAATTTAAATGCTCTGCAGTTAAATTTGTCTATTCTTGTTATGAAAAAGACTAAAACGACTAAGCGCGTGAGTTGCCTGCTGCCTGGATTGGATACCTGTTCAGTTGGACACCCATCCAGGACTGCATCAACTTGTACAGTTTAACCAAACCAAACACACAAATCATCATTTTACGCTCTTATCTCAGCTTATCAAAAAATCTACGAAAAAGATTTATTATGAAGCTGGAACGGTATTGACTAATTTATTTTACACCATTAGAAACAAATCTGCACTGTTCTATACTTTAACCGTTCTTAGAACATAAGTGCAATTATGAGAAAGCAGAACGTTAACAGAGTTTGAGTCCAGTTGATTAAAAAAAATGCATTTACAAAGAACCGCCACAATGAGATTTCTGCTCGTACAACAAGGTTATGTTCAACAAAACAAAAGTACCACATCCTTGCCTCCAAGCTGAACAGAGCACAGAACACGACCAGAGATACAGCCCGTGTCAAAGCAACAAATTTCACACTAATATCACACAAATTTGGCCTACATCACACCACAAACTAGGGATTCAAGCTTGGTCTCTGTGATAAATCTCTGGCTGCATCGGCAGTGGCCTTCATTGTGCTCCCTCCTTCCAACATTGCAATCTTGGCCTTTTCCTTCAACTCTTTCATTTTCTCCCTCGCCTTTCTTCCCTCCTCTCCTTCCATCAATTCCCTTACCGCTCTTTCCACTTCTTCTCTCCTCACAAAACCGCTGCTTTCCATCTTCAAATCTATAGCTACCTGAATCTGCTTCACCAGTATGACCTTGTTCATCTTCTGTTCGGCAAAAAGAGGCCAAGCGATTATGGGAACTCCTTGCGAGACGCTCTCCAGCGTAGAATTCCAGCCACAATGAGAAAGGAAGCCTCCAGTAGATGGGTGAGAAAGAACGGGGACCTGAGGAGCCCAATTAAGAAGCACCAGCGCGCGGTCCCTGGTTTGACTCTCAAAACCCTCCGGTAAAAGCTGAGAAATGTCGGTTTCCAGAGAAGAAGAGCTCCCAGATTTGTACCCACGCACTACCCAGAGGAACCGGTGGCCGCTGGCTTCCAGTCCAATCGCCAGATCTGTAATTTGCTCCTTCGAAAAAACGGCTCCGCTTCCAAAAGCCACAAACAGAACGGAGGAGGGAGGTTGCTCACCTAACCATTTCAGGCACCTGGACTCGTCGGGAGCATCGGACTCTGAGAACAACGGGCCTATTGGATAGATGGAGGGTGTTCCAGGCGTGCTTAGGGTTTCCATGGCTTCCTCCTCAAGTTCAGCAAAGGTGTTAATGAGAATTCCTGATGCTTCCTTGAAGCGGGAGGCATGGTGGACCATCCAGTGAAACTCAGAAGTCGATCTGTCCTGAACGGGACTGAGCAGATCTCTGGCAGGAATCAGCGGAAGCCCTGGTATCTCCACTTCAAAATCAGCGTCTTTAAATGAAACCTTAATCTCCGAAACAAGCTTTGGAAGATGCAACATGAAGCAAGCGAAAGCAGCAGAGGCTGGAACGAATATATAACTTGGCATCTTCAGCTTGGCAGTAACGTCGAGCAGGTCCGTACAGAAGAAGTCTGTAATAAAGGCAGAGATGGGCGAAGATGAGCGCGACGACTGCAGAACGTCTTTAATGTGTGGCTTTGCTTTCAGCACGAACTTCGAAATGCTTGTTTCCATCTTCATGTCTTGCTCATCTTCATCCACGGTGATTTCAGGAATCTCTGTAAAGCGTATGTCGAGAGCAGAGGAGGCCAATCGTTGTAGCAGAGCGGGTTGCTGAGATGTCCACATCCACTTGCTGATGATGAGGGTGATGGAGAAGCCATGAAATTCACAGAGCCTCTTTGCAAACTCGGCTAATGGAAGGAAATGCCCCATCCCCCCGCTGAGCGGGAAAATGGCGACATGAGGCTTCTCCATGAAAGGAGGCAGAGGAAGACAACAATTACAGATACTGGAGTTGTATATTGTAGGCACAAGTATAGCCACAAGTTATAATTGTGGCTCATTCATATAGAAGCCATCGTTCGTCGGTAAAGCTCCCTTTCACTAAGTCTTCATTAATGGAGAAGGCCCAATCGTGGCGTACGTTCCTATGGTTTGTGTAGGCACGGATTATTTCAATGTTATATTTAAAATTTGTTTTTTATATATATATTAAGTGTATTTCTTATCCATAGACATTGATTATTTCAACGATATATTTAAAATTTGTTTTTAATATACATTTTAAGTATATTTCTTTGTTATGTAATAATTATTTATTATAAATGTTTATTAAAAGAGTATATTTTTAAAATTTAAAACAGTTTTAAGACACATAAGTTCTTTTCAAAATAGTAAAATAATATATAGTATATTATTTTAATGTGTATAGGTGTGAAATGTCGTATATGTATATTCATTTTTTATTCATATATATCAAAAATTTATATTAAATGTTACATATATATTTTTTTCTTATTAATATTTAAATACATTCTAAATTATAATTTATAATCTTTTTATTTTAATATTATACTTCCTACCATTCTATGCAAGGGTGACATTTATTAATTAAATGAGAATAAAAACACATTGTACTATGATTTTGAATTAATTAATTAATACTATCAAATGAATGTTTTAAGTCTACATAGACAATACTCTATGGAATAGAGATTTGTTCAAGATATCAAGACTCTAATAACTTTTAATGCCAATATGTCCCGGTACTACTTCATTCTTCATTTATTATGTTGAATGCCTCTAACAACTAAAAATTTATGAAAGACTAAAAAAAACCACAATATAATTAAATAATTTATTAAATGCATATTTCAACTTCCATTCATCCAATAAAATAATTCTAATCTTAAATTTAATGGTTCTAACTTCCACATATGAACCAATCAAATGCAACAACATTCAATACCAACTAATCAAATGCAACCACATAGATCAAACAAAATGTATCTTATGATTAACATGGTTATAAAATAGAATGTTTTCAATCGGTTTGTTTATGTATCTTTAGGATTTGTGCTTCTTTCATTTCTCATATATTCATTTTTAGTTTTAAATTGAAATTGTATATTTTATAAATTTTCAATTGTAAGTTGAAATTAAAAAAAAGAAGTTCTAAGTTGAAATAATCTTCTTTTCTCATTTTCAATTGTAAGTTTTGGTAGTGTAAGTTTTTTATTTTCCTTATGTTAGGAGTATTTTTTTCCTACATATACTCTTTAAGCTTTCTTAGATTTATTAGATGTGGTTAATATGAGGACATGTGATGGAATACATCAACTGCACGTGTCAATCTCTCCCACACATGGGTAGTTGAGTTACACACTTTCTTTTGACTTGTTGTACCACCTCTCATAGCCACTATTTTGTCTTTATTTGAGTAGGCTATGGGGTAGTTGGATTACACACTTTTTTTGGTTTTATGTGCCATCTCATAACCTCTATTATGTCTTTACTTGAGGAGGTTATGCCACTTGTTTTTGCATTTACCAAGTAGGTGAAACCTCCCATTTTTTTACAGATAGTAGGATTTAATGCACCTCTTGGATGTATATGCTCATATTTTGCTATATATACAACACTCTCCTCTCACCTTCACTAGTTCGGTGACTAGTTTGATGAGAATGATGAGAGTTCTCAAATTCTCTTGTATTGTCATTGTTTTTTTCTCTTTTCAAAATCTATCTTCACTCAACTATTTTGATCTTTGATCATATGTCGATTGGAGTTACATCTGATCTACGATCGACATCAGATCTTGGCTCGATTCTCACTTTTCAAAGCATCTAACATGGTATAAAAGCATATTTTTCTGGTATAGCTCATTATATTTTCAATTTTTTTGAGGGATTGATACTAATAAATAGCTAATGTTTTTCTGAAAAATCCAATATGCTCTTTTTTTGCATCCTCAAATGATTTGGTAAATTGGAATAGTTGAAGGAAAAATAAGCATTTGCAAACTCAATTATGCAAATTTGTGTTCCTATGAGATTTGGATGATTAAAACTTTTTGGTAATCAAGTGAAGGTATTTTTACCCTTAACATAGCATCCAGAAGGCTTGAGAAAGTCATGATTGGCTTTCATTTCACCAAAATCAGAGATCAGAAGGAATAGTATTAAATTATAAGGGGTTGAAATTTCAATAATTTTTTAGTGAAGGCAATTTTATTTTTGCATCAAATTTTTATATTATGCTTATTAAAAAGAAAAATATTTTTTAGGTTTTGTTCATAGAAATGAAATATCTTCTAGGTGTTTGTTAGTTTTTGTAGATGGTGAGAAAATGTTGCAAAAATTGTTGTAAGAATAGCATAGGTCGACTATTTTCTTGCAAGTTGAAGGTCAAATTTGCATCACAAAACCATCTTCTGCTTGCTAGAAAGAAAAATGTCACAATATATTATGCATAAATTAAGTCAAAAGCAAGATTTTTTTGTTAGAAGATTTGTTTT
Organism: Sequoia sempervirens; assembly: GCA_007258455.2. Lineage (NCBI taxonomy): Eukaryota > Viridiplantae > Streptophyta > Pinopsida > Cupressales > Cupressaceae > Sequoia > Sequoia sempervirens. The sequence continues at coordinate 365,835,991 of VDFB02271358.1, forward strand.
AGTAAGGAAAATTCAACATTTTAAAAAAAAATGCATAACTTTTACCTCAGGTGTCATATTTTGGCAAACAAATACTAGATGGAAAGATGAAAATGAGCACTCTCCATCCACAAAATTCTTCATAAAAAAATATTCCTTTTTTATTAGATATTGTAGGTTGAATTTGGTACATGGTTTTTCTTCAACATGCCATAATTTTCATCTCAAAGCTCCAATTTTCAAAAACTAATAGGCATTGAAAAGCTATTGAAGAAAACTACTCAAATACAAGGTTATTTTTTCCATATTTTGTATCAAAAATTGTAATTTTAACCATTGTAGGCCTAGAAAGCATTGCAATCTAGTAAAAGTCTTGTAATTTCACTAATCATAAAATGCCAACATTGTAATCTCTAGGGGGTGATTTTTGAGACTAGTGGAAAGGGGGGTGTGTATCTTCTTTTTCAAACTTTTCTTTCTACCTTGCAATCTACTTTTTTGCACTCATAGATGCATTTATAGTTCTTGTTTTAACACCATATAACTATTTTGAATGGAAATTTGAAATGATAATTTATCTCAAGAAACATGGATATCACCAGGTTACAATGGGACTTGAAATTGAACCTCATGATGTTGCATAAAAGATAAAATGGTTTAACAAATGTAATAAAGTATTTGGTACTTTGTGTATGCTACTCTCTCCTAACCTTCTTTTCACATTGAATTTTCACTATACCAAATGGAGTTTGGACCACTTTGGAAACCCTCTTTGGTAAGAAGGATGAGTTAAGGGGTCATAAATTGGAGAATGAACTCATAGAGTTAAGTCTTGCCAATTTTGACAACATACAAGACTTCTTCACAAAATTAAAAACATTAGATTACAGTTAAAACAATGTGGAATTGAAAATAAAGATGAACAACTAATCTTGAATATTCTTTCTAATCTTGGTCCTAACTATTTTTTATGTGTTTCTACATTCTATGCTACTAAATGTGCCCTAGGCACCACCTAAAAAATTCCTTCTCTAGATGAATTTGTTGTAAATCTTTTAAGGGAGCAAGATACATTGATTCAAATGGGTAATATTAAAACCTCTAGGTCACATGCCTTGGTTTCAAATCAAGGAACAAAAGAATTGAAAGGGTCTAGCAAACAGGATAAGAAACAAAAGAACTAATGAGAGAAGAAGAAAGATTATAAATATGTTGCACTTCAAATGTAGCTAATCAAACGTCTTCATCAAAAGGTGAACAACCTAAGAAGGAGAAGGTCAAGTGTTTTTACTGTAAATTTTTTTCCATGATGAATATAAGTGTTTACAAAAGTAAATTGATCATCTTCCATGTCTTCTTAAAAATAATAATATTAAGGTGCCACATTCTGTTAAACAAAGCTCATCAGAAGGTTCTTCTAAGGACACAAATAAAAGTAATAGGAAAGGAAAAGGAAAGGCCCTAGTTATTTTTTCACAACACTTGGATCATTGACTTGGGTGCTTCACACCACATGGCTTCATCACAAGATGAGTTTACCTCACTAGAGCCATGTTTTATGCCTACCATATTAATGGGTGATGAGACTCCTATTGAAGTGCAAGGGAGAGGGTCTATTGATGTGGGAAAAGGAATAATTCAAGATGTTCTTTATGTTCCATTTGTATCAACTAATATCTTATATGTTTATCAGATCACTCACATAGGCTTTGACAAATGAGTTGAGTTCACACCAAACATAATGGTAATTAGTGAAATGTACAATAGGTCTATAGTTCTTGTGGGAAAAGTAGACCATCATTCTAGACTATATCAGTTTTCTCACTATGTTCCTAATTCTCCTTTAGCAACATTACTCACTCATTCAAATGAGGTGAGTTGTTTCTGGCATCAATGATATGGCCACTTGAACTATCATTACTTGCAACAACTTAGTCAACAAGACATGATTTCAGGGTTACCTTCTATTTGAGTTTTTGATGGAGTTTTCAAAGTTGCATTCTTGGTAAGCATCTTGAGGAGAAATATGGTAAAGGAAAAGAATGGAGGGCCACACAACTATTGGAGTTAGTTCACAGTGACTTGGCAGGTCCCTTTCCACATCCATCCTTCAATAGGGCTCAATATGTCTTGAAATTTATTGATGTTTCCAAATACACTTGGGTTTACATTCTCAAACAAAGGTATGAGGCCTTTGAATCTTCTTAGGATTTTAAATCGTTTATAAATAAAGAATCAAGGAAGTTCATCAAGATTATCCATATAGATAATAGGGGTGAATATGTTAACAATTAGTTTGAACAATTTTCTACTTTAGAAGATATTAACATATAACACACTGTAATTCCATATATATTCCTCAAAATAATGGTGTCACAGAGTTCACAAGAATATGCCTTTAAAGGAGATAGAAAATTGTATGATACACTAAAAATATTTGGCACCTCAATAATAGGAAGAGGCCATAAACTATGTGTGTTATGCATTTAAAATTGAGTCTCATAAATCTTTGAAGGGGGTAACTCCTTTTCAAGTTTGGACTAGGCGAAAACCTGCAATTAAGCACTTTTGAGTGTTTGGTTCTCTTGTATTTTCCCACATTCCAGTAGAGAAATGAAAGGCTATGGATCCAAAGAGCAATCTAAGCTAGTTTGTTGGGTACCCAGATGATGTCAAAGGCTACAAGATTTTTCATCCCACCACTCATGAGTTTTTCATTGAGAGGAGTGTTCGTTTTGAGGAGAGAACTTCCAATTCTTCTCCTACCACTTCTCCTTCCACTATTACATTAGACACATTGCATCATGATGATAGTTCTTCAGAGGATCTTAATCCTTCTAATCTTGATGAGGAGTCTTCTTCCTCCACTTCAAATAGCGACAATGATGATGATGATGATTCACATTCTTCTCATAGTCATCATTTAGAGGTTGATGATTCTCGTCCATACTCTCTAGCCTCTTGACCTCTTTGGGCTCATCAAACATTACAATCATAAAGTGATTGGGTTGGTGATCCTTCAAATATGAGAAGACCAAGGTCACAATTTCAAGAGGATCCACATCTCATCATTGCTTTAGCTTCAAATCCATAGACATTTTGGGAAGCTTCGAGTATCCCTGAGTGGATGTTTCTATTGTTGAAAAAGTGTATCTCAACTTTGCAATTACAAAAGGTTTATTGTTGATAGCTAAGCACAAGGGGTATAGGGAGGTACCCCTTTGCGAGGTCCAAGGGTCGCATGCCTTGGTGGGGGTTTGGTGGAGTTTCCCTTGAAAGCCACACTTTATGTATATTGTATTGTTATAAATCTAGATCATTCAACTTTAAATCTCAGATCTAATAGTAGATATTTTTTGGCTTTTTCTTGTCCTAGAAGAAAAACCTATTTATGAGGGCATTGTATTATAGTTGGGCTTTGTGTTGTATTCTGAGAGTTTTATAGTGGTCGTATTGCCTTTGGATCTGTGGTTGGTGACACTCTTGTGAGAAGCTTTCTCTACAAGTATATTAAACTCTTCATGATTTTTGAATAATATATCAAGTGGATTTTGGAGTGTGAGGTTTTTCTCTTGAAAGGGTTTTCCCCATGTAAATCACTATGCTATTGTATGCATAATATTTATGTTTATTTTTGTTTAAGTTTATGTAATTATTGTAAAGATCTATAAAGTTTTGCATTATCCTCCTCTCAATATTAGAGTAGGAAGTTGTTCTACTACCTTAGCTTTCTTACAACTAGTATAAGAGCCTGATCACCTTTGGTTTCAATTGTGGGTTGTTTTTTTTTTAACTAATCCAAATTTGAGTGGGAGCTTGTGCAAAAGATACCTTGTGATCTTGTTGTAGGAATTTTCAGATGTTGAGTTTATCAAGGAGAATAGAGCTAGATAATTTTTTGGGAAATAATTTTGAGATGTGGAAGCTAAAGATGGAGGATTTGTTGATAGATTGAGATTTTTGGGATGTTGTTGATGAGAATGTTTCAAGGCATATAGATCTTAATTTGGCTACTCAATATGATATTATGGATTGTAAATCCAAGGGTCTAATCAAATTATATTTGGAAGACTCTATTTTAATTAATGTCCATGAAGACACCTCTACACATAATGTATGGGAAAAACTTAGTGAGATGTATCAAGCCAAATATTTAGCGAACAAGATTTTCTTGAGGAAGAAATTTTTTTCCTTAAGAATAGAAGCGGGTGGATGAATTAAATACCACCTAGAAGCATTCAATATATTGGTGGCTCAATTGGCATTAGTTGGTGTCAAAATGATTGAGGAGAAATATTAGATCTTGTTGTGTTCTTTGTGTGATTCGTCGGACTCTCTTTTTATGGCTATTGGGTGTATTTTTATTACCTTGAAGACTAAAGATGTGGTGGGTTATTTTATTTCTGAAGAGATGAGGATAAAGGTATGCATCAGTGCCAAGGAGGCCTTAAATGTTTGTGCAAGACTTGAGAAAAAGGAAAGAAGAATGAGAAGTGTGATAAATCCAAGTCTAAGGGGAGATCCAAATCTCATGGAGTGTTTAGAGTTATTTTCTAGAATTTTGATAAGCCTAGACATATTCGTAAGGACTATAAAGAAGAAAAGAAGAAGAAAAGAAGAAGAGAAAGAAGATATTTGATTTTGATTTTGAGTTTGAGAAGGAAGATGGTGATGAATTCATTACATATTTGGCAACTTGTGTAGGAAATGATTTATGATCAATTGGCTTAGGTGCATCTTTCCATATGACCTCTAATAGAGATTAGTTTTTTTAATATAAAAAATTGATGGAGGTAAGGTGTACTTAGGTGATGATTCTTTTTTAACTATTGTTGGTCGTGGTAAAATTAGAATAAAGTTTCCTAATGGTAGAATAAAAAGGATTAATGTTGTGTTGCATATCCCTAGATTAATACAAAATTTGTTATCTATGAGGAAACTAATAGATACAGGTGCACAGGTAGTCTTTTCTAATACAAGATGCAAGGTGGTTAGATATTCTATGGTGATCATTAAAGGTGTCAAATATGGCACATTGTATAAGCTTGATGCATGTACTATTGAGTACAATAGTACTTCTATGAAAAACAAGTTTGTGGCTACTTCGTTAGAAGAGGTGAGGGTTTCATCTTCAATGGAAGGTCATGGCTTCTAGGTACACAAGGGTGCTTTTTCTTCTTAACCAAAGTTACTTGCAGAGAAAAATATGTTACGACACCAAAGACTTGGCCACATTGGAGAAAAGGGTCTAAGGACCTTGAAAAATAAAAACCTTATTGAAGGGTTGTCTAATTGTAATCTTGAATTTGATTTATGTAAGCATTGCATTTATGGAAAACAAAACCCTATTCAGTTTTAATCAATTTCTCATAAATCTTGTGGTGTATTGGATCTTATTCATTTTGATGTGTTTACTCATGTAGATGTTCCTTCAATTCAAAAATCCACATATCATGTATCATTTATTGATGATTATAGTAGGAAATGGGTATATTTTTGAAAGAGTGAATGTAAAGTTTTTGGTCGATTTAAAGAATTTAAAGAAATGGTTAAGTTGCAGACTAGAAAGAAAATCAAATGTTTAAGGAATGATAATGGTGGTGAATTTTTAGATAATGATTTTGATAGATTATATATATATATATATTGTGGTATTCATAAACAAAAGACAACTCCATATTCTCAACAACCAAATGGAATTATAGAAAGAATAAACAAGACATTATTGGAGAAGGCTATGAGTATGTTGAGTTGTGCTTGTCTAGAACAAAAGTTTTGGGATGAAGTTTTTTTTTTGATAGGTAAGGTAAGATTTATATTGATATAAAAAAGGATTTTACAAAATTCAGGCCCTAGACTATGGACTATAGAGATCACCATTATAGTATCCATTTTACCAAACCAAAAAGATCAGAACGGGTTAGAAACAACCAACCTCCATACGAAATAAACCCCAAACATTTCAAACTAAAAAGAGAAACATTATATTTGGACTAAGACATAGAACCATACATTAATTGATGCCATGACCAACACCTGACAAAAGCCCATCCCCCAAAATTATCATACATTCTTCTGTGAAAACACTTTGAACTCGAATTTCTAGGTAGAGTCAAGGCATTCAGGTCCTCCAAGAATGTGAGGTCATGAGGGTGAGGAATTCCTCTTCTTATCAAAGTCGCAACCAACATTTTCTCTAATCCCACCAATAGGTCCAATTGAAAGAATCATTTCATGATGACCTTGGCATCAGCCTTAGAAACCCCCACATCTAATAAACCGGCTAGAACACAAGATGAAATATTGGAATCCAGACATACCCTTCAATGGCTGCCATGAAACCCTTGCCAGCCACACACTTGACCAGTACAAAAGTAAGATAATCTGGATGGTGAATAATTTGACTCATACAAAGAGAGGTTACCGAGCCAAGAAATTCCATTTTCCTCTTTGAACTCCTCAGCTGGATAGGGGTATCCATGTCACCAGTCTCCAATTCCTTAGCTGAAACCAAAAAAATAAATATTCCCATACCAAGCGCACATACATGCCATGATTTATCCCAGAGAAATATGTCAATGCACTAGCATAGAGGTGCCTAGAAAACTCAACCCATCACCTTAAATGAGTTACTTGGGTGGCGAGCCAAACAAGGAATGAAGAAAAGCTGGTGAAAAGACTTGAAATGACACTTCAAGTGATGATAGAGAATGATGGTAGCGCCCTCCCGTAGAAAGCTCTAGAACATCATAATTATCCAAGTAAGCACATACCAAATCACCCATTAGATTTCCTCCTCGCCGATGTGTTAGCCACACCCACACAACTTTTGTGAGGTGGAATCCACCTAATCGCCCACATCAGCCAATCAGTTACTACCAGTGCCACTGTCGATTTCTTTCACAGAGATCCCATCTACCCCAAGATTTGAGAGGGCATTTGCTTTTTGATTCCTTTCCTTCAAAATGTGACTGATTTCATAGTTTACAAAGTTTCTAAGAGAGGCAAGAGTGACTTCGAGGAGAGCACCAAGTTTCCAATTTTGAAAGCTTCCATAATGCAATGCATTAATTATTAACAGTGAATCCCCTTTGATAACAACATTCCTTATATTTAGTTCTACACAAATTTTTATGCCAAGAAAGGTTTCTTGAAGCTCAATCACATTGTTGGTGCCCCAAATGAGAGGCTGAGCCAACTTTCCCATAATGGCTCATTTCTAATCTCTAATTATACATCTAGCCTCGGATTGACCTGAGCTACCCCTAGTGGCCCCATCAGAGTTTAATTTGTACCATCCACGATCTGGAGGATGCCATTTGATATTCTTCCAAACCTCCTTAACAATATTGCCACCAAAACCATATTGTTGGGGAACTTTCAAATCATTCTAGATTTTAACCATCTTTGCACATCCTAGCAAGAGAAAGTGGTTTTTGGCTAACATCCTTTCTCAGCCCTTGAATTGACCACCTCCACCATGGAAGCCTCAAGCTTATTCGGGAAGGACATAATAGAGAAGGCAGTGTCCCTAAAAATCCTATGATTTCTTTCTTTCCACACCTCCCAGAGGAGAAGCAGGGGATAGGACTATCAAAGGCCAATGAAAAATGAATTACCACCAAGCTTCAGCCAACAACTAATCTAGCTCAACAGATTACCTAGAGAAGCAGTGCAAAGGTTTAATATAGAACACAACCAATTCCAACATTTGGTAGTGAATGGGAAATTGAGGAAAAGATGATCGCTTGTCTCCTCCGCAGAATTACAAAGCACACACCTAGAAGGCCTGCAAAAACCAAACTTCTTCAACCTATCCGCAGTCAAAAATCTACCCTAAATTGCTACCTAGGAGAAGATTCTGGCCTTGGGGAGGCAGTAGTTGTTCCAACACAAATCACTGGGTAATGCAGCCATCAGATCCAACTGATTGATTGGATATTGTAGTCATCCTTAGCACTATAACCACCTGAGGCTAACCCACACCACCTCAAAACATTTGGTCCTTCGCTTATACAAATTGAATGCTGCTTAAGGACCTCTTTGAAGGTGATGAATTCATTGTCACTAGGGCCCAACTATCTAGGATTCCTCCATTGCCAAGTCAGGATCACATTCATCCTTCCAATAACCAAGTAGTCCCTTACCCGACAACCCCAAGCTAACTTTGTGGACTCCCTGACATTCCTCAATGTGGCATTATCAACCAGCTTGTTGTAACCACCCCAAGAATCTTCCTAGAAAAGATCTTGGATGCCATCTCTAATGTCCCATGAGAGAAAATTTAAAATCAGATCCCTACAGCTACAAATGAAGTTCTAGACTTGTGAGCCCTTAGGTAGAGAGTGGGTGGTGAAAAAACTCGTCGAACCTTCCTCCAAATACTTTGCTTTTAGGATCTTTACCCAATTGAGGTCTTGTCACACATACATTTTCCGCACTAATTTTTTTCCCAAGGCCTTGTTTTGCAAAGCTAGAATTTAACCTCAGCCCCAACATCTTTGTGTGTTCTACAAATTCTTTCCCATTTGATTAACGAAAGCTTCTTCTAATATGAGTTTCCCTACCAGAAAAACCATTGAACATCTTTTGATTGATTTTATTGCAAGCTCCCTCAAGGAGGGGAAGGTAAGAAAGCATGTATATTGGAAGAGCCATCACCACTGATTTGATTAGAGTGAGCCTTCCAACCCAAGAGAGCCACCTCCGCTTCCATGAAGACAATCTATTATCTATTTTTGTAACCAAGGGATCCCAAATTTTTCTGGACAAAACACCTGACACTAGTGGCAAGCCAAGATACGTACAAGGCAACTTACCTTTTCTAAACTGTAGAACTTACAAGATTTGATTTTCCAAAGTTGGGTTAGTAAAGTAGAAAAAGACTTCAGATTTTTCCAAGCTTACCTCTTGACCAAATGCCAGAGAGTACTCTGAAAGGATCTGCTTGAAGACCCTTGCCTCTGCACCCCAGCATGGCCAGAGAGCATATTGTCGTCTACAAATTTCTAGTGTGTCACCACAGGCATTTTTCTTGTGATTTGAATTCCTCTTAGCTCCCCCACATCCACAGCCTAAGGGAACGCTTGACCCAATGCCTCAGCCATGATGATGAACAAAAAGGGAGAAAGAGGGTTGCCTTTCCTAAGACCATAGGAGGTGCCAAAGAAGCTATGGGGGGTACCATTCACCAAAACAAAGTATTTTAGGCATGTGATCCAATTGAAGATCCAATCCACCCAGGAGGATGAAAAACCAAAAGCCTCTAGAATTTTGAATAGAAAGCAACAATTCACCTTATCATAAGATTTCTTTATATCCAATTTCAACAGCATGGATGACCTTCAAGTGTTGTAGATCGAGTGAATGGATTCTTAGGTGATAATTACTCCATCATATATTGATCGACCAAGAACAAATCCAATCTGTTCTTTAGAAATTAAACCAAGAAGAATCAGCTTGAGTCAATTAGCAACCATTTTTGCCAAAATTTTGTAGATTATGTTGCAAAGAGATATGGGATGGAAATCTTCCAATCTATCTAGCTTCTCCTTCTTTGGGATAAGGGTGATAAATGTGTTGTTGAACTCTTTAAGCATGCGACTAGAATCCCTTGAGTCTTCAATAGCAACCGTAACATCTGTGCCAACAATATCCCACCAATGTTGGAAGAAGGTAGTAGGAAACCCGGCATGGCCAAGGGATTTATCTGGATGTAATTGAAAGAGGGCAGAATTAATCTCCTTTGTCGATAAAACCTTGTTCAAAAGCCTATTTTGACTCTCTAATACCAGCTTTGGGATACACCTCAAGAAACCTTGTTGAGCTGCCAACCTAGAACCATCCCAATCACTCAAAAGATTTTGAAAGCAAGCCACAGCTGCCCCAACAATGTCCTATGGTTTATCCAATGTGCTACCATCCACCAACTTAATGCAGGAAATTATACTGATTTCACACCTAGCTTTCGTAGAGTTATGGAAGAATTTTGTGTTTTTATCCCCTTAGGTAAGCCAAAGCTCTCGAGACTTTTGGCACCAAAATATCTCTTCTTTTGATAAAACATCATTCAAAATTTTTAGAAGATCCTTCTCTTGCAAATATATTGAGTTGTCCATACCCCACCAAATAACTTCCTCATTCAAAGCTTCCAACTCCCCTTCAATACGCCTTTTCTCCTCAAAGATAAATTTGAAACTCAACTTGTTCCACTCCTTAAGCCTCATCTTGACATAATTCAACTTTGTTGCTGGGAAAAACATGTTAGAGCTTGCCACCTTGACTTCCCCCCACCATTGAGCCAGGAGGGGCATAAATTCTTGATCCTTTAGCCATATTCGCTCAAATTTAAAGGGGCATCAAATCGGTCAACATTGCCCAGTAACATCCAAAAGAACTAGGAAATGATCTGAACCAAGGAATGGAAGAATGCTACACTCCAAGGTGAAGGGAAAGGTGCCCATATTTCCCTTAAAGAGGAACCTATCCAGCTTTTCTGCAATGGAGCTAAACCCAAGTTGCCTATTGGTCCATGTAAATCGACCGTTTTCCATTGGAATCTCAAATAGCTAATTCTGAGCCACAAAACCTTCAAAGTCAATTTGGGATTACAAACGCCTTACCACCTCGGCTCACTTGTCCTCCAAGTGCAAGATGGCATTAAATCCCCCCTAATTAAGAAAAATTCAAAGCCCACCTCAATGCAAAGGGCCTCAATTTCACACCAAACTCTCCTTTTCTCAACACATGAATAGGGGCCATACACATTTATCAAGAGGAAGTGCAGATTCAAAGAGAAGCTTCTAACAAAATAAGCTAGCCATTTGCTTCCAACCGCCACCCTATCTAGGGAAACCTTATTAGGATGCCAAAGATTAAGCAAGCCACTTGTCGCACCTACTGCATCAACCTCCAGGAGCTTCCATGAGCCCATGCGCTTACTGAAAGCCTCAACCCCCCTTGTGTCCATCTTTATTTCTTGTAGCATGTAAATCCACCTATGAAGAATCAATATGATGCTTCACCAAATGCCTTTTATTAGGGGCATTAATTCCCCTAACATTCCAAGTTAGGAGTTTCATTTCTCTTCATGAAAGGGATCCCCCTTTCCTACTTTAAGCATCTCCATGATCTTTTTTTGGCCAGAGGCTTCACCATCAACCTTCAATTTTTCTACATTTGGAATTCTCCCCCTCTTTTTGTGTTCCTCGCAATCTAGGAATGTCTTCACCACCTCTTTATGCAGAATCCCCAACCCATCATGTCTTGGAAATGCCGCACAACCATCCGCAACCTCAAGAGAAAACACCACTTCATCCATCCTAGTAGTGTCTAACCAATCATCTTCCAAGTCTGGAATATTGTTGAAAGGGTCGATTGGAGCCTCCTTTGCTTCTTGGGCCAGTTCCACCAATTCTTTACTGACCTTGATCAAAGAGTTTAGATTTTCCCTCCTAAAATTATTATCTATCATATCCAACACATCACTCATTTTTTTGTTGAGGGCTTGGTTAATGTCCTAGTTTGGATCCTATGGCTCCCTAGGCTGCGCATCCTTGGGGGAACTAGCCCCATCAACCTCTTGACGAATCAAACCCTCATGAGCACCCATCGAACTAGCCATAACACCCAATCCAATGTTATTAGGAGTGTCAGGTATTGGAGCCACATTTTTCTCAGCATCGCGGCCATGAGAAGCCTCCCAAGAGTGCCACCCCAAAGTTCCAATCCACCATCCTCCCAACTTAGGTTCAAAGACTAAGGGTTGCTTTAGAATTCCCCAATCCATGTAAATTTCCACCTCCTTCCACCTAGAACTGTTGGGGGAATTTTCCACAAAAATGTGTACACGAGAGTAGATGCCACTCTCATCTAACCACTCTTCCACCCAAATGTATTTGCCAAGGTAGTTACCAATCTCCTCGAGAATATTCACCTACCAAAATTTGAATGGGAGATTCGAGAGTTTATACCAATCTTGGATGTAATCCAATTGATGTCAGAGGGTGTCAAACCTGACTTCCCATTTTCTGATATAGAATCCAAAACCATCCATCAGCCATACCCCTTCCAAGATATCAAATCAGACAACACGTGAAGGGAAAATGACCAAAAACTATCCATTTCCATACACTTGAAACTCATTTTCGGACCCCAACTCCCTTGCCACTAGCGGATCATAGCATCCCAATTCAAATTTGATCTAAACCATTTCATGATTAGCCCAAGATTCTCTAGTCATTTGATTGAAGAGCCCAAAAACTTAGAGCTCAAGACCATAGTTCTCTGATTCAGTTGCCTAGGCATGGCACCGAGCAAGCCATAATTAAATCTAGGGCTTTTCTCCCTGCCACACCAACACCCCTTAAGGAGTAAAAATTTGAATTTTCTTCTTGCCACTACCCTCTAGACAATCTACGCATGTTGTGCCTATTGTGATTATGATTGAAACCCTAATGCTGTCACCCAAACATACCATTACCTACTTGATCCAGAGGGTTAATCTCTCGTGAGTGCTTGCACCAGGCCTACGAGTGCACTCACTCCAAAAATTTCCCATTCGAAACATCGTGAACCACCTCAGCACCCTAGGAGAGACCACCACCTCTGATATTTGTCTTGGCCATTTTCTTTATCACGAGGAAAGGATCCAACCTACTTCAAAGTTTCCCCCTTCTCCAGAGCTTCACTGAACTTCGCAAGTTCTCACCTCTTGCTCTACTCCACCATATAATATAATATAGTTTTGGGATGAAGTTGTTGACACTTCTTGTTATTTAATTAACAAGTCTCCTACATTAGCTCTTTTTGATAGGACACCTATAGAGGCATGGTTAGGTTACAAGCCTTCATTAATACATCTTAGAGTTTTTAGTTGTGAGGAATATGCACATGTGCCAATGGAGAAGCAAACAAAGTTGGAAAACAAGGTTGTGAAATGTATCTTGATTGGATATAGTTATGGTGTGAAGGGATAAAAACTTTAGGATCCTGTTGCACAAAAGGTAATATATAGTAGAGGTGTTAATTTTAGAGAAACTAAGCCTTATTCTATTATATTGCAGCCATAACAAAGTAAACAAGAAGATGTGATTGAAATTCCCTCTACACATGAGAAAGTTGAATTGAAGCCCCTAAATAGATAAGGATTCTAGGAGATCTCATCTAGCTTCGAATCTTTAGAAGAGGATAAAGAACCTCCAACTTAGCTTGTTTGTAGGTCTACAAGGCATAGACAACCACTTGAGAGGTATTCACTTGATGATTGGAGATGCATTTTTTCTTTTCATACTAACATGGATGAGACTACATATGTAGAAGAGGCATTAGGTATGAATGATGCAAAATATTGGAAGATTTCTATGGATAAAGAAATGATATCTTTGAAAAAGAATGATACATGAAATCTTGTACCATTTCTTGAAGGACAAAAATTTGTCGATTGCAAATGGGTTTTCAAAAAACATATTGGTTCAGATGGAGGTATTAATAAGTACAAAGAAATGTTGGTTGTGAAAGGTTACTCTCAAGTTGAGGTTGTTTATTATGGTGAGATATTTTATCCTTTTGTAAAAATGACATCCATTATATTTTTGCTTTCTATTGCTGTTGCTTATGATTTAGAGGTTCATAAAATGGATGTGAAAATTACTTTCCTTCATGGTGACTTGGAGGAGGATATTTATATGACATAGTCAAAGCACTATGTGGTGAAAGGAAAAAGTAATTTGGTTTACAAATTAAAGAAATATTTGTATGGGCTAAAATAGAGTCATAGGATGTGGTACCAAAAATTTGATACATATGTGTTGATTTTGAGGTTTGATCATTCTAAATCAGATCATTATGTTTATTATAAAACCGACGATGATTGTTTCTTGTTTATTGTATTATATGTTGATGATATGTTATTTATTGGTAAAGGGAAAGGTATGATTTCATAACTGAAGTCTCAACTTGTAGCTAAATTTGAAATGAAATATCTTGGTGCAGCTAGACACATTCTTGGGATGAGAATTAGTAGAGACATAGTGAATAGAAAGCTATGGCTTGGCCAAAGTAAGTATGTCAATTCAATTTTATATAGGTTTAACATGCAGTATTGTAGACCACTGTGTGTTCCTTATTCAACTAGAATAAAGTTATCTATTTCAAATTTTCCAACATCCCCATCAAAGATGGAAGAGATGAGTAGATTTCCTTACTAAAGTGTAGTTGGAAGTTTGATGTTTGATATGGTTTGTACTAGACTAGACATTGCCCAAGAAGTGGGAGTTTTTCCAAATATATGTCTAATCTTGGTAGAGTTCATTGGGATGTAGTTAAAAGATTCTTTAGATATTTTCATGATACCTTAGATTATTCCTTGTGTTATCATAGTAATTTGACTAAAGATGAGATTTCCCTTGATATTCATAGTTATGTTAATTTAGACTAGGTGATGTTAATAGTAGATGAACCACTAGTGCTTATGTGTTTACTTTGTTTAGTGGTTCAATTTGTTGGATGAGTAAGCGACAAGTTGTGGTTTCTTTTGCCACTACTAAAGTTGAGTATATGGCAACTACTCATGCTTGTAAAAAAATCCATTTGGCTTAAGAGAATATGTTCAGATATTGGAATAAAACAAGGTGTAGTGATAGTTTTTTGTGACAGTTAGAATGTGATCTATCTAGCTAAGAACCTGACATTTCAAGCCATGACCATGCACATTGATGTACAATATCATTTTATTAGAGATATGGTCAAAAATGGAAGGGTGAAGTTGGTTAAGATAGAGACTTTGATGAATGTTGTTGATTCTTTAACTAAGCATGTGAGTACATAGAATTTCATATGGTATAAATAGAGTCTATGGGAATTCAGCCTCTAGCAATTAAGAGATTATGTTTATACTCCCTCTTGTTGCTCTTGCAAGGTATTCAACAAGTGGGATATTTTTTGGGAAAATGTGTCTCAAACTTTCAATTACAAAAGGTTTATTGTTGATAGGTCAGTGCGAGCGAGTGTAGGGGGTACCCCCTTGCAAGGTATGGGGCCTCATCCCTTGATTGGGGGGGGTGGGGGGAGGTTGGGGGTCATGCACCTAGATGGGTGTTCAGAGGTAGAGCCCCCAAAAGCCACATTTTATGGATATTTTATTATTGTAAATCTAGACCGTTCATCATTGGGTCTCAGATCTTATAGTAAATATTTTGTTGGCTTGAGACAACCCTATTTTAGAAGGGCATTGTATTACAGGTGTGCATTGTGATGTATTCTAAGATTTTGATAGTGATTGTGTTGCCTCTAGATCTATGGTTGGTGATATTCCTATGAGAATCTTTCTCTGCAAGTATATTGTAATCTTCATACTTTTTGAATAATATATTGGGTGACTTATGGAGTGTAGGGTTTTTCTCCTCAAAGGGTTTTCCCCACATAAATTACTATTTTGTGGTATGCATGATATTTATATTTATTTTTGTTTAAGTTTTTGTAACTATTGTAAAGAACTGTAAAGTTTTGCATTATCCTCCTCTCAATATTAGTATAGGAAGTTGTTCTACTACCTTAGCTTCCTTACAAGTGGTATTATATCTTGACCACCTTTGGTTTTGGTTGTGGGTTGTTAGGTTTTTTGAACTAATATAGATTTGAGTGGGAGCTTGTGCAAAATACACAATTTGATCTTGTTGCAAGAATTTTTAGATGGAAAATTCATCAAGGAGAATAGAGGTGGATAAATTTTTGAAGCTACAACTTGAAGCAAGAAAAGGAAGTAGAGGCTGAAACAAATATATAACTTGGAATCTTCAACTTGGCAGTAATGTAGAGTGGGTCTATATAGAAGAAGTTTATAATAAAAGTAGAGATGGGTGAAAATGAGCACAAAGATTGTAGAATGTCTTCAATGTGTGGCTTTGCTTTTAGCATGAACTTTGAAATGAATGTTTCAATCTTCATGTCTTGCTCATCTTCATACATAGTGATGTGAGGAATCTCTATAAATCATATGCCAAGAGCGGAGGAGGCCAATCATTGTAATAGAGGGGGTTGCTAGGATGTCCACATCCACTTGTTAATGATGATGATGACGGAGAAGCCATGAAATTCACAAATCCTCTTTGCAAACTTGTCCAATGGAAGAAAATGCCCCATCCCAATGTTGAGCAAGAAAATGATGACATGGGGCTTCTCCATCAAAGGCAGAGGAAAGCAACAATTATAGGTATTGGAATTGTATATTGTAGGCACAAGTATAGGCACAAGCTATAATTGTGGCACATTCATATAAATGTCATTGTTGGTTTGTAAAAATCCCATCTTCATTAATGAAGATGGCCCAACGGTGGGGTATGTTCCTATGGTTTGTGTAGGCATTGATTATTTCAATGTTATATTTAAAATTTATTTTTAATAAATATAAATTAAGTGTACTTTTATATATATGCATTGATTTTTTCAAAGTTATGTTTAAAATTTATTTTAATATATATTTCGTGTATTTCTTATAATTTATGTTGTTAGGTATTAATATTTATTATAAATGTTCATTGTCACAAGTTAATGTTTGAAATTTAAAATTAGTTTTAAGACACATCATTTTTTTTAAAATAGTAAAATAATATATAGTATATTATTTTAATGTGTATAGGTGTGAAATGACATATATTCATTTTCTATTCATATATGTCAAAGATTTATATCAAATGTCACATATACATTTTTTCTTATTAATATTTAAATATATTTTAAATTACAATTTATAATCTTTTTATTTTAATATTATACTTCCTAGATCATTCTATGTAAGGGTGACATATATCTAGACATTAGAATATATATTTGACCATATTTATTAATTAAATGAAAATAAAAAAATACATTGTATTTTGATTTTGAATTAATTAATTAATACTATCAAATGAATGTTTTATGTCTACATAGACAATACTCTATGGAAGAGAGATTTGTTCAAGATATCAAGACTATAATAACTTCTAATACCAATATGTCCAAGTACTACTCCATTGTTCATTTATTATGTTGAATGCCTCTAACAACTAAAAAATTATGTGTAGACACCTAAAATATGACCTTACCCAACCACACGTCATTGTAGCCTATCCTTAGCCACTAATTAAATAAATATCTATTATTCTCATCCATTCTCATCTTTATCATAATCCCTTAATTAAATAAATATTATTTATTTAATAAATATCCTTTATCCTTATCTTTTAATTAAATAAATAATATTAATATTTATTTAATTATTATCTCTTCATGTGATCTCATTAATTAAATAAATTTAATTAATTAATTAATTCTCCCTTTTTCCCAAATCCCCCAATTGAATTAATTAATTGATTCCTAATTAATTAATTAATTTAGTCTAATTAATCCATATTATCTTTTCTTCCATTATTTAATTCTCATTTATCCTTTATCCTTGTCCATCTAATCCTAGTTCTTCATTTTGTTCAGATAGATAATAATCTAAATTTGTTCCCATGTGACAAGTGTCCCCTTCACATGTCTAACTAACTACATGCCTAGATTCATTGAACCTAGACATCTAGCCAAAAGTCAAACTACCTTTTAATCCTATCCATTCATCATCATTTAACCTCTTAATCCTAGCCATTTCCATAAGGATTTTTGTCCTTATCCCCACCCTAAACCTAGATCATATTTATCATTTGGAATTTGTCATATGATTGTATCCATGATTCAAACCCTAATCCTCCTTCAATCTTAGCCATCCATCATCAATCATTTCTAGCCATTTCTTTTTACATCTTAGAATTTCATACTTAAATGATGTCATTTCTATCTCTTATCCTGCAATCATTATCAGCCATATCAAGTTTATGCTACACAATTGAGAAAGCTACATATCAACATCAAGAGAAAATCAAATAGAATAAGGGTGCAATCTATTTTTGCTCATCAAGGAGAGAAGCAAAGATTCAAAGTGAAGGTATTGTGTTTTTGTATTGCTTTTATCTTCCTTTATTTGCCTTCAATCTTTTCAAACCTCTTCCTTTTGGCACGCCCCGTTGGACCTCTCATCCCTTTTTTAACATTTTTGTGAAGTTTTTATGGGTTTTGGTGATATAGGTGTCATTTTTTGAACTTAGACTATGAAGTGGAACCTTTTCTACATAAAGTGGCACCTATGCATCATGAAGTAGCACCTTCGTCACCTAGAATTGCACTTTCGTTCTACTGACAGTATTTGATAATTTTTGTAAGGAAAGCTTAGGTGTGAAACAAACTCTCCTAATGCCAAAACCTCAAGGAAGAATGCAGATATGCCTTTAAAATTTTACAATTACAGTCCAATAAGATACACATGAAAAGATTTAACAGAAAAGAGATATTAACACATACACAATTGAACACCAATTTTTACGTGGGAAAACCCTTATGGGAGAAAAACCCACCACACCAAGAAAATCCTCTTTGCATTACAGTAACAAAAGATTACATACATAGATCAGACTTATCTTTCTAATGTCAAATTACAACAACATTCACTAATCAATCTTGTACAAAATATTAATCTTACAATGCTCTCAGACAACAATGAATTCACTCAGAACAAATTCCATGTTCAAATTCAAAGAACTCTTTATAGTTGTCTTCTTCACACTATCCTCCAAACTATTCATTCTTTGATCATCTCCAATCATAGTCATTTCCTTCACAACCTGTTCACCTTCCACACAGGAACGGTCACAATTGTTCAACTACCAACGAATCGAATTCCTCTTCTCTCATTAGCTCAGAAAACTCCACATAGGACAAACATTCGGTCAAAGAAGCATCGACAAGAGTTTCTCTATTCGCTAAGAGTCTTTTAGTCATACCGATATTCATACCTGTCGGTGAGAGGAAAACCATCGGCAAGAGTTCTCACCAAAATTTCACCTCATCGAACTATTGATCCTTCCTTGTAGTCTCCACCATACACGTGTCCACTTCTCATGTGTTTCTAAAGCATCAAACTGGAATCTACAATATTCCCTACAAGTCTCCCGGAACTCTAGAGTGGTCCCCACTTCCATTGGCTCGTTTAATCTCAGCCGTTCCCCGTAATCTCGTAATGACCCCATCACAAAGCTATGGTTGATCACAATATCGCAGGAAAATGCCACATGTTCCATCAGATGAATCTAATTCGCTTGATTATTGATCAATCATCACTTGATCTCAACGGTTGTCCGCTATTGTGCGATTAGAAGTTGCAAGATCTTTAACGATCATGAAATCACAGGAAACTACCATGTGCCTCAATTGATAATGCCGAAGGAATAAAGGAAGTGACTTGGTAAAGTAATTAGCTGATAATGAAGAAAGTCGGTCAGTTGAGAAGTTAGAGAACTTTCAAACTTTGCGACAAAGAAGAAAGTCAGACAGTCTGGGAATTATAGAACTTTCAAACTCCGCGAAAAAGTTCCAAACTTTGAAACTTTAGTGATCGACCGACAATGAAGAAAAATAGTGATACAACCCAGCAAGTTAAGGCACAACTTTCCAACAATCTCCCACTTGATGAAGACTTGCTGGCTTCCTTCAAAATCCAAGTTAATGAAGGTCATGGGCTCCAAGGCCCATAGAACTGGCACACCACCTGAACTTGTCTGTGCTCACTGGTTTCGTCAATGCATCTGCAAAATTTTCCAGAGTATCTAATTTTACTAAAGAAACCTTTCCATCCTCCACCATATCTCGCACAAAATGATACTGCACATCAATATGTTTCGTCCTGGCATGGAAAGTAGGAGTTTTCACCAAACAAATAGCACTCTAACTGTCATAGTAAATTGTAATTATTCCTGCATCAAACCCAATGTTAGAACATAAATGTTTTAACCATATTGCTTCTATAGAGGCATGTGTTGCTGCCATGTATTCTTCCTCTGTAGTGAAAAAAGTGACTACAACCCGCCGCTTACTCATCCAACTAATTGCACCACCATTCATCATGAAAGTATATCCACTGGTGCATCTTCTGCTGTCAATGTCCCCTGCCCAATCAGAATCCACATAGCCTCGAATACTGTGAGTCTTCTGTGATTCAACCAAATTTCCATGGTAACACAAAGCATATTCTAAAGTGCCCTTCAGATATCTAAATACTCTTTTCATAGCATCCCAATGTGTCCTTCCAGGATTTTCCATAAAATGACTAAGAACTCCCACTGCTTGGGCAATGTCTGGCCTTGTACAAACCATTGCATACATTAAACTACCAACTGCACTAGCATAAGGCACTATGGTCATGTCCTCCATCTCAGTAGGAGATTTTGGATAGTCTTCAACAGATAGCTTCGTTCCCTACAATACTAGAACAACTAGCTGCTTGCATTCAATCATACAAAATCTCTCTAGAACAGTTTTTATATACTTACTCTGACTAAGCCAAAGTTTTATACTCTTCCTGTCCCTGGTTATTTCCATTCTTAGAATATACCTGGCTGCACCAAGATCTTTCATTTTAAACTTTGCAGACAACTGAGATTTTAGATTAGAAATCATTAACTTACTATTGCCTATGAACAACATATCATCAACATAGAGAGCAATAATAAGAACATGATCATTTTCAGCTTTGAAGTACATACAATGATCAAATTTTGATCTTACAAATCCCAATGACAAAACAAAAGTGTCAAATTTCTGGTACCACATTCTAGGAGATTGTTTTAACCCATAGAGATTTTTTCAACTTGCAAACTAGATTTTCTTTACCTTTTTCCACAAAGTGCTCATGCTAGGACATATAAATTTCTTCTTCAAGGTCACCATGAAGAAATGTTGTCTTCACATCCATCTGCTCAACCTCTAAGTCATATGCTACTACAAGTGTCACAATAAATTTGATAGATGTCAGCTTAGCTACAGGAGAAAAATTTTCTCCATAATCAATTCCCTCTACTTGGGAATACCCCTTCGCAACCAACCTCGCCTTATACTTTTCCACATTGCCATCCAAACCTATTTTCTTTTTAAATACCCATTTGCAGCCAACAAGTTTTTTTCCTTCAGGAAAGGGCACCAAACTCCAAGTATCATTCTTTTCTAATGGTGCCATTTCTTCATTCATGGCTTCCAACCAAGAGTTTGAATCAGACATTTTAAATGCCTCTTTCACAGTCCTAGGCTCATCAGTGCTAGAAATTAAAACATAGGCACAAGTAGAATCTAACATAGAAAACCCATACCTATTAGGTTGCTTCCTTTCACGTGTTGACCTCCTCACAGGTTGAGGCTGAGGTTGTTCTTCTTCTTCAGAACTCTCAGAACTACTTGAGCTCTCCTCAGTTTCAGGTACATTTTGAATTTTCAATTCCTCTTTCTCTGGTGTCGGAGGAATTTCAACTACATCTTTTTTAATTTTTGATTTCGTCTCTGAGTGTAGATCCAAAGTAGAAGGCTTTAGCTCATGAAAAATAACACTTTTTCTGTAAAAAACCTTCTCTGTATCAGGATTCCAAAGCTTGTAACCTTTTATGCCAACACTATAGCCAATAAAAATACATTTAACAACTTTTTTCTCCAATTTAGATCTTTTTTCATTCGGCACATATGCATATGCCTCACAGCCAAAGACACGAATATGTCTCAAAGAGGGCTTCTTTCCAGACCATGCTTCCAAAGGTGTTTTCTCAACAAGAGTGGAATTAGGAGAACGGTTTATCAAGTAATATGTTGTCACAACTGCCTCAACCCAGAACTTCTTGAGTTTAGAGAGGTGATTTTATAGGCAATTAACCCTATTCACCCATTAATACCTCATCACAGGCCAACATGAAGGAATATTAAACTTAAATTTCACATTTTTTCTCGCTCAAAGGTCAAAATTGAGCCAAATGGGACTCATTTGCCATCCATGGTGAATGGGTCCCACCTGGATGGGACTAATTCACCATGCATGGTGAATGGGTCCCACATGGGCCAATTTGATAGCTAAGATACCAGGAGATAAGGAAATAAGGTCTAAATTGAAACTTTGTTAGGTATTTGATCAATTTAACCCTCGGGATGCATAATATGGATTGATAGGGGCCAATTAGTGATGATGTTAATGTAAAATAGGGCTTGTAACATAGAATTCAATGTGAAATTGTGATTAAATACACTTTACAATACTAAAATGAGGTCTGCATAGCCTAGGAAGGCACAAGAACGAATGTGAATGTGCAAGACACATTACAACACTATATTTACCTATATTTACTTATTCCATTATACCATCTGCATCCTCTCTTTTTTGGAATGCATCTATGATTGTCTCATGATTTTCAATAGAAAATTTCCATAGCACTTTATTTGTAGGTCTTCCATGATATCGATCTAGTTTTATATTTGTTGCCACCACAAAATGTGAATAATGTATAATCTTTTTATTTGTTTCATAATCTTCGAATGCAGGTAGACCATTCATCCTTGTTAGGTATTTTTGTAGCCAAGTGCCAACAACCACCACCAATCCTATTGAAAAACATGAAAACCATCATCAAATAAGTTCTCAAAATTTTCTTAAGGGGATCAAAGACCTTTTGTAAAAATTTGTTTAAGGGGATCAAAAACTTGTTATCAAAATTTGTTGAAGGGGATGTCTTAAGGGGATCACCTACTTGTTGGATAATGATAGCCACCATCATATTCTCAAGGTGATTTTAGCTTATGTTTAGTTTCCACACAATGATCCAACCAATATTTTGTTTCCTCTTCATTCCCCTCAGGTGCAACAACAACATACACGTCCTACAAACAAAATTTGATTTAATAACTTGTACATATCCATATAAATAATTTAGTATTAAAAAATAACTTAATAAAGTGAAATAAAATAAAATAAATTGAATTAAATTATCTTCTTGTACAAAGTCATAAACATGGTCATAGTCTTCAATTGCAAACACTTGATCATTTTCTTCAATAGTTATTTCATAATGATCGTGTGCTTGTGTAGGTGTCAATGATCTTTTCTCCCACTATTCAACCCATTATGCATTTTCACATGCTTCCCAATCTCCTAAGATACAAAACTGATAAAAACATGCAAGCTCCCTTGTCCAGATAGTCCATGTACTTGCTATCAAACTCCTAAATGAATGCCATTTAGTAGATCCATTGATTGTCTCATAATCAACTCTAGGTAGAATGTTCTCTTCTTCAACCAACCAAAAGAATCGATGAACTGTAGAGTACTCACTTGAACCAGGTGCAAATAATCTTGTATTACACCAATCCACAATCCCACATGCATCTTTAAATTTTATTGCATCCTTGAATTTTAATTGTTCTCTAGCAAGAATTCTTTTGACACATGCACCAACTCCATCATGTTTTCCTTTACCATGCCCAACTTTAGAAAAACTCCATATATGTTGGACATTAAGTTCCTTGTGAACCCTACTTAACCAATAGAACATTCGATTATTCTTGAACTGCCTCATACAATTATCTGACCATATGAGATGTTTTTTCATATGGATTCCTCTTTCTCTTAAATCTCTATAAAATATATTGAAACAGTATTGAACAAACTCTGACGAGTGTAACTGGTTGTCACTAAAATAAAAATGATAGTCCCTCAAAAAATTTCTATCATCCTTAGTGCTATCATCTACATGTCTATAAACAATATGGACAAACATAGCTACTTGCACTGAATTATAATATTGTGATTGAATTTCCCTTTGCAGAGCTAGAGTATAATTTTCTGCAAAATCAACCACTGAAAGTATAGTACCAATTGGAAATGTGTTTCTACATGCACAAAATTTTCCATCAAGCCATCAAGCATGTTGAGAGTGCATGACATATTTTGGTACAATCTTATTCTTAAATTCACTCATGAATGTTTGTACACTAACTTTTTCTATAACTAAATAACAATGCTTTCCTATTTTTCCATCTTTTAAAGAATAGTGAACATTCTTAAATCTTTTAACATCTACTAATTTTTGTCCAAAATAATTATCAACACTTCCATGCATGCAAATTCTTAAGAATGAAATATTTCCATAGCTAAAGCATTGTCCAGAAATACAAGAACTTAAATAAAAAAAGTTACCATTAGATCTTTCACAAAACAAACCTAATATAAACTCCCTTATTTCCTTAGGTGGCATATTAATACCACATTCCTATATAATCATGTTAGTATGCAAGGTAAAATGTATATATTGAAAAAAATCATAAAAATAATGAAATTGAACATGCATCTTACAACAAGATATTCATTTCTTATTAAATTTTACATACCAGGGTTTACATTTTTCAAAAGACCTTTGACTTATTTTAATATTACCAGGTAACACTAAATCACCACAAAATTTTCTATAAAATTCACTTTGTGTTGTATCTCAGAGGTGTTTTGGGTGAGGATTGTGAACTTTGAACCCCACCCTTAATTTTAAAACATATCTAGCATTAGATGAAACCCTAGCATTATCATGCTAGTATTTTTTGATCAAAGATTTAATTTCAACATTCAATTTCATATCAGACCTTGAGAGTTGACCACTGAAACTCCAACACTAGTTGATAGAATCATTTTCTATACTTTCTCTTCTTTTTTCCACTCTTAGCAATGTTTTAGGATGTATTTTTAAAACTTCACTAATATTTCTTACCATTCTTTTATTCAAAGTTTCTTTATTAACTATGGAAGTTGTTATAGTTCTTCTTGCTGCATTTTTATCTTTAGATCAACTATTTTTCCCAATAGATTGAATGACACTAGCAACAATAGACATGACATGTTTTAATGATTGATCTTTTCTTTTTGGTTTAACAAAAAAGCCTAAACTTTTCATTATTTTCCTCATTTTTTTCATTCACATCAATTGCATCATTAGTTGACATTGAAATGCAAGTTTTTAACAATAAAAGAATTTTTTGTATATTTTATTCGCATGTGATCTTATTTTCCTCCAAGAAATCTGACCAAGAAGATTATCCAAAACATCACTTTGAATTTTTAAAAAAATTATTTCATTAAATTCAACATCACATTCTAGATTTTCATTTTCATTTTTAATTTTATTTTCATTTTCATTTTCAACTTCAAAACGATTTACATTTTCATCTTCATTTTCATCAACAAAATAGTTTTCATTTTCATTTTCATCAACAAAATGGTTTTCATTTTCATTTTCAACAAAATATTTTTCATTTTCATTTTCAACAAAATATTTTTCATTTTCATTTTCAACAAAATATTTTTCATTCTCATTTTCATTTTCAACAAAATATTTTTCTTTTTCATTTTCGACAAATTATATAAAAGTTTCATCTCTTCGAATATTATCATGAATATCAACATCGTTAAGTCCAACATCTTGTAAAAATTCTACATACAAATTTACCATTTCACTAACATGTGGATTTGAAGATGTACTTGGATTTGTGCATATTGAAATATTCTCCATAGCATTGAAAGAGGGATTTGAAGACATAGTGGGACTTGCTTGTATAATCATATTCTTTTCCAAATTGACTTGCAAATTAGCTTCGTCTACAACCATGGTCTCCTCAATGTTTTCATCTTCAATAGTTGTGGAATTGGATGCTTCACCATCATTCATTGATTTAATTCTCATTCTTCTGTCTCTTTTTCTTTGTTTCTCCTTCTCTCTCTTTGCTTCAATTTCTTCAGGGGTCAATGTCTTCCTATCTTTCCTCTTATTACGAGCTTGTGATCCCATGATTATAAAATTTTGAAGCACAAATGAATGTCAATAGTGAATTAATTCTTCAAAAAAATCAATACAAATTGCAAGTTGAAGACCTATAAGGACAAAATTATTCCTCTTGTGTTCCTCAAAACAAGTAGAAAATTAGCACAATTCCTCTTAAAAAACTATTTTCTTCATGCCTCCTTTCAAAAATTCAATCCATATTGCAAGTTAAAGACCTTTTGTTCCTCCAAACGAGTATAAAACTAACACAATTCCACTTCAAAAATGGTTTACATGATGCCTCCTTTGAAAAAATCAATCCAAAATGCAAGTTCACCACTTGTAAAGACAAAACTTGATGAAAAATAGCCCAATATGTCACAGTTGGCCGTACATGTGAAGTTGCAAACATCATAGTAAACTTTTCCAGTAAATTAAAAAAAAAGGTTACAAACAAAAAATATCCCATTTATAAAACAGGATCATGTTTATTACAAACGAGATCCCATTTCCTTGTCAACGGTCACCACATTTAATATTAAGAAATGGGATCTCGATTTAAAAAACGAGATCCCGTTTCTAAAAAAATTGAAATTCCATTTGCTTTGTGGTTGGGTTTTTCACTCATATTTTGGTTCAGGAAAATCATTGGGAATCCGAACCTAGGCCTTCAACCTGGTTTGACCTACAAGTTGAAGGTCCTAACAATGTCAGAGAAAAATACCGTGTTTGGACATATGGCTGAAGACTTTTTTGCAGGATTTTTTGACGAAATTAAAACCCATTATAGATGAGACAGTGCAGATTCCAAATATTTTTTTTTTTCAATTGGATTAATTTTTCTATTTTTCAATTATTTTTTGATGAAACTAGTCCATAAAGTTTAAATATCAGGGTTTCTTACTATTTTAATAACTTTTTATCAACATAACATTTTCACAAATGGATTGCATGAGAATGTACTTTAAACAATTCTTTTCAATTTAAAAAAAATTAAAAAATGATAAGTTTAGGTCATCTTATGTGCGACGTACATGATGATTTTTCAAAATGACAAATATGGATAATAAAAAATTAGCAAAAAAAAAATTCAATAAAAAATTCCAAAAAAATATTGAAAACATGCTTCAATGAGTCACAAATCTTTCCGCAAAAGGATTTAGAAAAATATGATAATTTAGGTAAAAATACATGGATGATGTACACGTGCATTGTATGATAAAAAAAAAGTGACTTTTAAATAGTGGTTTTTTAGAAACGCCTATTGAAACTCAATTTGTACCATCTAGGTGTGTCGTAGAAAAATGGCCCCTTGTCATTTTCATGGCCTTTTAGGTCTTTCTTCATGATGTTTGGTCTATTTTTCTCTGATTTTATGTTGTAATGTGGCTCGAACATGCATATTTAGGTACTAAAATTGAAATAATGATGTCTTGTGAATTGTTGTAAAACATTTATACACTTTTCTAGACTCTATTCATTACAATTCACCTAAAAAATACTTTTTCATCACTTATCAATTCCTATTTTGAAGTGTTGTAAAGTCTTGTAACAATATTTCACGCTTTTCTAGGCATAATTTCACTATTTACACATTTCTTTTTTGGTAACACAAGGGTAGACAACTGAGAAGGGGGTGAATCAGTTGTCACATAAATTCAAAACTTATTAAACTTATTAACCCTTATCCTCAGATCTGATTAATAACAATGAAAGAAATAATCATCATCACATCAAAAACACACATAACACCAATATTTTTTACATGGAAACCCTATTAGGGGAATAACCACAGTGGAGGTCAGTCCACAAGATTATACCTTATTAAAATTATAAAGAATGAAATGCGTAATGCACATGCATTCAGGAACACTTGCTAGAGCTCACTTATGAATTACAACAAGGCTTACTACCCAAAGGAAGACACATTGTCTTACAAAAAGATTCTGATTACATCCGCTGGGATTTGAACTCAGAAAATAGCATCTGTTAATTCCTAATTACAGTTTCGGTTAAGCACATGAACACTTGTTCACTCTTCTTCACTCTTCTTCGCACTCTACTATTCCTTTAAATGATTTAGAACATTATTCATGCACACACTTGCAAGCACACAACCTCAAATGGAATAAACAATCACTTATATTATCCGCAACAAGAAATTAAATCGCTACATGTTAGCTTCAACAAAATGAACATAAACTGTCAGCCCAAATCAATAACAATTATCAATGTGAATCAACTAAGGTTGGCCACAACATAGTGAAGAACCAAAATAACATTCTCGAACATGAACCACTTTCAAAAATTATTCCTTGAAGATCCACAACACGCTACAGCACCTTGTTGGACATGAACATGAAAAACATGAACATGCAAGAAAAAATCATAGATCGCAAGCACAATGATCAGTGCAGATGTGCAACATAGATAGAGCATGATCTAGAAACATCTACAAAAATCTTGAATCACCAGAGAAGCATCCACAACATCTGAACTTAGTATAATCATATCATCTTCATTCAAGAACACCAACTAAGGCAACAAAAAAATAACAGAACACAAATCTTCATAACTCGATCAAATATTCATGTGGATCTCCAAAAATCAATGTGGATAAACTAGATATACTTGAAAAGAAACCATTTAATGCACAACCTTTGATCATCGGCGTACTAAACTCACCGACAGATTGAACTTCACTTCACTACTACAACCTACAACTCATTTTTTACAATTTTCTCAATATCCTTGACATATACAACCTTAAACACATTAATGTGAATAGTGTTGACATCAATGAAAACCACATATCAACAACAAAACCACAACATCCAACAATCTCCCCCTTTGGAGTTTATGGCAACACATGATGTGAAAAACACCATCAACACAACTATCTTTAGCACTTACTCCCCCTTAGGTTCTAACTCTTCTCTTCTCAACTCATGAATCTTCTCCCCAGATAATTCATAATTTTTCACATGACTCTTCTCCCTTTTGAAATCAAGGACAAAGATCTCTTTTCTACACACAAGCTCTGAACCACATATCTAAACATCTGAACATCTGACTACTCCCCCTGAGTAGCAACCACCACAACATCAATCTGGATCAAGATATGACTATGAAATGCACGAACTGATGCAAAGAAATGCATCTTTAGTTCTGATTAGGAGGGATAATCACCCCTAACTTCCCTATGAGATACTCAAAAGTATCCTTAGGCAGTTGCTTGGTAAAGATGTCTGCAATTTGTTCCTTAGTAGGCACATACTCTAATCTGACTTCCTTTTCACTCACCTTCTCTTTCAAAAAGTGAAACTTGATAGATATATGCTTGGTCTTTGAATGCAACACCGGATTCTTAGAAATGTTAATAGCACTTGAATTATCACAAAATATAGTTATAGGATCATCATACACAACTTTGATATCTTTCAACATTTGCTTCATCCACAATACTTGAGTACAATTGTTAGTAGCAACAATGTATTCTACCTCTGCAGGAGATAACAAAATGGAATTCTACTTCTTACTTAAAGATTGAAATTAGCTTCTTTCCCAAGAAAAATGCACCACCACTAGTACTTTTCCTACCATTCACATCTCCTGCCTAATCAACATCAATAAAGGCACTCAAAGTAATATCATCATCTTTAGGATACCACTAACCAAGATCAATTATCCCCTTCAAGTATCTGAAAATCCTCTTCACAACTATCACATGAGATTCCTAAGGATCAGCTTGAAATCTTGCAACAATACATATGACATTCGTGATATTAGGCCTAGTTTGAGTCAAATAAAGCAATCCACCAATCATTGATCTATATCTAGTTTGATTTTCCTTCAAAGAATCATCATCTATTGTCAACTTGCATTCAGTCACCATAGGTGTACCAACTGGCTTTGAATCTTCCATACCAATCTTCTTCAACAATTCTTTCACATATTTGGACTAAGATATAAAGATCCCTTTATCTAACTGAGTAATTTGCAATCCCAGAAAGAATTTCATCTCTCCAATCATAGACATCTCAAACTCACTCTGCATATCATCATCAAAATTCATGCACAAACCATCATCTCCTCCAAAAATGATATCAACAAATACTTCCACAATCAAATATTTATCATCATCAATCTTGAAATAAAGATTACTATCAGCAGTACCTTTGTTAAATCCAAGCTTCAGAATACTTATCCAATCTGGCATACCAATCTCTAGGGGCTTTCTTAAGTCCATACAATGCTATCTTCAATTGGAAAACCATGTCTCCTTGATCAGTCAATTGAAATCCATCAGGTTGCTCAACATACAGCTCTTCTTCCAATTCACCATTTATAAATGTTGACTTGACATCCATCTGATAAACCTTGTAGTTTTTGTAAGCAACATAAGCAAGAAATAGTCTCACAGCTTCAATCCTAGCAACAGGGGCAAAAGTTTCTTCAAATTCAATTCCTTCCATCTAAGAATATCCTTTACACACTAGTCTTGCTTTGTTTCTAACATCTTCACCTTGATCATTCAATTTGTTTCTAAAGACCCATTTAGTTCCAATTACATTTTTGTCCTTAGGTCTAGGAACAAGAATCCATGTATTATTCTTCTCAATTTGTCGTAGTTCTTCTTTTGTTGCTTCCTCCCAATGTTCATCTTTGCATGCTTCATTCACATTATTAGGCTCAGTCTTTGAAATCAAATAGTATTGTTCTATAAGCTTTCTCCTAGATTGGAAACCTTTGTTCTTATCACCTATGATCAAATCTTCTAAATTTTTTAATCTTACATACCTTGGAGTCTTAGGATATTCTTGAACTTCAAGCTCTTGTGATCATGCTTCTGCACTTCCACTAGTTTCTACTTCCTCTTTATTTTCTTGATTCATTGGAATGATTTGAACTTGATTTTAAGTCTAAACTTTCTTTCCTGAATTGTCATTTTGATCATCTGAATCATATCCATAGGTCCTAGATGGTGTAGCTATGTCTTTATCAACCTTTACATTTTCACTTTCAACCATTTTTCTCAATATCTTATTGTAACACCAGTAGACCTTTCTTTTAGTGGAATAACCAAGAAAGATACCTTCATCACTCCTAGCATCAAACTTTCCTATATCTTCATCTCTTCTAAGAAAGCATCTACTCCCAAATATTTTGAAGTACCTAACAATAGGCTTGTGACCAAACCATAGCTCAAAATGAGTCTTACCAGTATCACCTTTGATTTGTACCCGATTGAGAATGTAAACATTAGTACTCTCATCAACTTCTCTCCAATAGATATGGGGAACATTTCCTTCTAGCATCATAGTCCTAGCAACATCTTGAATTTTCCTATTCTTCCTTTCCACAACTCCATTTTGTTGAGGGGTCCACAGTGCAGATAATTGTCTCTTTATTCCAAGTTCTTCACAAAAAGAATTAACTCATCATAAGTGAATTCACCACCTCTATCCGATCTCAAACATTTAATATTTATACATGTCTCTATCTCAACCATAGCCTTAAAGATCTTAAACTTCTCTAGAGCTTTAGATTTCTCCCTTAAGAAAGTAACCCACATCATTCTAGAATAATCATCAATGAGTAACTTGAAATACCTATAACCTTGCAAACTTCTGACTCTAGAAGGAAAACACAAGTTAGTATGCACAAGCTCCAACAATTCATTTGAACTATGTTGTTTGCTCTAAAATGAAATTCTAGTTTGTTTCCCTAATTGACATTCCTTGCATATAGTATTAGTAGGTTTCATCAACTTAGGAATATCTCTCACAACCTTAGTAGAACTTATCTTGATAATGTTATCAAACTTAACATGACACATTCTCGTATGCCATAACCAACTTTCATCAACTCAAGAGCAATCAAACAAATTTTACTAGAAGCACTCAAGTGAAAGATATTACCTTTTGTTTATGTACCTGATGTAATCACATTTTCAGAAATCCCCAATATTCTACACTTTCCATCCTTGAACTGAAGATTGTATCCCTCATCTACCATCTGTCCAACACTCAAATTATTATGCTTCAAACCTTCCACATTTAGGAAATTATCAGTAAATTATGCTTACCATCAAGAGAAATGCATCCTCTACCACAGATCACAATTGCTTTATCATCACCAAATCTCACAACACCGCCATCATAATTTTCCAGGCTCACAAATTTTCTTTTATCACTTGTCATGTGATGAGAGCATCCACTATCAATCACCCATTCATCTTTCTCTTCAACTTGATCAGCTAGGGATTTTGCCACATTTGTACAACTAGTAGATTCAGTAGGCACAATATTCTTTTCCTTGATAGCAATAAATACCTATTCATCCTCACTTCCATTTCCTTTATTAGATTCATCATCTGTCACACCTTCATCAACAACATAATAACACTTCCTTTGAAATCTAGGCTTATTAGGTCTTGGATTACTCTTTTCGGACACCTTGATGCAAAATTCCCTATCTTATTGCAAAAAAAAAATTAATATGCAACTTTCCTTTATACTTACCTTGTCCTCTGGCTTCCCTTTTGACAATAAGTGCTTCAAGCTCATCCATTTCTCTCTCTTCTTCAATCTATCTCATTTCCTCCTCATACTTGAATACTTTTCTAGAAGAGATTTCACCCGGATCATATCTCTTTTTATCTCTTTTGGAAGTAGTAGCTTTGAATGTAGAATCTACCTTAGGTAGGGCATCACTAAATTCACTCAACTCAAAAGACGTAAGCTTACCAATCAACATATCTTTGGTCACATTTGTCATAGTTTGGAGCTCTTCAATCACTATAGCTTTGACTTTGTACGCAACAGGCAAGGATCTAAGCACTTTAGCAACAATCTTTGATTCTTCCAACTTTCCACCAACACATCTGATACCACACACAAGTTCATTCACTCTTTACATGAAAGTAGTAATATTCTCATCATCACCCATTCTCAACATTTCATATTTCCCTTTTAGACTTTGTAACTTAGCAATCTTCACATTAGCATCACCTTCATACAAAGTTTCCAACTTTTTCCAAATCTCATAAGCAGTCTTCAAATCCATCACATTTTTCATCTTAGAATTAGTCAAAGCACTCAGCAATGCTTCCTTAGCCCTGATATTATATTCAACATCCCTAATCTCAGCAGTAGTATTAGGACCATTTTGTGGAATAACATACCTATTACTTGTAACGCTCCAGTAGGGTTCCCCAATGCATCTCAGATGACACTCCATTCGAGTCTTCCACAAAGAATAATTTGTTCCATAAAATCTCATACTATCCTTCTTGTATGTCACCATCCTGGATCACCTCAAGTTTTTAAACTTCTTCCAAGGAACCTACTCTAATACCAATTGTTGGTAATACAAGGGCAGACAATTGAGAGGGGGGTGAATCAGTTGTCATAGAAATTCAAAACTTATTAAACTTAATAGTTACCCTTATTCTCAGATTTGATTAATAACAATGAAAGCAATAATCATCAACACACATAACACCAATATTTTTATGTCGAAACCCTATTAGGGGAAAAACCATGGTGGAGGTCAGTCCACAAGATTATACCCTGTTAAAAGTATAAAGAATGAAATGGGGAATGCACATGCATTCAAGCACACTTCCTAGAGCTCACTGCTCAATTACAACAAGGCTTACTTCCCAAAGGAAGACACACTGTCTTACAGAAAGATTCATATTACATCTGTAGGGATTTGGACTGAGAAAATAGCATCTGCTAATGCCTGATTATAGTTTTGGTTAAGCACATGAAAAATTATTCACTCTTCTTCACTATTCTTCACACTCTACTCTTCCTTCAAATGATTTAGAACATTATTCACACACATACTTGCAAGAACACACCCTCAAATGGAATAAACAATAGCTTATATATATTCGCAACAAGAAATTAAATTGCTACATGTTGGCTTCAACAAAATGAATATAAACTGTCAGCCCAAATCAATAACAATTATCAATGTGAATCAACTAAGGTCAGCCACAACATAGTGAAGACCCAAAATAACATTCTCTAACATGAACCACTTTCAAAAATTATTCCTCGAAGATCCACAACACACTACAACACCCTGTCAGCCATGAACATGAAGAAAATGAACACACAAGAGAAAATCATGGATCGCAAGCACAACAATCAATTCAGATGTGCAACATAGATAGAGAATGATATTGAAACATCCACAAACATCTTGAATCACTAGAGAAGCATCCACAACAACTGAACTTACTAGAATCATAACATCTTCATTCAGGAACACCAACTAATGCAACAAAAAAATTGACCGAACACAAATCTTCATAACTCAATCAAATCTTCATGCGTATCTATGAAACTAAATGTGGATAAACTAGATATACTCAATAAGAAACCCTTTAATCCATAACCTTTGATCATCAACGCATTGAGCTCACCAAAAGACTGAACTTCACTTCACCATTGACAACCTACAACTCATTTATTACAATTTTCTCAATATCCTCGACATATAGAACCTTAAATACATTAATGCCAATAGTGTTGACATCAATAACAACCACATATCAGAAACACAACCACAAAATCTGACATTCTTATGCTTTATTTGACCCCTTTTTCCCCTTATAAGCCTCAATTAAGTGTATTTTTGAATGTAAACCCGACAAACAACATTAAATGTGACTTAATTCCTGACACCCACTTTCAAGGTCAAGGTGGAACCCATTCACCATGGGTAGCGAATGAGTCCTCCTTGGCTCCAAAATTCAAAAAAAATCAAATTTCCTTTTGGGTTTTTATTCAAAATCACTTGATGTCGGCCTGTGATGAGGTATAAAAGGGTTACTAAGGCACAAGTGTGTGTAAATAAGTGTTTTTACATCCATTCTAACCCCCATCAACATCAATTCATCAATTTCACTTATTCACTCATTCACTCAAGCATTCAAGCACTTTACATCATCAATTCAAGCATAAATCAAGCATTTTGAAGCATCCATTGACATAGCTTCAGATTTTCTTCAACAAGGGTTTAGTGAGCTGATCACAGTTGCATGTTATTTGTTTATCATTCTCTTTCATTTCATTATTTCATTAGGGGTTTGATTACCAAAGTGGGGTTTGACCAAGGAAAACCCCTATTCTCTAACCCTTAACCATTTTCCCCCTTTTGCATGTGTTTTTGCAGACTTGTGCATGCATATTTAACAATTATTTAAGTGTTGAAGAGTGGTCAACAAGCGAACAAGGTGTCTCAAGTCAAATCAACCATATTTCAAGCTTAGAGAAGGTATTATGTCAATTTTTTATAGAATTGACTTCAGTAACCTGACAAGCAGACATCCTCAAATCTAGTGTTGCTGAGTTGTCTCTTGATTTCTTAGAATTCTAGGAGAGGAATAATTCCCCACCAGTGGAAAATGAGCCCCACTTTAAGGCTAAAAATCTAAGTTTTGTCAAATTCTAAATCCCAACACTCAAAAATCTGTTCCTGACAATTTTCATTAGAAGTAGGACTAATTTTCCATCAGTGGTGAATGAGTCCCACTGGTGAATTTTTGTTATTCCAGACAACATTGAAAATATTCCAAATTCCTCAATCTCTTCCCAGGTGCACTCTGATTCAATCTATTTTCTTTCTATTTTGCATTTATTAATCCATAGTTCATTGTTTGCATATCACATTATGTTTTCCAGCATAGCATAATTCTTGGATTTTGCATACATAATCAGTCATTTAGATCACTTAACTACACTTAGTTCATCTCATTTAACTTAAATAAAATCCTACATTGCATAATTGGAATGAAGCTAGCTAGCATTTTTGGCCTACCTTTGTCCTTTTAGGTGAAAAACCCTAGAAGAGTTAGAGAGTCTTGTGGAGCCAAAAATATATGGTTCATTTTGGTGAATCTGCATTATTGAACACTTTGCATTTCTGATTTCAATTGCATCTTTCATCATAGACTTCATTTGCATCAACATTCAATTAGGGTATTGTTTTTCTTTTACATTCTAGGGTTTCTCACATTATATTAGTGAAAGATTTATTTAGCTTTCATTCTTGTATTGCACATCATTGAAAAAACTCAAAAAATTTCATTTTCATCCTTCATTGCAATCTAAACAACATTAGAATCACATTATTTTTTTTGAAAAACACAAAAAAAATCTCATACTGGGACTCATTCGCCACCTTGGGCGAATCAGTCCACCTGCACTTTTTAAATAGCATTTT
This sequence comes from Sequoia sempervirens, assembly GCA_007258455.2. Lineage (NCBI taxonomy): Eukaryota > Viridiplantae > Streptophyta > Pinopsida > Cupressales > Cupressaceae > Sequoia > Sequoia sempervirens. The sequence continues at coordinate 365,871,897 of VDFB02271358.1, forward strand.
CAAACATTTTATGGCATTTTTCCTACATTACAGTTTTTTATAGTTGCTTTCTACTTTCATTTCTAGAATCTCTATTTTCAGTCATTTATTTCATCTTAGTTTACTTGCATCATGTCATTTTCTTTCAATAAGTTCTTATATTCCTTAAAATCCTCAGTAGACATGTCTAATTGTGCCTTTAGTTGTGACCCTAATGACCTTGAAATTCCACATGCTCCTTCAACTCCTCATGATTTTCCTCCTTGTAAATTAGACATCATTGGAGAAGATGATGATAACATGAACAAGTTCTACAATTAATTCCTTGATAACCTAGAAGCCAAAGCAATTTTTTATCCATCTAAGAAGTCACAAGATCTTCCTACTATTGCACCTCCTGATCACTTTGCATACTTACATCCTAAAATCAATGAAGGAACTAAAGTTCCTCCATCAAGTGGACCTAGTTCCTCTCAACCAACACATCCTAACCCATTTTATGATCACAAAGTCACAAACACTCCCATAAACCTTGAAGAAGCATATGGAAAATGCTTCACTATCCTAAGTAAACAAGGCTATGACACAACCCATGAACATGACATTCACCAACTTCTTGAACAAAAACCAACAGAAGAAAACACAACAGGCCTAGGCTATCAAGATCCTCCCCATCCTGACAAACCTCATTTTGAATATTGGAGACTTTGAGATGATGGTACAATGATCTTTGATTCTCCTTTTGAATTAAACATTCTCCTTCCACGTGAACAACCATTACCTAATTCTAATGACAATGATGTTAGGGTTCTTTTCCTCCTTCCATTCACAAAAAAGGAGAGTCTAGCAAATGAAAACAACCTTATAAATTGAAGAAACTCAAGTTTCCTACACATCCTCCACCTGAATGTGAAAGGAGACTTCAACTAATTTTAAACAAAGGTGTTATATTTTTACCACCTATGATGAGGTTGGTAATTTGTCCTAAAGATTCTAACATACAATTTTACAAATATCATTGCATCCTTGGACATCGAACGGAAGAATTTCGAACATTAAAGGACATACTAGATAAGTATCACTTCACTGATACCGATTGTTTCCCCATCATCCCTTAAAACAATCAAAATCCTCTCTTCATGCCATACTAGTAGAATTCTTTCACATCACCCACCTCATCTCATTCTTTCCTTTGCACTTTGTGGGGGGGTAAGAAGTTGTTAGCCTTTCCCTTGTCATGCATTTTCCTTGGTCTCTTAACTATGTTATTCCTTTTCCGCTGAGTTGCTTAAGCTTGTGAAACCAATAACTTAGTTAATGGTTGACTTACACTTGCATTACTAGTTTCTTTTAATTTTTTCATTTTATGTGTGTATCGTGTTTCCCACGTAATGTGTGTTTGATGTTTTCTCTCTTATTATACACTTCTTCTATTTGTATCTCTATTCTTCTATATGTCGTGCATTGCATTTTTTGCTTTTGTTTTGTGTTTTTCTTTTGGGGATGATCCAAAGCATAGAGACACCCTATGTCTCTTCCATGTTGACCCAAGAGGTTTGTTTTCTCTTTCATTTTTGTTTTTTGTTTTCCTTTTGGGGATGATGCAAGGCGTAGAGGTGTATGTGCAAGATCATGATGGACCAAAAAGTGGCAATATAATGGGTATGTGGCTAATGACTTTTTTTATCCAAAATTGATGAAATGAAAAGGGTTTTTAAAGGAGATTCTCAGCTTTCCACCAATATAAATTATGCTTTACTTTGAATTTAATAAGTAATTATTATTCATTTTCTATTCAAATTACGACTAAAGTCTTGATTGATAGTCCGATTGAAAAACATCTATAGATTTCAAACGATATGACATTTTTTGAATCCAAAACATGTGTCACATTTTATGCTTCACATACTATAGGATTACAAAAAAAAATTTCATGAAGTTTTGACCAAGTTAAGGTGATCAAACATACGAGTTTTTATAGTTTTTAAAAGTTGTAATAAATAATTCATAATTAATTATTTACTTGGAAAAAACATTACAAAAAAATATGCATCACATCGAACATGAGTCCTCTACTTATATCTAAAATCTTATAAAAATATTATCATTTTATTGTGGTTAGGGTGGTTAGACAGACACCTACTTCTTTTTTTCCTTGAAATTTAAGTACTATTGCATTAAAATTTCAAATTTTCACCAAATAGATTTATTTATTTTTAAACAAACCTGGTAATTTAGAAACTACATTCAATTTTCTACAGATTCTATTCTTACATATTTTTGAAATAATATAGATAACTTATTCAAATTTTTACGTCAAGTTGGTTAACTCTGATTTTTATGAATTTTTTGCCACTTAAGGGCCTATTTTTTCCATGATGATCCTGCACATACCTAGAGACACCATATGTCTCTTCCATGTTGACCCAAAAGCTTCTCCTTTTCTTTTGCCTTTCCATTTTCTTTTTGCTTGTTTTTTCCTTTTGGGGATGATGCAAATTGTTGAGACCGCAATGTCTCTTCCATGTTGACTCAAAATGAACTTTGTTTTTCTTTTCCTTTTGCTCTCTTCATGTCATTCTTCCAATTCGATATGATTTGGGGAATGATGATAGTTCTAAGCTCATTAATAAAAACATTGCAGCAACGAACATACTGACCTCAAATCCATAGATCCTTTATGTGTTTGGTGTTCTCTTTTTTCGAGGGCAACACCCTTTTCCTTTGTTTTCATTTTTGTTTACATGAAGTAGCCTAACTCAGAAACATATGACTTGGCATAGGGGCTTTTTGAGTTGTCTCTCATGTCTTGTTGCATTTTCTTTCCTTCGCTACTTCAAAGTAATCGCTCATAGAACAATGTGTAGCAATTCCTTTAAAGTGGGGGGAATACATTTCCATATTTCATTTTCCTTTTCAATTCTTAGTGTAGCCTTGTTGTTTCATGTGATATGTTTGTCACTTTGTGGATGACATTGGATATGATGTCCTTCATAAGTGTGATCTATCTTAGTATATTACATTCATCTTGGTGCCTTGATGCGACACACTACATCCCCTAAGTTGTGAATATTTTATTCTTTGATTGGTCCTCTCTTGGAGACATTAGACACAATGTTCCCTAACTGGTATACCTCGCATAAACTTAACAAGACTCCTTTGAGCATCCTTTCCATTTTACACTTTTACATTTTACATTTTTGCATTTTACACTTTGCACTTTTTTCCACCTTACATAATGCAACTTGCATTCCTGTGGTACCTTGCTTTTTTGTTCATGAGTTCCAAGCAAAAAAATTTGTGCTTGTCTCATGAAGCACGAATTGAAAATTTCCTTTACGGTGCCTTGTTAAAGTTATCAAGAGGTATAACTTTGATATGGTTGAGCAGGAAGCCCACTCAATGGCACGACTTTCCCTATAGCCACCTCTGTGTTTGTGAGTGCATACCAACTAGCATATGTACTTCACCTTTTTGGGCCTTCTCACTTGGTAGACCGCCATGAGTTATGTCACCTCAGACTGAGTATGCATTCTCTTTTTCAAACAAATAGCCTAGATCTAATCCACAACTTGTTGGATAGATGATCAAAGCTTCATCCTATACCTTCATTTCAACACTTGTGTTCCTTTTTTCTTATGTCTAGTTTGTTGTGGGATCTTCATCCTAGGGGCTTGATCATCGCTCTTGATCATTTTCATTCCATCTTGCTAACATAAGTGCATTTGGATCCTTCTTGATGTGCATGGCTACTTTAGTGTGAGTTTGAAACAAGTTCATCCTCTCACTAAAGTGGAGGCTAAATGTGCCATAGAAAAATGGCCCCTTGTCATTTTCATGGCCTTTTAGGTCTTTTTTCATGATGTTTGGTCCATTTTTCTCTAATTTTATGTTGTAATGTGGCTTGAACATGCATATTTAGGTACTAAAATTCAAATAATGACATCTTGTGAAGATGTTGTGAAGTGTTGTAAAACATTTCTACACTTTTCTAGACTCTATTCATTACAATTCACCTAAAAACCACCTTTCCATCACTTATCAAGTCCTATTTTGAAGTGTTGTAAGGTCTTGTAACAATATTTCGTTCTTTCCTAGGCATAATTTCCCTATTTACACCTTTATTATGCTTTGTTTGACCCCTTTTTTCCCTTATAAGCCTTAATTAAGTGTATTTTTGAATGCAAACCCGTCAAACAACATTAAATGTGACTTAATTCATAACACCGACTTTCAAGTCCAAGGTGGTACCCATTCACCATGGGTGGCGAATGAGTCCCCCTTGGCTCCAAAATTCAAAAAAATTCAAATTTTCGTTTGGGTTTTATTCAAAATCACTTGATGTCAGCCTGTAATGAGGTATCAAAGGGTTACTAAGGCACAAGTGTGTATAAATAAGTGTTTTTGTTTCCATTCTAACCCCCATCAACATAAATTCATCAAGATCACTTATTTACTCATTCACTCAATCATTCAAGCACTTTACATCATCAATTCAAGCATAAATCAAGCATTTTAAAGCATCCATTGACATAACTTCAGATTTTCTTCAACAAGGGTTTGGTAAGTTGGTAGAATTTGCATGTTATTTGTTTATCATTGTCTTTCATTTCATTATTTCATTAGGGGTTTGATTACCAAAGTGGCAAACCCCTATTCTTTAGCCCTTAACCATTTTTCCCCTTTTGCATGTGTGTTTGTAAACTTGTGTATGTAGATTTAACAAGTATTTAGGTGTTGAAGAGTGGTCAACAAGTCAATAAGGTGCCTCAAATCAAATCAACCATATTTCAAGTTTGGAGAAGGTATTAAGTCTATTTTTTGTAGAATTGACTTCGACAACCCAACAAGAAAACATCCTCAGATCTGGTGTTGTTAAGTTGTCTCATGATTTCTCAGAATTTTGGGAGAGGACTGATTCTCCACCAGTGGCAAATGAGTCTAACCTTAAGACTAAAATTCTAAGTTTTGTTAGATTCTGAATCCTAACACTCAAAAACTTGTTCCTGATAGTTTTCATCAAAAGGATGACTGATTCGCCATCAGTGGTGAATGAGTCCCACTGGTGAATTTTTGTGATTCCAAACAACATTCAAAAGATTCCAAATTCCTTAATCTCTACCTAGGTTCACTTTGATTTAGTCTATTTCCTTTCTATTTTGCATTTATTAATCTATAGTTCATTGTTTGCATATCACATTGTGTTTTCCAACATAGCATAATTCTTAGATTTTGCATACATAATCAGTCATTTAGATCACTTAACTACACTTAGTTCATCTCATTTAGCTCAAATAACATCCTACATTGCATAATTTGAATGAAGCCAACTAGCATTTTTGGCCTACCTCTCTCATTTTAGGTGAAAAACCCTAGAAGAGTTAGAGAGTCTTGTGGAGCCAAAAATCTATGGTTCATTGGGTAATGAAATAAATTACATATTTGGAAACTAGACTCCAAGTACTAAATTTTATGATCAATGAATTTTTTGAAGATTCCATCTTTAAGTGATTCAATTTTTAAGGTAAAATGTGTCAAATTCTAAAAATCAAGGAAAACACTTCCACTTTTTGGCCAAAAAGTGGACTCAACCTCTTGCCAACACCCTATTAATTTATTAAAAGCTAGTTTAAAATAATTTTTTATTTTTGTAAAAAAATACAAACATAAAATATATTAAAAGATACATATTTTACTAGTTTACATCATTTCAAAATTTAAAACATATATGCCACTTTTTAGTGATTCAAGCTTAAAAGTTGGATCAGTGTTAGTTGATTCCTTTATAAAGTGTGACACAACTTTGTGCTTTTACCCTAGCTTGTATTCCAATGATTCATATTGTATTCTCTATCCTCTGGTCTTACATATGCTAGCTCACTTGAGAGAAACCAGTGCACCACACTATTGTCCTAAAACTGCACTTTCATCCTCAAGTAGAGAGCTACATAAGGTACAGTATTGAATCTAGAAATTGGCTCGCCTAGCCTAAATTTGGGTTTTAGGTTTGTAGAGTGATTAAAGGGAATTATAGTCCTCATCATTCTCATCCCTCATTTCAAAACATCTCTTTAGAGTGAGGTAATTTATGGAAGCCTTCTGCTCTCAGCTCTATATGACTTGGGGCCTTGACGTGGTTGGTCCCCCTCTCTTACAAAGGTAAAATAGGTTTTGAAGGGACTTGAAACCTTGTCAAAAATAATAATATTGCTAAGAGATAAAACAAAGACAATAAACAACCTAACAACAACAGTCATCAAAAATATAATCAAGACCTACATTGCTATTGAAGGGACCCTTGAACCCTATACAACTAGGTTTTATAGGGGCCTTGAACCCTCACTAACCAAGTACACTACCTAAGACAGCCATTCCACAACAAACAAGCTACTCAAAGAAACAATTCTGAGCCAAGAAATAATAATCTTAATGATGTAGAACAACCACATCACCCATCTTAACTCTCCAACTCTATAGGAGAATAAAATAAAAAATAATCCAAGGGGCAACAAAATTCCCTTCCCACATTTTCCACACCTCTCCCACAAAACCAAGCTCTACCTAAATAGGAGAAAAATCCACCTCAATAGGAGCTTCAAGAGAGATAGCTAGCTAGAGGACAAAAATTACCCTACTATACCCATAGTAAAAATATCCACCTTAATAGGAGAGGTCTCCACCTTGATAGGAGAACCTAACTGTGAAGACAAAAAGAGAGAAAAAATTCCACCAAAAGGGCATACTTAGCTCCCTTTAGCACAATGAGAATTTGTCTTCATAAAAGGCATTGAGTACGACCCTTCCATCAGTGAATAGTCAGAAACAGGGACAACCACCACACCCTTGATCATCATCAATAGTGACCAAGTTGTTGGAAACAAACAACATTGAGAGGGGGGGTGAATTAGTGTTCTGCAAAAAAATTGAATTTATTATTCTGATCTTTAACCCACTTAAAGCATTCAACCAAAAGATATATGCATAAGTAGAAAAAAAACAACCACAACACCATAACACAAGGATTTTTATGTGGAAACCCTGTTAAGGGAAAAACCACGGTGGATGGCCAATCCACAATATAATCTGAGTATACTCAGAAGAAATATTACAAAAGGGAATGCACTTGCATTCACGCACACTGCCTAGAGCTCACTGCTCAAAATAGAAAGGATCACTACCTTACAATGATTTGGATTAGATCCAAGAGAATGAACTAAGAGAATAGCATCTACATATGCTTGATTACAATTCCGGTTAGGCTTAGTAGTCGATCTTCTATCCTTCTAACCGATTCTGCACTTCTCCTCTGCTCTATACAAACTCTCACCACAAAATATTTAATGCACAAGTGAAACTATGCATAATCACTCAATCACCCTTTTGATAATCGCAACACATATCAACACTCTTATGCACACTCAAAATGATATAATTGATCATTTATATATATTTGCAACTAAGAATTTAGTCACAATAAGTCAGCTTCACTAAAAATTAGAAATATTCACAACTGTTAGTTTAAATCATGAATAATATTTAATGCACATCTACAATAGTTGTCCACAACTTAGATTGGACTCAAAAAAAAAATTCTAACACAAAAAAAAATGAATAAACATTCCTCGGATATCCGCAACATGATATATCAACTAAGTCGGCCACAAAACACTGATGAATAGAAAGATATCCAACCGGATCTCCATAGTTACACATAACTTGGTACGAGGCATTGATATTTCTAGATAACACAAGAAATACATTAATTAACCTCCCATAAGATCCACAACTTGAAATAATAACATAAAATCTACATGAGAATTGAAGAACACAAAACTGCTAGATGCATTGTTCTAGACTATCCTCAATCTGTCTGCTGGTAGAAGTAAATGATAATGTGTGGATCCAATCACTGACTAGGGTTGCCATCAATGACAACACCTAAAGAAATTTTCAGTGTCACTTCCCAACAATCTCCCCCTTTGGCATTGATGGCAACACTTAGTGAAAAATGACTAAGTGTCGAATCAGTACCAGCAAGAACTACACTGCCACTTCAAAACTCCAAAAACAAACTTCAACCTTAGCTCAAAAACACAACTCCCTCTAAGATAATTACACATTTTTCACTATACAACTCTCCCCCTTTGACATCAATGGAAAAAATTGGGGAATCAAAAAGATAACAAAATTTCAAAACTCTACAAGTATGATCTGGTAACTTACATAAATTAGAAAATATTTGCAAAATCTCTCTTCAACATGCTCAAATTTTTGTCCCAAACCATTTTGAAAATCTTCAGAATTGTTATGTGACCACAAACTAAATAAGATAGAGTTTCTGCATTTTCAAGATTTACTGGGTCACGAGCTGCCATAGCATCTTTGGCCTCTTTTAAAGCATTTACCAATATTTCAATCTTTGGACCAATTAGTCCTCTGAGCTCACTTGCTCTTCCTACAATCCTCTCATTTTCATGCTTCAAATTCCTTATTTTGTCAAGCAATTCTTCTCATTGGCTTCAGTGAATTTTGACAAAATCAGTCATGACTTATACACTTTTCCACCTTATAATAGAGCATCTTGAATATTTCCCATACAGGTGGCTAACAAAGTTTTATCTTTTGCAATCAGTTCTTTCAATCCACCAAATCTCTTTTCCTTAAACTCCAACCGCACTTTAATCATAGCTGATTTTTCAAAAGATTCAAAGTGAGTACTTACAAAATTTATGAGCTTCTTTAGCTCACCAAAAGAGGAACCAAATAGATCCTTGAAATGAGTACACATTAATTTCTCTAGAACTCTAGATGCAAGACTTAGTAATTCACTATCCTCTATGTGAGACTTCAAAATCTTCTCATTGGCCTTAGCTTGTGTAATTGATGTGACCTTTATCATCTGAATTGGGGACAAAGTGGATAGATTGATTGAGCCTTCAGCCAATTTAGGATCAAACTCTTCCTATTGTTCCATCAGATATTTCTTCATTGCCTCGGCAGTGTCTCTTGCCTCCACTATGATTTCCTTGACTTGAACTTTTTCTTCTTCAACCTCGGGTTCTTCAGAGACTGTTTTTCATATTTCCTTTAGGTACTTCAACTTCTTCATTTTGTACCTCCTCCTCAGCTAATACCACCTTAGGAACTTCAGTTTCCATAGGTATTTCTATATTTTCCACATCAGGAGGAATCTAATTATCCTCAACATATTCATTCAACTCCTCATTTTCTGGAACATTTTCAGTATTCACTTCTTCAACATTAATCTTATTCTTTGATAGAAATGCTTCCATAATTTTCTTGGTTTCACTAACAACAACATCAGTTTCACTGATCATAAGTTTATTTACCCTTATTTTGCGTTTGAATTCCTTTTTGGAATTTTCCAAGAGTGAATTCATCTCCTCGATTGACATTTTTTGGACATAGATCTGCAATAATTCTTTCTCTCATATTCTCTTGTTCTATTCTAGCACTTAATCTTCTCGACTCCAAAACTTCATATAGACTCTCCAGCAAACTAGATATATTTCAATAAGAGCTTTATTGAAAATATTCGTATGTTTAATTGTGGCTTCTTCAATAATTCTTTGACCATATTTATCAAACATTCCACACCATTCATAGAGGGGCTTGAGGTTTCCATCCTTAACAATAGCATTCTCAACTTCCTCAATTGACATACTAGGTTTGACAACTTTTTCCTTCTTCATTTCCTTTTCTTCTTCATCAGAAGATTTTCTCTTAGTTATCTTTGTAGCTTGAGTTCTGGTAGCCTTCATTTCCTTCACAACTTCATCTGACTCAGTCTCCTCATCTTCTAAAATGACTTCATAGGTTCTTGTGCTCTTGATTTCCTTCCTTTTACCAAAATCCTTGTCTTGAGTTGGCTTGGCTGCAGGGGTGGACAAGGATGGGGAACTCCTTGTAGATCTAGTGCAGGTAGAGGATACTCCCGGACTAGCAGATTCAGTTTTTACTAACTCTTTTCCTACTTCAGCCTCATCTCTTTTCCTTCTTGCTTCTCTCAATGCTTCTACAGGTAAGCCCATGCTTTCTGCAAACACTTCTACTTCTTTCCTCACTCTTCTGACTATCTTTGGCTTTTGTAATTGATTATGGACTTGCATGCTCTTTTCTACATAGGTTCCAAACCTTTCTTCTGCTAGATCAAAAGGCATGCTCAACAAGTGTTTTGCATACATCTTCAAGATGTTCTCCTCTACTTCATATCCCAAGGGTTCATAATTCATATCATTTTGGGATTAGCGGCTTCCATATGGAATTGATCAATATCCACCATGAAACAGATTGTATCTTTATAAGTTTCCACAATTGAGGTAGGAATTCTTTCTCTAGCATGCATCATATTCTAAAAACTTTTGAAGTACCCCCAGAGGGTAGTATTTTTGGTCTAACGATCACTGCTTCCAAACAATATATCTCTTATTTGTACAGCTGTAGGCTGATCATTTTTCCAATGAACTTTTCCAACACCCAGAACCTCACTCATGAAATAGAAGAACAAACACAATAGTAGATTACCATACTTGAAAGAGTTATTTTTGTCCTTATTAATCTTACCCAGATTCTCCATTAGCTAGCTTCTAAGCAACTCACACAAGTATAATATGCATTTTCTTTTATCATATGATAGGTTGCATAAATGGTCATACCAGATACAGAATTATCCTGGCTAGAGTGGTAGATCTTGTAGCCAATGATCATTGATGCAAATTTTACATCCACTTTAGCAATATCTTCAATTTTCATTTCCCTTTTATCCCATTGTGCACATGTTGCATTGGTAACCTTTTCATTCTTCACAGATTTAAAGACTAGAAGTCCATCAGAGGAATTTAGACTTGTGACTGCACTTATAGCCTCTTTCATGATCTTAAAAGGTACATTCAACCACATGAACTTGGCTTAAGATATATCACACCCATTCATTTTCCTCAATTATGGGAAATTTCACAAATTGTATGACCTTCCTCTCTTCTAGGGTTTTGTATTTTGGCTTTACAATAAAGTCCTCCCCAATTATATGAAGGGAATATAGATTCATCATTTGAGAGCTTCCTAATTCTCCAATATTAGCATGTATATAATCCCTAATATCTTTAGTGTGCAAGACTCCATACGGTACAGATGAAAACACACCTAGGGGCTCGGTCTCAATAGACTTATAAGGATGCCACTTGAACTTTGGTCAAGCTCTATCCTTGACTTCAACTACCAAAGAAGTGGCCATTTTTACAAATTCACAAATTCGTAGGTTCTTCGATAAATACCTTTTTGCCAAATCAAAGTTTAATCGTTGAATCTTCTTCACACTTGAATCACTTTACAATTTAGCAAACTTCACTCCAGGGTTCTCCAAACTACTTTCCTCCAAAATGCAAAGTGACAAATCAAGGATAAAATTTTTCTTTTATCATTCGCTCAACTAACCCTTTTTGTCACAATAAATAATGTTACCCTAACTCATCTGGTTACCTTGTTTCTATGTACTGAGATAGATATTTTTTTGTGGTTCACCAATACTGTACAATACCTTTTCAATTGGTTGAACAACATCTAAAAAGAATCAATGTCCACATTCTAGTATCAGTTATCAAAGGGGGTTTAAGAGATTTTCTTGACAACTCCCCCTAGGAAAAAGGCCTAAAACTAATTCTCAAAGGAATTACCAAAAGTAGATTCTGGTGTGGGCACATTTCCTTCAACAGAGGGAATTTTCTTCACCCATTTCTTTTGAATTTTCCTTCTAATTACATCTATAGTGACTTTACCTTTTCCCTTAATATTTTTTTGCATGTTCTATTTTACCAGACCTCTTCTGTTCCAACAAAATCTAGCAGTGTCGCCAAATTTGTTGCAGTTGTAACACACAACATTTCTCTATCCAGACCTACTATTCCACCGAGTTTGCCTTGATTTGCATTGGTTAGAAATATGCCCAAGTCTATTGCATGCATAGCATCTGACATCTCTATGAAATTTATTTATCACAACTCTGCATTCACTTAACTTATGACCATACTTATTACAATTAAAGCACTGACCTAAGAATGATGGTCCATTTGTGTTCATCTTGCTTCTACACTGAGAGGCCATATGTCCAAATTTGTTGCAAGAAAAATAGTAGCCATTACTCTTCGAGCATTTGGTTGTCTTACCGGATTTCTTTTAGCTCCATTCATCTGATTTCCTTGCTTGAATCTCCCTTGTCCATAATTCCTTTGTCCAGATATGAAAATTTCTCCTTCTTCATAGCCAAGACCTCACTTGTCACCATTAGTCCTCTGACCTTTAAAATCAGTTCATCAAGCTTGGTTGAGCTTGCTTTGAATTTCTCCTTGTACTCATTTGCAACAGTAAGAACTTCATTTATGAGATCATCAAGTTGTTTTTCAAGCATTTCCTCATTATTTTTAGATTGTTCCAATTCATTACATCCAATCAGCTGCATTGTTCATATTTTTCTTTCAAGGATTGGGCAAGCTTTTCTTCATTTTTCTTTCTATCTTAAATTTCCTTGGTCATTTTCATCATGATGGATTCCATCTCACGCCTTAGGGAAACATTCTCTTTGGAAAACTTTTCATATTCTTCTATTTTCTCCTTCAAGGCATGACAGTGTTGTTCATCTTCCATGCTTCTATTCTTCTACTTAAGTTGATCACACAATTCCTTTCTTTTCTCCCTTGATTCATTGATTTTGTCTTTCAATGACTAAATGAATTTCTCTGCATTCTCAAGATTTTCCTGCAGTTCTCAGTTCTCATATTTTGACTGGTCAAGATCATCTAGGGCCACCAAAAGTTGTTCTTGAAGACTGCTTGTAGATCCATTGAAAATACTTTCCAAGATCTCCTCAAGTTGTTAGACTTCTTCTGAGGAACTAGCTCTGATACCAATTGTTGGAAATAAGAAACATTGAGAGGGGGGGTGAATCAGTGTTGTGCAAAAAATTGAATTTATTATTCTAATCTTTAACCCACTTAAAGCATTCAACCAAAATATATATGCATAAGCAGAAAAAAAACAACCACAACACCATAACACAAGGATTTTTACGTGGAAACCCTGTTAAGGGAAAAACCACGGTGGATGGCCAATCCACAATATAATCTGAGTATACTCAAAAGAAAGATTACAAAAGGGAATACACTTGCATTCAGGCACACTGCCTAGAGCTCATTGCTCAAAATAGAAATTCTCACTTCCTTTCAATGATTTGGATTAGATCCAAGAGAATGAACTAAGAGAATAGCATCTACATATCCTTCTGACTGATTCTGCACTTCTGCTATGCTCTATACAAACTCACACCACAAAATCTTTAATGCACAAGTGAAACTGTGCATAATCGCTTAATCGCCCTTCTGATAATCGCAACACATATCAACATTCTTATGCACACTCGAAATGATATAATTGATCATTTATATATATCCACAACTAAGAATTTAATCCCAACAAGTCGACTTCAATAAAACTTAGAAATATTCACAACTGTCAACTTAAATCATGAATAATATTTAATGTGCATCCACAATTTAGCTTGGACTCAAAACAAAATTCTCTACCACAAAAACATTTGAATAAACATTCCTCAGATATCTGCAACATGATATATCAAATCAGTTAGCCACAAAACACTGATGAACAAAAATATATCCAACTGAATCTCCATACTTACACATAACTTGGTACAAGGCACTGAGATTTCTAGATAACACAAGAAATACATTGATTAACCTCCCATAAGATCCACACTTGAAATAACAACAGAAAATTTGCATGAGAATCGAAGAACACAAAACTGTTGGGTGCACTGCTCTTCTAGACTATCCTCAATTTGTCTGCTGGTAGAAGTAAATGATAACGTGTGGATCCAATCACCGACTAAGGTTTCCAACAATGAAAACACCTGAAAACATTTATAGTGTCACTTGCCAACACAAGCATCCTCTAAGAGACAACCCCAAAGGTAGAATACCACCTTTAGTAGAAAAATATTTAACCCCATCATCAATAGGGACATCATAATCCACATGGGATTCATACTAACTCACTTTAGGAGAAAGAGCACTTGGGTCTTCAGAATAGACTTTGAGTGAAGCCCATCCATCAGTAAAATTATAGAAAGATAACATGGCCATCTTATCAACATGAATATATTCCACCTCAATAGATATCTAGCAAAATAAGAGCTCAAATAAAGAGCAAAAAAATCCCTCTTAGTTTCTAGCAAGAAGAAATTGGGAATCAAGATCCCCTCTTGAACCTACACACACAAGTAAATGAAAGTAATAGACCTATTGCTCGTTGACCACTTTAGCAACCACAAAATTAGATGAAGAAGCTCTTGACATAATGCTCCCAACAAAAAAGAGCCCAAAACTAGAGTCACCAAAGAGCCAAAAATCCTCAGAAAAGGGTGCTCTAACCACAAAATATGCATAAGATCACTGAAGAAAATGATATTGTAAAAATAAGCCTCCAAAAAGCCAAACTTCAAGAAAAAGGAGCCAAGAGAAAAAATCCTCAAGAGATCAATAGTGCTAGAGACACCACCAACCCCAAAAACCATAACAAAATGGTAAATGAGGATTGCCCCAAGAAACACCATGCAATCTGAAGGATCTTTAAATTAGAAGAAAACAACGCCTCCTTCAGGCATCCCAATCTTCTTGATAAGAAACAAAAAAAATCAATGAACCCTCCTGAATTGTGATAGAGTCCTCAGGCTGCAAGAATACTTGCACTCCCTTGGCTAGGACAAAGAAAAGTAAAACCAACTGTCTAGAAAATCCAAATCCTGCACATTTTCCACTAACGTGGGATTAAACCAAAGAGTATTTAGGAACACAAAGATGAAGCTCAACAATGAATTTTCAAAAACCCCACACCTTCCAAGAGGGTATGCCTCCAATGAGGGAAAAGAAAAGGCTAGAAATGTCCAAGGAAGACCACAACTTCAAAATTTATAACAATCTATAGTGTAAAAAGGGTATGTGTAGGATCATCATGGAAAAATTAGGCCCTTAAGTGGCAAAAAATTTAGAAAAATCAGAGTTAGGAAACTTGACGTAAAAATTTGAATAAGTTATCTATATTATTTCAAAAATATGTAAGAACATAATATGTAGCAAATTGAATGTAGTTTCTAAACTACTAGGTTTATTTTTATTTTTTAAATTATTTGGTGAAAATTTGAAATTTCAATGTAGTAGTACTTAAATTTTAGGGAAAAAATAAGAAGTAGGTGTTTGTCTGACCACCCTAACCACAATAAAATGATAATATTTTTTAATAATATTTTAGATATAAGTAGAGAACTCATGTCTAGATGTGATGCATATTTTTTTGTAATTTTTTTCCAAGTAAATAATTAATTATGATTTTTTTATTACAACTTAAAAAAAAAAAAACTCGTATGTCTGACCACCATAACTTGGTCAAAACTTCATGAAATTCAATTTTTGTTTAATCCTATAGTATGCGAAGCATAGAATGTGATGCATGTATTCAAAAAATGTTATAGCATTTGAAAGCTATAGATGTTTTTTAATTAGCCTATCAATTAGGACTTTAGTCGTAATTCAAATAGAAAATGAGTAATAATTATTTATTAAATTCAAAGTAAAGAATAATTTATATTGGTGGAAAGTTGAGAATCTCCTTTAAAAACCATTTTTGTTTCATCAATTTTGGGTAAAAAAAGGTCGTCAGCGACATACCCTACACATACCCATCATATAGCCACTTTTTGGCCCATCATGTTCCTACACATACCCAAAAAGTGTATACACTTACACTTTTACATTATGTTTTGGCCCCCTAATTTATTGGACTTAATTAAGCTTATAATTTACCAAATTATGCATTCCAAAGCCCAATTTCTACCATTTTCTAAAGGAGGACAAGCATTCAAAAAATGCATCCAATCATTAAATTGTCCCTAACTTTGAGTGTCCTGGAAATTTGGGCCAAGACCCAGTCACCCATGGGTGACTAAGTCCTCCTTATCCAGGACCCAAATTCAAAAATGTTATTGGCGGTATTTTAATATCCAAATTTCAAATATGAAGTGTTAGCTTTTAGAATCTAATTTCTGGGAAACTAGATAAACACCTGTAAATACCTAGTCATTTCACCATTTGAAATCTAAGGATTATTAATAGCGTAGAGGAGAAATTTAAGAGCACAAATTATTGTCAAGAGCACTTGTCAAGAGCAAGATATTAGATCATTATTATAACAATTCAAGATCCAACATCATGTCAAATTTTATGTTTGTTCATTTTCATGTTATGTGAAGGCTAACATTTTGTAGGTCTCTGAGCATTCAAGCACTGAAGGATTCAATAAAATCTATTAATAAAGATCCAATACTTTGAAGAGATGTGTGTGACTTCAACCCTTCAAGGAAGCCATTGAAGGGTGGTGAATTGTAGCATTTTTCATTCATCGTTTCCTTCCTTTCCATTAAGGTTTTATCATTGGCATTTCCATTGTGGAAGTGGGAACACTTACATGGAATTTGACTAAGGCAAACCCCTATATCCAGAACAAAATTTTCCCTCTTTGTGAATGTGCAAGTTGTGGGTTGGAAAAGGATTGAAGAGATCTTGAAGCCAATTTTTCCATTGTTGCATTTTTTTGTCATCAACCTTGTCAAGACATGAAAACTCAATTGTAGAATTTATTGATTGCATTTTGATAGTGGGACAGCTAGAAAATAGAAGCTTAGATTAGACTCAAGAAGACCCTAGAAGTTGTGAAAGATTCCCTAACAAAGACCCAGTTGCCTAGGGGTGACTCAGTCCTACTACGACACTCAAATACTACTTTCGGTGATAGGTACACATCAGTCTACAACTTCCAGATCCACCTACAAATTATTGTTTTAGTTTGTTTACTTTTAGGAAATGTATTTATCATTTTAGGTCACATACTTTAATTAGGTTAATCATTTCCAATCATATACAAATCATTCCTATCCTTAAAAAGGATGCATATTTAGGTCTATTTGGCTCACCTTGGAGGTTGAAAGTCAATCTATTTACCTTGTCAATCTACATCTTAATAAAATTATAGAAGTGATGGAATCTACCCCACAATATGGACACTAAACTTAGGGTATACCACATTTTTATGTTTCATTCTCCAACATATTAACCATCATACATGCCAAGTCTTCGAATAAAACCTTTAAACAAACTATGCTAAGAACACCCCCTACACAGTATCCCAAGATAAACAACATAGGATGTGCAAGAAGAGAAGCAAGAATAATTCCATCTACCTTTTCATCCTTACTACAATTAGGGTATGTGCAAGATCATCATAGAAAAAACGGGCCCTTAAATGGCAAAAAAATTAGAAAAATTAGTTAGGCAACTTGACATAAAAATTTGAATATAAGTTATCTATATTATTTCAAAAATATGTAAGAATAGAATCTGTAGCAAATTGAATGTAGTTTCTAAAACAACTAGGTTTATTTAAAAAAATCTATTTGGTGAAAATTTGAAATTTCAATGCAATAGTACTTAAATTTCAAGGAAAAAAATAAGTAGGTGTCTATCCCACCACTAACCACAATAAAATGATAATACATTTTTATAAGATTTTAGATATAAGTAGAGGACTCATGTCCCAATGTGATGCATATTTTTTGTAATTTTTTCCAAGTAATTAATTATGAATTTTTATTACAACTTTTATAAAAAACAAAAAACTCATATGTTGACTACCTTAGCTTGGTCAAAACTTCATGAAATTCATTTTTTAATCCTATAGTATGCAAAGCATAGAATGTGACACATGTTTTATATTCAAAAAATATGATACCATTTGAAAGTTATAGATGTTTTTCAATCAGCCTATCAAACAGGACTTTAGTTGTAATTCAAATAGAAAATGAATAATAATAATTTACTAAATTCAAAGTAAAGCATAATTTATATTGGTGGAAAGCTAAGAACATCCTTTAAAAACCCTTTTTGTTTCATCAATTTTGGGTTAAAAAAAAGTTATCGGCCACATACCATACACATACCCATCATATCGCCACTTTTTGGCCCATCATGATCTTGCACATACCCATTACCTTCATCCTTAGCAGATTCCAAACTGTCACATGCTAGCTCCTCTTCCCACCCAACAACTGCTTCATATCTTTCATAAGAGAGATAATTATCTCTAGTTAATATGTGAATGATAAATGTTTAATTGATCTTGTGTTCATACCACTAGCAATTTTCTAGTTACAATATTTTCTTATGTGTTTAGTTTGAGATTATTTTTTGATATTATGAAATATCTAATTAAGTTGTACCAAAGTTGAGTGTTCAATGAGACTTTATGATTTTTAATTCCTTTGAAGATCACACTATATTTGTAGCACTATGACTTGTTTGGATAAGAATAGATAATCTTACTCAATGATTTATCTACTTATGCATTATGGCATTTCAATAGAGGTTTAAAATTTAGGATTTTTGAAAACCTTATTTCTTTTTTTACCCAATATTTCATGATTTTTATAAATAATTTAATAGGTTAGGAAAAAATCATCATAAATATTGAATATCTAATTATCTAAAGTGTTTCTAGCATTAAAATGTTAGCACATTTTAAATAAATGAACAAAAAATGAAGGGTTGAAGAATATTATAAATCTCTTTATCTTTTAGATTTAACTCTTATTGTCTAGATTTCAATTAAAAAATTGTTAAGTCCCTTTGTGAGAACAAAAAAATACTTGATGATTCACTAAGGTGTTCAATGAGTCAATACTTGACAATAGAGACTTTGGGGTAGTTATTTTATATTTTTGTATTTAATTTCTTTTTGGAGAGGTGTGATTTAATTTTGAATTTCTAAGTTGAGAAATATCATGACACCAATTAGTACTTCATCCTCTCTCATTCTAAGCAACATAGAATTTGGATTCAATGGACTAAAACGGTTATAATTTTATACAATTATTTGTATGTAAGTGCATATGACTAAATATTTTATTATTATTATTCATACAGATTTGCAAAGTTGAACTAGGAGAAAATGTCCCCTTGTGGCATATTGATAAAACTACAAAGGTACTTTTAAATACCACTAGTCCACATATATTAGAAAGCACATTTTTTTGTCAAAACACATTGGGCAAAGTGAAGAATAAAAGATCCTATATTACACAATACAAGTTTGTAGCTATAGGAACAAATCTATTGTCATATATTCCTTCATCTCTAGGGCTTTCCTAACATAAAATTAACAAAATATTATGATTCTAAGGGAACTACTAGTCAAATTTTATTTTCTTAATCCATTGTCATATGTATAATTAGATTAAGATATTAATCAATCTTTGTACATTCATTAATTATAGAGCCAAGTACAATTATTTTTATTTACATTTTTATATTTAATTATTAGTATAAATTATCATGATATTAGTGCCAAAATAATAATTAATTAGTCTAGGATAATTGTGCTTCTATATGAATTTTATTATATTATCTTATACTAAACTAAAATGAAGTTTATTTTCCTTTATATTTTGGTCACCTTAATTGATCTTACACAATATTATCTTGCCTTTAACATTTGTAAGTCTTATTTTAAAATATCATATAATTATTATTTTCTTTTTTTTTTATATTTGTCTAGACTTTTGATCTCTTTATACTTAATTATCTTTCAATTGGGGTTACATCCCTAACTTTAACTCTCTTTTACTTTTTACTTTTGAAGTAATTAATATATGATTACGCATGATTCAATGATTAGATGTTTAAGAAAAATGTCTGGAAAAATCAATGTATCTTAAGTTATGTTTATTTCACTAAAATTTCCATGTGTTTAAAAGTTGTCAAGATGTGATGACTTCATGAGGATTATGAAATGATTATTAATACACTAATCTTTAGTTGGTGATGGAAAGTTGCATTTAGGAATCAGGTTTCCGCCCTCCGAGAAAGGGAGGGAGAGCATCATTGGAGAGAAGGATATAGATACAAGGAATAACAGGTTGTCGCCATCTTAGGTCTAGTGTTGATGCAAAAATGGTCGAACCTACTTGAGTCGGGTGAGTGATACTCAACTCTCTTGGTCTAAGTTTACTTCTCGACTCGACAAGTTGTCGATGTCGTTTAATGTCTAGTGCATGTTGTTTAACATGTTTAGAAGCTTGTCGATAGTACTCAATTAGTCGACCTCTGTGTTGATATGATTCTCTTAGGGGTTATTAACTCTCTTTTAATATATAAAACAAATGAATATATGAATGTCGGTATACGTGGGATAAGGAAAGCTTATGTACTAGTATAGATGGGTGCATGGATGCATATATGCGTAAAAAGACATAGATATTGTCAACGTACAAACATTTACATTCAAGTACATATGGATACATATGCACATGTATAAGTTATTATGATGGATCAACTCTTAGTAAAAGAGGGACAACTCATATTTGAATTGCAAGACCCTTTAATGAGGAGCTTAATTGAATGTTATGGTAGTAAGTATATATAAATATACATTTACTAATGTCTAAATGTGAACGTAAAGCCCTTTTAGCCGTTGAAGGTGATAGAAGTTTCAATTCAATGGAAATGCTTTTGAAAAGCTATTACAAGGCCACGTCATAATGCTTTAGAGTGGCATATGCTTAAGGAATGTGCAAAACTTAAAGTGCTATCATGATGGAGTCGTGGCTATCTCCATGATTTGTTAAGTGATAAATGATTTCTTTTAACCGTTCTTGCTGGGAATTATCTTGGGAACGAATAAATAACCGTTGGGATAACGGTTTCTAGCTTCTTTTGCCTTTGTCTATATGTGGAATCGGGTAGGAAGATAGGAGGCGATAGATTTTGAGGGTAACCGTTCCTTTATGGAACAGCGTGAGCAGGAGGTAACGAATCTTTTTTTGGGTCTTTGATTCCTTCTTAGGAACGGTTCTGCAAGGGTTTTGATAGGGGTCAATAACCATTTTGGGGAAAGATATTCCTCCTTAAGGAAGAATGAAAAAACTTTTCAAGGCGTGAAAATGGGAAGAGAGGTCGTGGGTAATACAAAGGGCGGAATCCATGCTTTGAAAAAGGTTAAAATAAAACTGTCTTTATCTATCGGGGAGTTATCAATATTGGAACAGATTCTTTTGGGAGCAAGAGTGGGGAATTCATGGGAGGTTGGAATTCTAAAGAGCATTGTTCTATTCCATCAATCACTTGCACTAAGGTGAGCCAAAGGATGGTACAACGTTCCAGATAGTGCAGTCGAAGTTGGAGCAGGTCATGCTTTTAAACTCTCTTTCTTTTTCTTGAAATAGTGGAGTAAAAGATGAAATCAGTCATTTTAAATTCAGAGAGTCTTCCTTCATCTAATTTAAGAAATTGTCTCTCTACCCTCTCAATGGAAAGGTCCAGTGGTATGATGACTTAGAGCTCATGGCACATACATATTATGGTTTCCAATATAGTTTTAAACTTTTTTTTGGAGGATGTTGACTGTGTCAACTTGAGGGAATTAATCATGTAAGCATAACACATGCTGAGTCTTGAATATAGTTATATGTATAACTTGTTGATTATATCCGATTGTTGAAGGCTTTTGAAGCCTCACTGTTTCTATTTTTTTTTATGATTCTTTGAAGTTGTTGTGTCTTAGGGGCACTCGGCCAGCTTGAGGCCGTAATACTTTCGGTAGTTGTGCATGCATGTGCACCTATAATTACCAGAAACTCCTGTTGAGCCATGTATCTTTTAATACTATTTTTCCTTCAATCACTTATCAATCGTTAAACTTGAAAACCTAGTGTGTATTATTGAGCCGTTAGGGCAATAATCATTTACAACTAAAGGCAGGTCAAGGGTATTGGCCTATGGAATTGCTACCACATAATTGTTGCATGCCATAATAACAATGGTCACACCATGTTAGCCTCAAACACTTAAAATCAGTGGTGCAACTGAGTTGGTGCCGTGTGCACTTGATTTCTTTAATCTTGTCTATCTGATAGTAAATGATGTTGAGCCTCGACTGGTTGTGCATAATGTGTACATCGAGGTTATTATGACTCTTCATCAAGATGAGCAGGTCATTATCTTTTTTATTTACAGATATATTATGGCTTTCTTGCCAACCACGACTTTATGTCTTTTTCCCTACATGAAGTAACTACTTGATAGGTTCTTGATTACAAGACTTACCCTAGTTATTCCATAAACTAGTGGTACTAAAGAAGGTAAATGCCAACTATGTGAATGGCTATTATTTTATATATGGCCTCAAGAAAATCTCTTAAGGAAGAACTTATAAAAAGATCAACTATTACTTATGTTATGTTATATCAGGAGAGATAGTAAACTAGGCAATGCAATGATATAAATCTCATAGTTCTTGTTCAATAGAACTTATTTTAAAGCTAAGTGCACATAGGACATAGATAGTCCAAATTGGGTATCACTAGAGTGATTTACCTCGGGATGGGACATAGGAGAGATTCGTAACTCAATTCAATATGATGGTGGTAAACTTTTATGATTGATAAAGGTTTATGTGACAAAGAAGTTATTATGAGATCATAATTTAACCTATGTTGAAAGTTAGTGGACTCAAGTAAGACCAAGGGGTCGAAAGTAGATTATTATCTTTTAAATTGAACCCTTTAGGGTAGAAAGATTGTCTCAGATCTAAACAATTGATATAAACGATGTACTCATTTAAATATTATGTTAGTAAGGATTACCTTGAATACTACGTCTAACACATTATGTAAAATGTGAATTCAAGCAATGCCATGTGGTCTAGGAAAGACTAGGGGTATTTGTCCATATGTTTTGTTACACTCATGCTACTACCTTGGAAAATGAGGATGTTGATATTTCCATGTATTGGGTTAGAAAAGCTAAACCCTAGTATTGAAACAAGGGGGATATAGGAAATATGTAACGTTTATGTCAGATATGACATGTATATATATATGTATATATATATATATATATATATATATATATATATATATATATATATATATATATATATATATATATAGAGAGATGTATATATATATATATATATATATGTATATATATATATATATATATATATATATGTATATTGATTGACAATGAGAGGTCGAGAAACCATAGAACAAGGTAGGAAGTCTTTATAATACCTTAAGTGATTCTACAATAATGTCAAACTAGATTTAACGCGTCAAGATGTTGGGTATTGAATCTTGAGAGTAAAATGACAGGAAGTCATAAACCCTAGATATTGCAAGGATGCAATAAGGGACTTTTAAAAGGTTTGAAATAACTAAATTTTTACATTGAATGAATATCCTAGATTAAGGATTAGTTCTAAGTCAAATTGGCTAACATGGATTTTCTATACAGACTAGTTTGTGTCTTGAGTACCAAATAAAGTCATTAAACTATAGGATGAGGCAATTTCAAGACGAGTCAGAGGTGGGTGTCTAGATGGCATGACCAATCAGAATAATCATACTTAGCTAGAAGGGATCTAGAGTTGTATGGTCGATTGAGTTTTGTAGGACACATCCCTAGGACTCAGATGGAGAAACTTGACAGCTCCTTATATCTATACTCTTCAAGAAGGGTCAGGTCACTTCCAGATAGGAAGTACGTGGGGGACCACTTGAGTCCGTGGTTGGAGGAAAAGCACTCAAATGATGCTCTCCCTCTATAGTAGTAGGCTCTCTGAGGCTTGTGAAGATAGAGATCAACATTCCAGATGCAGTGAACCCCAAGTTCTGGCTTACGATAGTCAAAACCTATGAGGTAAGACTATTCTTTATGCTAAGTGTATCTTATGTGATAAAAATGAATATTGTAAGGATTTATCTTGATTCTAGTTATGATTACATGTGAATTCAAGTTTGAATTTATTTGGAAAAGTTATACTTATTTCTTGTACTTATGTAAATGATTTAAAAAAAAAAATTCTCATGTTTACTAAGTTTATTTACCTCTAGTAAATTCTTGAGATTACTTGAGTATTAAGAAGAGGGATGTTACAATTGGGGTTTGTCATACATAATGACTTATCATTTATCCCAACCTCCCAACTTGGATTTTCAAAGGCTATCATTATAGCACCTATTAGGATTTGTTCATTGTATTATTTACATTTATTTATTTTAGATTATGACATGTTTTTATCTTCCATATTATATAACACATCTATCCTCGATATTCTCATCACAGTGTTATTCTAATAAGAAAGATATGTCTTCTAAAGTGGTTTTTTTTCCTACTATGTGTTTATCCTTTCCTTCATGGAATTTATTAACTTTCTCATCATACTTACTAGATAAAACTATATCATTTATTAATGAGATTCATGATGGCCATATGGCTTGTGATATTGATGATCATCTACCTAGTGAGGATTTATATCATATGAACTAGTGATGCATTTTGTAAGATGGCTATTAATGATATTGTGTACATGCAAAATACAAGCATACAATATAACTAATTAAAATAAATTAACGTATTATACTCACAACACATGCAAAACTAAAATTGAGCATAAAGATTAGAACAAAATGATGCAATACTAAACCTTTTTTCACCATCTAATGGTTGTTTTCTCCAACATGTTGATGATATGTGAGCACTCCTTCCTATGACATAACATTACATTCCAAGGAGTCTTGATAAATGTCTTAGGTTGAGTCCAATTGATAATTTTTTGGATGAGATTAAAATAATTTAATATCCTCACTAAATACATATATATTCTAAATTTATATTAAAATACTTTTATATTCTCACTAAACAAATTGTATACTTGATCATTAGTGATCACCATATTATATAATTAACCACTCCACATTGATTGGTCATCTTATAAATTCCCAATACATGTATAATAAAAATGAGTGCACTTGTGAGAGGTGATATTTTTTACACCCTATTGATTAGGGCTGTCTCTAGAGCATAAGTGATAGTAGTTATATTATTCTAAGTGGGAGGTCACATCAATAGAACTAGATCATCTCACTAAACAATCATTTGTTGAACCATGGCACTAGAAATGAATACTAATGTCACACTATATAAGTGTGTCCATGAAGTTAGTAATTACATGGAGATTCTTCACCTCTACAATATTATTAATGACTATGACACCATCATATAATGAATAATATTTTGTGCTAGTACTCTTCATTGTTAGTTTGCTACCCAATGATCTCACACTTTGACTTGGATAGAGCCTCCACCTCTATCCTAAAACTCCCTCATATCAAAATAATTGATAATTTCATGAAGAATAAAATCATAGTAATATTTTCTCAAAACATATAGTGACACCTCATAGTTGTTACAAGGAGGTTGATCAAAGACCATCAACTACCTATACCAAACATGAATTTTTATACCATTATGATTGCACCAATGGACATGAAATCTCTTCAAAGTCACAATGCAACAAACACATTAGTTTTGGGATCTTTTAAGAAAACACAAATTTGACCTTTTTTATATCTTTTTATTTCACCTCATCATATAATAACTTTGTCACCATAAATTTGGTGATATGCATCTCTATGAGTTTTTCATTGATGAATTTGATTTGTCACTAAGTCAACTTGCTTCATCATTATTTCAAATAATGAAAAAAACATTACATGGTGGATGTTTATTATAAATTTCTTCAATGTTAAAAATAATTTTATAGTTTAAATTTTGTTTTATTCTAAATACCTAATTATTCCTATTATCTTTTCCTAGGGTTTGACGGAAGTGTTAGAAGAGATTCAAGTGATATGAGATTCTCTTCAAAAATTTCATCTAAATTAGATTTTGAACTAAGATTTAGAGGAGATTATTACACAAAGAAATATATTCTAGAATATTGAAATTTATAAAAATCCAAAGAAGATTTGATTATAAAAAGAAGAAAAAAAACCTGGCCACTTATTTGTCCTAAATGCGCATTGAAAAAAAAAAAGGGATAAGATTTGGAAATGTAGTTTTTGATGGCTTTGCAATAGTTTGTTGTAGTTGTTGGCTATCTAAAATTTGTTGTGGTCACTATTTTTAAAAGACCTCATATGCCATATAATTTGTCTTCATATGTGAAGACACAAAAGATTTTTTGGATGAATAGGCAGCTATCTATATTAAAATAAAGATAAAGTTACATATTCACAAAAAAAAAAGTGGGTGGTAAGTAGGCACAACCCGAGAGTCACATGAGCAGTGCTACAAAAAACCAAAAAATAACCAGTCACATGGGCCGAGCCCAGAAGTCCATGATATATAAAAGGGCCATTTTCCATTAAAAATAGAATCACTAGGTGGAGATCTGAACAGCAATTTGGAATTGGTCTATCGCAAGATCACCTGAATAATTTGGAGAGCACACAATTAAAACTAACTTTGAATTGAAATTTATAACCATGATCATTCTATGTTTGACATTTTCTAGACTCTAACAGAACTTGATCTAAAACTCTTAATTTACTAAGAGATTTCTCAACTCTAAAATACCATGCATCATTTGAGCAGAGGCTTGATGGTTTGAGATACACGGCACTCACTGATAGAATAGAAGCAATCACTCTAAAACAAAATACATCATCACCAATCGATCTAGTAGTAGAGATTCGAGGAGTATATCTCCGTGTCTAACCAGCCAAAAAATATATATTTTTATTTTACATTCCGAGTTGAGTCTGATAAATCTGTGGCTACACGTGCTGTGGCCTTGATTGTACTCCCTCCTTCCATGAGTGCCATCTTAGCCTTGTCCTTCAACTCTTTCATTTTTTCCCTGGCCTTTCTTCCCTCCTCTCCTTCCATCAGCTCCCTCACTGCTCTCTCCACTTCTTCTCTCTTCACAAATCCATTTATTTCCATCTTCAAATCTATGGCTGCCTTAATCTGCTTCACCAGTATGACCTTGTTCATCCCCTGTTCAGCATGAAGAGGCCAAGTGATCATTGGGACTCCATGATAGACGCTCTCCAACGTAGAATTCCACCCACAATGAGAAAGGAAGCCTCCGGTAGAGGAGTGAGAAAGAACCGGTACTTGAGGGGCCCAATTCAGAACAACCAGTCCACGGTCCCAGGTTCGACTCTGAAAACCCTCCGGTAAAAGCTGAGAAATGTCAGTTTCCAGAGAAGAAGAGTCCCCAGATTTGTACCCGCGCAGCACCCACAGGAACCGGTGGCCGCTGGCCTCGAGTCCAATTGCCAGATCTGTAATTTGCTCCCTCGACAAAACGCCTGCGCTTCCGAAGCACACAAACAAAACGGACGAGGGAGGCTGCTCATCCAACCATTTCAGGCACCTGGATTCGTCAGGGGTATCAGATTCTGTGAGCATCAAGGGACCTATTGGATAGATGGAGGGTGTTACAGGGGTGCTAAGGGCTTTGATGGGCTCTTCCTCCAACTCAGCAAAGGTGTTAATGAGAATCCCTGATGCTTCCTTCAAACGGGAGGCATTGTCGACAAACGATTTAAACGCGGGATCCGACCTGTCTTGAATGAAAGTGGGCAGGTCCCTGGCAGGAATCAGCGGAAGCCCTGGTACCTCCACTTCAAAATCGGCGTCTTTAAACGACACCTCAATCTCTGAGATGTATGTTGGGAGATGCACCGTCAAACAAACACCAGAAGCCGAGCACGGAAAGAATAAATAAGTTGGCAAGTTCAGCTTGGCGCCAACGTCGAGCAGCTCAGTACAAAAGAAGTCTGTGACAAAGGCAGAGATGGGCGAAGACGAAAGCAAGCATTGCAGAGCGTCTTCAATGTGTGGCTTCGCTTTAAGCACGAACTTTGATATGAGAGTTTCAATTTTCGTGTCTTCCTCGTCTTCATCCACGGTGACGTCAGGGATCTCTCTAAAGTGGATGTCCAGAGCGGAAGAGGCCAATCGTTCAAGCACTGCGGGTTGCTGAGAAGTGCACATCCACTTGCTGATGATGAGGGTGATGGACATGCCATGAGAAGCGCACAGCCGCTTTACAAGCTCAACTAATGGAAGCAAATGACCCATTGCGAAGCTGAGCGGGAAGATGGCGACATGAGGCTTCCCCATTAATGGCGGCCTCAATTACAGAAGCTGAAATGAAAAATTTGAGCAGAAATCAGAGACTCCACACAAATTAAGAAAGCGAGTTGGGTATGTTTAGAGGCGGACAAAGTTCCTAACCCAGAATCAATCTCAATAATTTCGCTTAGTTTTCCCACCAGTCATTTTCAAAGAGTAGGTGTAGTTGTGAGGTCGATTCTAATTTATATAAATACGACGTAGAAATCTTATCTCAAAAAGTGAAGTATTTTAAATGTTTATATATATATAATATTTCAAATTTGATGTTGTGTAAAGTTTTTAATAAATTCAGATGAGTGTACAAATATTAATATATACTAGCACTTGCACCTAAAGGAGGTTCAAGGGAGACGTTGATAGGAAATTAAAGGAAAAACATAAATGAATTGGAACAACATATAATTGATTATATAAAAATAGACGTATACATTGTATTATATAAGCAGGTACATATTTTTATTGGATTTGTGTTTTTTTTAAACAATGCAATCCCTTTAAAGAATCTGTATGTACCTATGAAATAGGACATAAAATTGCAGTAATAAAAAAATCAATAATATTAACAACAAATACTAAAAAAAAGACAGATTATTTTGTGATATTATCTACCCAAATGTGACCATCATTCTTTCGACATAAATTTTAATGTAAGTTAAACCTTTAAATTGGAACTGAGTCCGATTTCTCAAAGAGGATGTCAAAGACTACAAACCTTTTTTGTTTTAGGTACTTCAGATATATTTTTATTAACTTATGCATGGACATTGATTATATAATAAATATTTAATTCTTACATTATCTTTAAAGGGAGAAGGAGGAAAATTTCAGATACACCCAAAATAAAGTCAAAAACAGAGAAAGATTTTGTATATGCTTATATATATTTTATATATGTTTATATTGCTAGATTTGTTATATCTTAAATATTTTTTGTATGGCTGTTCCAAACATGTCGCAATGAAAATTTTGATGCCCATATCCATACTTAAGTCCATAGCAGGACCAAGAGCTTTAGCGGTTAGGATTGTGGCAATCGTGAAGCCTAGTTCTTGTCAAACAATAAAGGATCTCAGATGTGCACATGGGCCATGAAGAAATGTAATTCTATCCCATCTGCTACAACAACCTATTAATACAAAATCCTTTTGCATTTGGATAAGGTCCCCATTCATGAACCATCTTTCATCTATCAACAAAAAAGGGGAAATTAAATTCAGGTTGTTACATGTTCTAACTTCTTACGTTCCTAAATGCTTCAGGATGCAAATCATTTCATTTTCAATTTGAGAAAGTTCTATGTTCTTCCTCATACTTACTTTTGAAGGGGAAAAAGAGAAAGCTTGTATGGAAACTTTAGAAACTTATTGGACTTGTAGATTTAAATCAAAAAGATTTTGATCTGTTTTGCCCAATCTATTCTGCAACATTCTTGTATTTTCTAAACTGAAAGCTAATGCTATATAGCTGACGAACTCAACTTTGATGCTCATTGAAGTTTTAATTCTTAACTAGTATGGATAGATATTTTGAAATTAAATAATACCATCAAAGAAATTTCATTTTGCAGAAACTCCTAGCCTCTGATAAGGGGAGCTCAGGCAGGTTTTTCTTAGGATTATAGCATAATAGTTTTGATCCATACAACAGCCACAATAATTCTTCACCAAGGTCATCAAAACTATCATGATGGTCAACTCCCTTTAAGGGCACAAGCTAAAGCCTCATATGTTTACATGGGTATGCCTTCTATCTCATGTGTGGCGCCCAAATTTAAATAGCATGATAATTTATCTATCAAAAGGATCATTCACTCGTCAACTCTGACTTGCAAGGTGGCTCGCGTACCTGAGTGTGACCTCTACTATCCAATGTTGAATATCATTAGATATAACAATTGCAACTGTTATCCATGGTTTTCATATAAAATTCATTTCCATTCTGATTCACCAAGACCATAAGACATCTGGAGGGGTTAAGGAGAATTATGCAATGATTCACAGGGCTTCAGGGGCATACTGAGATGAAAACGTAGAGGCACATTTTGGAGAGATCTCGAGAGACCCTGCAAATTTCAAGAGACAGTTGCAGAGTATGTAGACCTAAGAATATAAAATATTATTCCAATACAAATAAATATTCTCTTACTTAAGTTAAAGCATGGAATCATAATAAAACAAAAACAACAATTTGACTATACAAAAAAAATGCAAAATATTACTTTTCATTTATAGTGCAGAAAACTATTTCCAATTCTAAGTTTAGATATGTTGAATAAATTCAGTTTCATACATATCCTAATATATTCAAAATCGAAACCGATACATGAACAAAAGGGGTTTATTGATATGAACCTCAATAAATGTAAATAAAGAAACAAATCAACGGAAGATTTACAACAACAGTGAAAATAACTTAAGTTTTAAACAATTACATCATTATAATAGATTCAAAAAATTAAGCAAAACTGCAATTTTGACATAAAAACTGAGAAAAAATAACTGAAATTTCTGTATAGTATAGGATACAATTAGAAATTTATGCAATAATATTTTTCCTTGCTTTATAAGAGAAGATCTGCCAGCCTCCTCTATTTTGGGGCCTACATAGGCAATGCATTCCATGTATTTTGGGGATGTTTGGATTGTGTCTTCAAGGTAAAGAAACAAGGGGAAGGTGTCCTGCAGTCCAAAGCTGCTTCACCTTTGGAACAGAGGAATTATTACCCCTTTTCATGTGTGAATCTGTGAGCAGTTAGTAACTTCGTCCTTGAACAAATATCATACAAAGGATTAGTTGAAGTACATAAAAGTATGCATTCACAAATACAGAGAAGATTTAAGAACAACAAATTAGGATAAATTGTTTTACAGTGGAATAAAACACAACAAAAAAATGATAACGTTGCGTACAGATTTTAAAAAAATAAAATTCATTGAGACCATGGCAAGTGACTTACCTGAAGATTCTGCACAAATTGTGTTGTGCTGTTAATGATGACAATCTATTGAACAGATGAGATAACGTCAACAGTTAACTTCAAAAGGATTGCATATTAAGCTAACAATCCTATACCTTGTTGTGTAAAAAACGTTGGGAATCAGAAAAATAGTGCAATTTCTAAAAATCAGGGCAAGTCATAAACACGGACCAAATTGCATTCACCACGAAAAATTCACCACTAGCAATTCACAGCCATGACAAATTCACTGCCATCCTCTATCTCTCTTTTTCTCCCTTTCTCGTGTTCTATTTCTCTTTCTATATTCCCCTTTCTAAGTTGCATGGATTTAATAATGACACCAAGAAAATCAAAGAGAGCATGGAATTAATAATGACACACAAAGAAAAGTAAAGAGAGCCCTTTCTGGGCCAGACAAAATCAAGGATTTTTGATGCAGTAAAACAAGCCAAGTTGGAATTTCCAAAGGGTCCATGGAGCGGTATATCGGCCTCAATAGTGGATTTGATATCCAAAATGCTCTGCACAGATCCAAAGAAGAGACTCACCTCTGTTCAAGTGTAGGTAAATTTCTTTCAAGAATTATGTGTATTTTTTACATTTGCTCAGCCTGTTGGATTAATGTAATATACTTAATTTTTATGCTTTACATATGAATTGATATTTTTAATTTTGCAGAGCATCCTTGGATCAGCAGACAAGTAGAGTTGTCAAAGCATACTCCAGCTAGACAGAATGAGAAAGATGCCATTCTCTGTAGCTCTTTGAGGTCATTGGAACCAGAGACAATTTCTTCATTTCGGTTATTGGCTGCAGGAAACCCCAAAATAGAAATTCAGCCATCTTTCTGTGTCCAGTCATCATTTTTAGGATTCTTGGTGGGCAGTCAAGTGTCTCAAGCATCTGGTAGTTTTGTTTTTGATAGATGTGCGAGATCAAATGGATCGGAATCCTCACCAGTGACCCCAACCATTTTGAGCTTTGCCTTTGCAAATTTTGATGGTGTGTTTGCCTCTGAACATTCATCATATCCACCTAACAACAAAATACAGAGTCATTGTTCTCACAGACGTAAAAACATGTTTTATTTTACTGTTTGATGCCTCCTTGGTGCATTAGTAATAGTCTGAGATTAGATTGAGATCCAACAAAATTGTTTGTGTTGAATATGCAGAGTCAAGCTTTGGATTGCATATTAAGCTAACAATCCTAGACCTTGTCATGTAAAAAACATTGGGAATCAGAAAAATAGTGCAATTTCTAAAAATCAGGGTAAGTCATAAACACGGACCAAATTGCATTCATCATCTTCCCCTACTAAGATAAAGAGATCACCAGAGACTTGAATAACAGAAATCATGCAATTTCAATTTTTTGCAGTTATTATCATCGCCCTCTTATTATTAATCACATTTACTTAAATTGCATAAAATAAAACAAACTACAGTTTATATATCTGAGTGGAATCAAAAAGTAAGCAACCTACAAAACTCACACCTTCAAATAACATAATACTAAGACGTTGCCTGAAAACTCCATCAGAACAGTGGTCAACAACTAAGGCCAGTCCTGCCACCATATGTAAAGACTTGGGTTGTTGTTGAGCCTAACTCTGAAAACCCTAAAATAAGTGAGTTGTGATCATTTAAACCCTAACCCTAGAATGGACCACTGACTGGAAACAACGGATAAATTCTAGTGAAATAGGGCCTATGCAGCAATGGACGCCCGACACTAAGCTAGCAACTTGAACATACAGATTGATATGTAATCGAAACTTCATATATACAATTTGAAATTAAAGAACATGAAAAAAAATAGAAACACTATGCAAATCGCATGAAAAAAAGGGCACTACCGTCTGAAGCTCGCTATATCTCTGTAGGTCCTTGCACGCTCAACTCCATATGAGACATCACAGTCTATTTATAAGCGGAGGCGGTGATGGAGGGAGGCTGATCTTCCTGACAGAGAAGATATCTGCTACATTTATTCATAATGAGATTAGCCTGAGAAATTAATTTGAACAGTGGAGTGTTTGGAGTTCATTTGCATTCAACGAGGGCATGATGATAAGAAAAAACAATCTGAAGGCTTCCTTCCGCTTTGATGAGTGTATCTGTATTTCTTAAAGCATCCACTGCCTTGGCTCCACGTAACCTCAAGGGTTCTTTCTGCTGTCCGTTCTGTGCATAGCCCACAATCATAGCAGCTCCAGCTCAGTTGTCAGGCATTCTCCATTCTACCATTCAGTTGGCTGCTTGGTTTGAATGATTCAAGTCTATGAATCCTTGATCATGTAGGTATGCATGCGTTGGCCTGGTGAAGGATACAATCAAATGGTTTACCGGGCCCTCAAACGGTTTGCAGGGTGTGTGAGACAGGTATTCCGATGGCTGTGGACTGGCAAGTCCACAATAAAAGCCTATCAGCTAATTATATTATATTAAATAGTTTTGTATGTGATTGTTTACTGTTTTACAAAAAACATCCGTGGCTATTATATATTGGTGAAGAAAGTAATTGCTTTTAAAGAATGATTGATTACTTGAAACTTGTTTATTGAAATCGTGTGGAGTATGAGTAATGTGTTTTGGTTAGTGTTTTCTTTTTTGGTGTCTAGATAATGAGGGCTATGTAATGTAATAATGATTGTAGTAGTCTTGAAACGTAAGTCTCTTGATATCTTAGTGAAATCTAGTTGATTTCAATGGTGCCTTGTTGTTTGGTCTTTGTCTTTAGATAAATTTGTTAATATTAGAATTCTGTGTTGGTTGGTTAATTTTGATGGGTTTGTTCAGATGTGACTTCCTCTTGAGTTAATCTCGGTTTTGAGGGGATTTTATCCTTTTAATTTGTGTTAGAAATTATTTGAAATCTTGTTTTGTATTGGTTTACCCTCATTTGTGAGTTTTTGAATAGTCGTTCTTTTGGTTTCCCGAGGAAGGGAGAATGTGGTTTCATAATTGGTTCCCGTGTTGACTCTTGTGGACTATGGTCTTTATGTTTGGATTTACTTGGTGGGTATTAGCCTTGCACGTGGATGTTGTGTTACTATGGATTCCTTGCATGGGATGGTACGTACCTCATTTGTTGTTTTACTGAGTTGGTCTTGTTATTTTGTACTAGTGGCTTACCCCATTGAGATAGTAGAATTTTAGTTGTGAGTAGGGAGAGTGGCTTCTAATGAGGGCTGGGACCCGGAAGAGGTCCCAGGGTAACTCATTGGAGGTTTATTAATCAAGTGAAAACATTAATAATTAATGAGGGGTTTTGGGTATAATCACACTTTAACAAGATATAAGTGAATGCCTCACTCATGACTCAAGTGCTTGTATGGGCTTGAGATGAGTTGAGAAGGCCTGGAATGGCGAAATCATTGTCTTGTCCTTATGAAAGATAATCGATGCCGCATTGGATTGCATGTGGGGCCGGGTTTCATAAGAGGTCACCAGGGTAACCCAAGTTGGGGGCCGGGGCCTAGGAAGATTCGCCAGGGTAACCCATGCATCATTGCGATGACACTCTTCCCTAAACAACTATGTTTGTTTTTGTTTCCCTCTATGTTATTCTTGGGCCTCTGGAAGCACTTGTTGGCATTTGTATGATGATGTTTATTTGGTTATTCCTTATGTTGGACACATCTTGTGTTGGTTATATTTTGTGCTGAGATTGCCTTATGTTATTGTGGATCTTGTTGTGAAGTCTTGTACCCTTGTTCTGTATGATGGTTATTGTTGGGGATCCTTCTTGTCATCTCTTAGCACGGGGGGTGGGCCTTCGGGTCCACGTGGTTGGGTGGAACGTGCTATGCACCCCATTGGGTCCCCAATTGTCGATCGAGAAGTGCAAAATGGTACCTTGCAGTGACTCCTGAGTTGTACCAGAGTTGGATCCAATATTGCAACTTTGTACTCCTTCATTTCAAATGTAACATACCATTTTATTGTATCTTCCCCATTCATGTTGGGAAGCGGCATTGTAATATTGTAACCCTTGATTAATGAGTTGTCCATGTTCATGATATCTTATGGTTACTAGTGTATACTTAACTTCCATGTGATGTAATGATGTTGTTGTGAAAAGTAATGCAGCCATGTTAACTCGAGGGATTTGTTATATGTAGATCATGCTTAGTTTCATTTCATGTGATGTATGATTATTATGATGTATGTTAGTACTTTTAATAAAAAAAAATTGGTGCCATAAATGTTAGATGTATTAGTATCCTTTGTGGTTAATTGGCGAGGCATTACAACTTCATCCTTTAATAGTTTCATTTTGTGTTGTACTAAAACATGTAAATATTAAAATATTATAAAACCTATATAGTCTTGTCCAAATGATAGGATCATACTATATTGGGATTTTGGATGGAAAAATATTAAGAATGAGTGGTAAGAAGATAGTTGCACTATGGGTTGTGTGTACTAATGCAATGTATGAGTTTTGAGAAAATAGGTGCTCAAAAGTATCTAAAATAATTAGAACCATATTAAAAAATCTTGATAAAAACCAAAAAAAAAATGGATCATGAACTATCTATCCTAAATTGAAAATTAAATCCCAACAAGTATAAGTTTTAAAGGTGGAATCCATGGATAATATAGTAAATGACATATGACATGATGTTTAGCTTTGGTACCACTCATCAAATACCTACTAAGTACATGCAAAAAAAACATATAATACATTCATAAGGTATGCATGAATAAAATAATATGATAAGTTATTTACATGCATAAAGGGGTGTGTTCCATAAGATTGGTCTCTTTAAAATGAAAAGTCAAATCTCTTGGAAAATAATGAATAAGAACTAATCACAATTAATTAAGTATTTAACAAAACTCTCCTCAGTCCAAAAATAGTGACTAATGTTTTTAGTTTTTTATATTTTTGTGTCTTATATATTATGTCTTAATTTCTTCATTAAATATATCTTGCTTTCAAGCTTAATTTTAAATAAAAATCTGAACACAATATAACATGCTTGATTTTGATTTTTTCAAATAATTTCAAGCAATTTTTCTTAAACAACCTTTTTTACTGAACTTTAAGCCAATTTAGATTTAAATCCATAAAAAAATATTAATAGAAAATATGCAGTGTAGAATGTTTGAACTTACATCGTCTTGTTTATACATAAAGTGCCAACCAATTTTAATAGCTCGAAATAAACCAAAAATAAAACAATACAGTAAAATTCATTATTTATATTTCTTTATTTTGAAGAAGCATTCCATTAGGCCAACATGAAGGTACTTGCCTCATTAAACAAATAATTTATTTCTGTGATTTCAAATTTAAACGCAACTCCAGGTGAAATTTCCATATATATTTGGACAAAATAGTCATTTCAATTTTATTTCCAATTTAATATTTATTCATGGCCGTCGATCCCACTTGAGGTCCTTCAAACTTGAGGTCCTTCAAACTTGATACAATTCTTACTGAGAATCAAACTCAAGTTTAAAGGTCCTTATTTCCATGGGTGACAGTTCTACGATGTGTTCTCCATCCTTTATTATTCAAGGCAGTCGATCCCACTTGAGGTCCTTCAAACTTTAAGAATCAAACTCAAGTTTAAAGGTCCTTATTTCCATGGGTGACAGTTCTACAATGTGTTCTCCATCCTTTATTACATTTCTTCTAGCTGCTCCGGGGGACAGATCCGTCTCACCATCAACTCGCCAATTCAGTGTAGTAATTTTTGATTTCTCTTTGACACCAGAGAGATTAAGCTCCACAATCTTTTTAATCTACAAAATTGTGAAAGAAAATGGAAAATTTTCATTAATATTATAATTTAAGTATGGTGTGAAATGAACTATCACCGAACTGAAATAAATAAATGGATCTTTCGCAAGCCAACATCCCGTCCCATCTCTACTAATAGACTTCTAATTCTGTAAACTGTAGTGGACTATTCTTCAAGCTATTGGTTTGACAATTTTCTTCTGCTTATATCTTTTTTATTTCCTGTAACAGTTATCTTTTACTTGCTTTCAACTCTAAGCCTGTTGGGCTTTAAACCTGAATGATTACTTGTGTCTCAAACTCTCAACTGCTTGACCACAACCTAATAGACCTAGACAAAAACCTCTTTCAAATTTATTTTCATATTGTTTATGGAAAATGCTAAAAATGCTATCTAGAGACTTTTATAAAGGCCAAAGGAAAACAATATGCAAATTTATGAACTCGATTAGATGCTCAAATCGCTGGATATAAAAAATCGGAGTAAACCTTATATGTACAGTCCATTTTGTATTAACATAAGCAGATTTACTTGCAGAAGGAAATGCTGAACAAGAATAGTTGCTGTTGTTATACCTTTCTCCCTGGAAATAAATTATGAATATCAACAGTTGCGGGCACTGAGAACTTGATACTTTCACTAGCCTGTTTGTGAGTATTCGCAATAAAAAATACTGTGAGATCTAAAGCTGCTTATCACCTATGAAAACAAGCTGCAAATTTTCAGACCTGACTGTTCTTATGGGCTTGTATGGTACCTCATAAAGATGTGCTAAACGTAGCAAGGTTTGCCGATCCTCCAGTTCCTATACAATTCAGTAACATGTACGTATTGAAAAGCTATAGGAATGTAGATATTCTTACTCTTTGCAAATTAGTGTAAAAATCATCAGTTACACAAGAGTTACCTGAAGTGTGATGATGGCAACATTTGGTGGTAGTTCATACCCTTTTGCCATTGCCGAAAATTGAGGTTCCTTGATCTGACTTTGTTCATCCTGCAGTATTGAATGTTAGACATTTTTTCAGTTCCTTTAGCCTTGGGTGAAAATACTCCAACCCATGTGCAAGGTAGATTGAAAAGCATATAGTGTGTCTGATATATTCCTATGGTAAATACAAAGCGTTCTAAATCCATCTTCTAGACTGAGATTTTCTGCTGAAAGTTTCAGCTTTATTCAACTTCAAAATCACCAAATCACAAGCATATCCATATTAAGGACAACTACTGAAAAAACCAAAACTCAAGGCATTACTGATATAATTAGTTTTCGCTCGCAAAGGATCAAAATAAAAACCATGTAGCCAGCCAATGAACTACATTGCCAGTGAACCATGGTGACGTCCAATCTCTTTACTGGTGTTTAAGATAACATGGTTTTCTTTAAATCAATAGAAGAATTAACAAAATGTTACACGTCTATAAGGATGACGTGTGAAGAAATTGAGGAGAAGCCCTTAAAAGTTGTAAACATTTCGGAAATCCTTAATACAGTTTGACTGTTGACTGGCCAATAGAAAAACCTGAAATTTTTCCACATATATGAGCAAAGGCTTTACTTTGAAAGGCAGAGTACTACTTTCATGAAAATATTTACAGATTCGAGTCTTTCAGTTTCCTCAAAATGTCAGACACAGGACATCCAAGTGAGCTTACTTCTACAGTTGCAAAGAAAATTTGTAGAGGTAGAACTTCTTTCTGTCCCTTTGTACGTCTCCATTCTGAAGCTTGTTCTGTAGGATTTACATTCAGAAGTATTTTACCTTGTACCTGCATCTCCAAAATAGTAAAAGCAAGCCATCAAACATAACTTTAAAAAGGAAAATACAAGTACATCTTTTTCACACAAGAAAAAACTTAAGAAATTTGTGTCATATCAAATTTCTTGTTCTCTTACTTGTCACTTGTCAGTTGATGACATTTCTATGATAACGAGCATTCTAACCAACCAAACTTTTGTAGAAAGCTCTTCATTATAAACCAAAATTCGGCAATTCTTCAATCACAAGTATATTTATTCTCAATAGGATATGGAGATGTATGACATTGCCATGCAATAAACACAACTAACAAATATGTCTTTTTGCAGAAAGTTAAATAAATCCTGGTTTTCTGTGACCTTTCCTAGCTGGATAACAAAGACAAACAGTTTGGAAGATCTCAGAATTGTAAACAGGCACAAAATATATTCAGTTAAAAATTACAAAAAAGGTTGCATGATGGTGATTGGAAAGGACTGTCAAAACAGAATCAAAGAAGTACGAGGGTCATCTGTTGATGAAGGTTTGAAAAATGCAATGAGTCAATAAGGGTCAAAGAGTTGCAAAAAGTAAAAGCTAACTAGGTTAGGAAGCCTGGAAGACATATTCAAAGGACGTCAGGGTAACAGGTAAGCAATAAATACAAAACTGAAAACTCTCTTGCTACATTGTTATACCGCTGGGTTTTTTTATTATGTTTATATGACATTGAACCAATCCTCTATCAATTGACCCATTTTAATAGGAATCCCTAAAAGTAGGAACCCTAGAAGATTTGCTGTACTGCCCTGCTGCATATTGATGTTTCAAAGTGTACATGGAACCAGAAAAATTGCACCATACTTGTGTATCTAAATGTTTACTTCCATTCTTATTCCATTATGAAGTTTTGGGATTTTAGTGAAATGTCTAAGACTCTAAAGTATATTAAGGACTTGCAGAGGGCTTTAGTTCCATTCTATTAATATTTGAATCTTCTATCCTGGGCATGGGGCTATACAAATACACTGGCATATAAAGTAGAGACTAGATAGGGCTATATTCCATTTTCAGTTTTTAACATATGAACCAGTTTGTCGTAGATTCAAGTGTCTTACAGTTTCATCTATTGCCTCTAGATTCTTCATAAATATAAAAGTGTTTGGCCAAACCGAATGTCTACCATAATTTTCTATCCAAATTATTGTGTTCTACTTT
Source organism: Sequoia sempervirens (assembly GCA_007258455.2). Classification (NCBI taxonomy): domain Eukaryota; kingdom Viridiplantae; phylum Streptophyta; class Pinopsida; order Cupressales; family Cupressaceae; genus Sequoia; species Sequoia sempervirens. The sequence continues at coordinate 365,911,674 of VDFB02271358.1, forward strand.
TTGTCTTATTTTCTTGTCAAAATTTCACTATTTTGAGATCAGTAATAGTTGAATCTTCTATCTTTATAATGGAGCTATAAAAATTCACAGATTTATAAAGTAGAGAATAGATAGAATTAAATGTTCCATTTGGAGTTTCCAATATACAAGCTAGTTCATCCTAGGAAAGTGGTGTTACAGTTTCATCTAATCACCTCTAGAATCTTTAAAAATAAAAATATGTTTGTCCATTAAAGACTAGATAGGATTACATTGCTCCATGTGCAGTTTCCAACATATGAAATCAGTTCATCCTAAGATAGTGTTGTTACAGTTTCATCTAATGGCCTCTAGATCCTTTCTCTATAAATTGAAATATGTTTCGCTAAACTAGACATCTACCATAATTCTCTATTTTAAAGATTGTGAATTTTTTCTTATTTTCTTGTCAACATTTTATCACTTTAAGATTGGTTGTAGCTGCACCATAATGAGGTCAATTGCCGTAAAGAAAATTTGGGCAGTTGACTGATTTCTTTTCTATATAGCTCCTAGTTTTCTACTTATATGTGTATTTTGGTTCATGGCCATTAGTGGTATTGATAGATATGATTTGGTCTAATAGACATTGAAGGACACCTACATCATAAGCTTCCTGGTCCTACATAGCATCAATTATGATTTCCACGGCGTTTCGGGGACAGGGATGGGGGGACGGCTGGGGATGCGTTTCCAGGACGTTCCTAGGGGGCCATTTTTAGGGGATGGTAGGGGACAGCGACATACAAAATACATATATATATATGATTTTTTCAAAATTTATTAATATATTATAGACAGAGAGAGGGAAATAGAGATATGTCAATAAATTAATAATTGATAACAACAATATCAATATGTAAATAAATCGCGGGAGTAGTAGTATAACAGCATAATAAATGTCATTAAAGCATTATAAAATTTATCACAGCAGTATCAAACATCAATAAAACCATGGTCTATCAATATCCAAATGTTTCAAACATGTCAAAGTTCAAACATGAAAATCAAAATACTAAATACAACAGTCTATGAAATTAAGCCTCATTCGGAGCTATGAATATC
>VDFB02271358.1:365912856-366028382 GCA_007258455.2 Sequoia sempervirens
ATAACGGCCCTCCCAAACGATATTCTGAGTCTCTTCCAGTGTTGGCTGAGGAGAGTCAATTCAGGATCATTAAAGAGCCTTTGGAAAATTTGTCCCTCCATGCTAATCTAGGAACTATGGAAGGAAAGAAATTGCAGGATCTTCAATGATACGGAAATGTCTCTAGCTCCTTTAAAAATAAAGTGGAAGCAGCAGTGATAGAGGTTGTTAACCATAGATTCTCTATGTCTTCCCACAAGGAAGCAGTGTTTTCAGATTGGGATGGAAAGATGAGGATGGCTTGGCCAAGATTGAGAGTGCCAATCTTTGTTGGAAGTGGCCTTGCAAAGTCTAATTCATTAAGGGATCAGGCTAAATGGACACCCCCCAAAGTTGGATGGTTCAAATTGAACTTTGATGGGGCATCAAGGGGAAATCCAGGCGCTGTAGGTGCAGGAAGCTTAATCAGAAACTGGGAAGGCCACGTCATTGGAAGAAGGGCTATGCCTCTAAGAATTAACACCAATAATTTTGCGAAATTCAAGGCATGCTTATTGGTTTGGATCTCTGTAAGGAAATGAATTTAAATAGAATTGAAATTGAAGGTGATTCAGCTATTGTGGTCAATGCAATCAAGTTGGGCCATAGCCCCAATTAGAAACTCAATGCCATTTTGGAAAGGGTAATTGAAACTCTAAATAGCTGTGAAGCATTTACTATCAACCACGTCTACAGAGAGGCTAACCAGGATGCGGATGGCCTGGCCAATTTGGCAGCCGATGGAGGTAATATCAAAGAGATCTTTGACTGATCTCTTCCCTATTAAGCCACTTCAAATTTATACTGAAAGATTCTGGGGAAGAGTCGAGCAAGGGTATTGTTTATCCAGCTATATGCTAGTTGCAACAAACTCCTGTCGTTGCAGAGCTCTATGGGCATTTCGTTCTATGAGCTACTTCCCTGTTTCGTAGTCCGTAGTTTGAAGTATCAATTAGTTGCTTCGGTCTGTGGGTATGTAACAGATGTGGGCCTTCTCGATCTTCAAATGTAATCTTTTGTTTATCAATTTTGTGACATTGCCTATTATCTAGCAAAATATGTATATATATTAAAAAATAATATAAATATATTATTTTCTAATATATTTTTTATATTATATATAAAAATGAGGGCTTTTATATATAATTTTTAATATAATATATCTATATTATTTTTTAATATATATTTTATATTATATATAAAAAGAGGGTTTTTATATATAATATAAATTATAATTTAAAAATAATATAAAAATATTATATTATATTATATTATATAATATATAATAAATATACATTTTTATTATATATTATATAAATATAATATAATATACATTTTGATTATAATATTTTTATTAAAATATATAATAAAATGTATATTATATTATATTTATATAATATATAATAAAAAATACTTTAATTTTAATATAATAATTTTATATTATTTTTAATATATAATTTATATTATATATAAGAGTCCTTGTTTTTATATATAATATAAAATATATATTAAAAAATAATATATTTATATTATGAAAATATAAATCTATATTATATGTCTTATATTTAGGGTATAAAAGAAATAAATTTAGATTTTTTTAGTATTGAAATATTCTGATTTAAATTGCCAGATCTCCTGAAAAAACTCACTACAGCTCTGACAAATAGAATGAATATGATTAAAAAAAATAAAATTATTTATTTAAAATTAAATAACATTTTGATCTTGTTAAGGTGACGTTGAATGGTTCTAAATGAATTCATTAGATATCAAGTCTTGCTAATTGTAAAACCCTGATATCATAAAAGATGAAGCTGGAATAGTACAGCTCATCTGAAGAGATTTTAACCTAAGACTGTCGGAAGACAAGATGATCTTGTGACTGATATAAAATCCTCCTTTTAAAAACAGTTCACAGAAAACAGTTCTAATTAACCTGTCAAATCTAAAACAAGTGATTCCCACAATTTTTGAGAAGACTGCAATTTCTGGGAATTCAAAGAGGCTCTTAATTTTCTATGAACATCCGCCGTGCAGATCGAAGGACGCGAAAGAGGCTGTTTCTTTGGGGAGAAAAATGTGACTTTCGATGGAGTTCATTTTGTTCTCCTCCTTCGTCAGGGAAAAAGAAAAGGAAATTTACTTCTGTAACAGGGGAAGCTTATCCCATGGCTGCATGATGTTGGCAGAAGTTAAGAAAGCTTGAAATGCTGTATTTTGTTATTGTAATGAGGAGGAAACACTGTAATTGTTGCTCCATCTGTCATGTTCTGTTCTGTGTGTGTGCACATGAAGGTTAGAGCCATTATGTTTTAATTTAAATGCTCTGCAGTTAAATTTGTCTATTCTTGTTATGAAAAAGACTAAAACGACTAAGCGCGTGAGTTGCCTGCTGCCTGGATTGGATACCTGTTCAGTTGGACACCCATCCAGGACTGCATCAACTTGTACAGTTTAACCAAACCAAACACACAAATCATCATTTTACGCTCTTATCTCAGCTTATCAAAAAATCTACGAAAAAGATTTATTATGAAGCTGGAACGGTATTGACTAATTTATTTTACACCATTAGAAACAAATCTGCACTGTTCTATACTTTAACCGTTCTTAGAACATAAGTGCAATTATGAGAAAGCAGAACGTTAACAGAGTTTGAGTCCAGTTGATTAAAAAAAATGCATTTACAAAGAACCGCCACAATGAGATTTCTGCTCGTACAACAAGGTTATGTTCAACAAAACAAAAGTACCACATCCTTGCCTCCAAGCTGAACAGAGCACAGAACACGACCAGAGATACAGCCCGTGTCAAAGCAACAAATTTCACACTAATATCACACAAATTTGGCCTACATCACACCACAAACTAGGGATTCAAGCTTGGTCTCTGTGATAAATCTCTGGCTGCATCGGCAGTGGCCTTCATTGTGCTCCCTCCTTCCAACATTGCAATCTTGGCCTTTTCCTTCAACTCTTTCATTTTCTCCCTCGCCTTTCTTCCCTCCTCTCCTTCCATCAATTCCCTTACCGCTCTTTCCACTTCTTCTCTCCTCACAAAACCGCTGCTTTCCATCTTCAAATCTATAGCTACCTGAATCTGCTTCACCAGTATGACCTTGTTCATCTTCTGTTCGGCAAAAAGAGGCCAAGCGATTATGGGAACTCCTTGCGAGACGCTCTCCAGCGTAGAATTCCAGCCACAATGAGAAAGGAAGCCTCCAGTAGATGGGTGAGAAAGAACGGGGACCTGAGGAGCCCAATTAAGAAGCACCAGCGCGCGGTCCCTGGTTTGACTCTCAAAACCCTCCGGTAAAAGCTGAGAAATGTCGGTTTCCAGAGAAGAAGAGCTCCCAGATTTGTACCCACGCACTACCCAGAGGAACCGGTGGCCGCTGGCTTCCAGTCCAATCGCCAGATCTGTAATTTGCTCCTTCGAAAAAACGGCTCCGCTTCCAAAAGCCACAAACAGAACGGAGGAGGGAGGTTGCTCACCTAACCATTTCAGGCACCTGGACTCGTCGGGAGCATCGGACTCTGAGAACAACGGGCCTATTGGATAGATGGAGGGTGTTCCAGGCGTGCTTAGGGTTTCCATGGCTTCCTCCTCAAGTTCAGCAAAGGTGTTAATGAGAATTCCTGATGCTTCCTTGAAGCGGGAGGCATGGTGGACCATCCAGTGAAACTCAGAAGTCGATCTGTCCTGAACGGGACTGAGCAGATCTCTGGCAGGAATCAGCGGAAGCCCTGGTATCTCCACTTCAAAATCAGCGTCTTTAAATGAAACCTTAATCTCCGAAACAAGCTTTGGAAGATGCAACATGAAGCAAGCGAAAGCAGCAGAGGCTGGAACGAATATATAACTTGGCATCTTCAGCTTGGCAGTAACGTCGAGCAGGTCCGTACAGAAGAAGTCTGTAATAAAGGCAGAGATGGGCGAAGATGAGCGCGACGACTCCAGAACGTCTTCAATGTGTGGCTTTGCTTTCAGCACGAACTTCGAAATGCTTGTTTCCATCTTCATGTCTTGCTCATCTTCATCCACGGTGATTTCAGGAATCTCTGTAAAGCGTATGTCGAGAGCAGAGGAGGCCAATCGTTGTAGCAGAGCGGGTTGCTGAGATGTCCACATCCACTTGCTGATGATGAGGGTGATGGAGAAGCCATGAAATTCACAGAGCCTCTTTGCAAACTCGGCTAATGGAAGGAAATGCCCCATCCCCCCGCTGAGCGGGAAAATGGCGACATGAGGCTTCTCCATGAAAGGAGGCAGAGGAAGACAACAATTACAGATACTGGAGTTGTATATTGTAGGCACAAGTATAGCCACAAGTTATAATTGTGGCTCATTCATATAGAAGCCATCGTTCGTCGGTAAAGCTCCCTTTCACTAAGTCTTCATTAATGGAGAAGGCCCAATCGTGGCGTACGTTCCTATGGTTTGTGTAGGCACGGATTATTTCAATGTTATATTTAAAATTTGTTTTTTATATATATATTAAGTGTATTTCTTATCCATAGACATTGATTATTTCAATGATATATTTAAAATTTGTTTTTAATATACATTTTAAGTATATTTCTTTGTTATGTAATAATTATTTATTATAAATGTTTATGAAAAGAGTATATTTTTAAAATTTAAAACAGTTTTAAGACACATAAGTTCTTTTCAAAATAGTAAAATAATATATAGTATATTATTTTAATGTGTATAGGTGTGAAATGCCGTATATGTATATTCATTTTTTATTCATATATATCAAAAATTTATATTAAATGTTACATATATTTTTTTTTCTTCTTAATATTTAAATACATTCTAAATTATAATTTATAATCTTTTTATTTTAATATTATACTTCCTACCATTCTATGCAAGGGTGACATTTATTAATTAAATGAGAATAAAAACACATTGTACTATGATTTTGAATTAATTAATTAATACTATCAAATGAATGTTTTAAGTCTACATAGACAATACTCTATGGAATAGAGATTTGTTCAAGATATCAAGACTCTAATAACTTTTAATGCCAATATGTCCCGGTACTACTTCATTCTTCATTTATTATGTTGAATGCCTCTAACAACTAAAAATTTATGAAAGACTAAAAAAAACCACAATATAATTAAATAATTTATTAAATGCATATTTCAACTTCCATTCATCCAATAAAATAATTCTAATCTTAAATTTAATGGTTCTAACTTCCACATATGAACCAATCAAATGCAACAACATTCAATACCAACTAATCAAATGCAACCACATAGATCAAACAAAATGTATCTTATGATTAACATGGTTATAAAATAGAATGTTTTCAATCGGTTTGTTTATGTATCTTTAGGATTTGTGCTTCTTTCATTTCTCATATATTCATTTTTAGTTTTAAATTGAAATTGTATATTTTATAAATTTTCAATTGTAAGTTGAAATTAAAAAAAAGAAGTTCTAAGTTGAAATAATCTTCTTTTCTCATTTTCAATTGTAAGTTTTGGTAGTGTAAGTTTTTTATTTTCCTTATGTTAGGAGTATTTTTTTCCTACATATACTCTTTAAGCTTTCTTAGATTTATTAGATGTGGTTAATATGAGGACATGTGATGGAATACATCAACTGCACGTGTCAATCTCTCCCACACATGGGTAGTTGAGTTACACACTTTCTTTTGACTTGTTGTACCACCTCTCATAGCCACTATTTTGTCTTTATTTGAGTAGGCTATGGGGTAGTTGGATTACACACTTTTTTTGGTTTTATGTGCCATCTCATAACCTCTATTATGTCTTTACTTGAGGAGGTTATGCCACTTGTTTTTGCATTTACCAAGTAGGTGAAACCTCCCATTTTTTTACAGATAGTAGGATTTAATGCACCTCTTGGATGTATATGCTCATATTTTGCTATATATACAACACTCTCCTCTCACCTTCACTAATTCGGTGACTAGTTTGATGAGAATGATGAGAGTTCTCAAATTCTCTTGTATTGTCATTGTTTTTTTCTCTTTTCAAAATCTATCTTCACTCAACTATTTTTATCTTTGATCATTTTTCAATTGGAGTTACATCTGATCTACGATCGACATCAAATCTTGGCTCGATTCTCACTTTTCAAAGCATCTAACATGGTATAAAAGTAGATTTTTCTGGTATAGCTCATTATATTTTCAATTTTTTTGAGAGATTGATACTAATAAATAGCTAATGTTTTTCTGAAAAATCCAATATGCTCTTTTTTTGCATCCTCAAATGATTTGGTAAATTGGAATAGTTGAAGGAAAAATAAGCATTTGCAAACTCAATTATGCAAATTTGTGTTCCTATGAGATTTGGATGATTAAAACTTTTTGGTAATCAAGTGAAGGTATTTTTACCCTTAACATAGCATCCAGAAGGCTTGAGAAAGTCATGATTGGCTTTCATTTCACCAAAATCAGAGATCAGAAGGAATAGTATTAAATTATAAGGGGTTGAAATTTCAATAATTTTTTAGTGAAGGCAATTTTATTTTTGCATCAAATTTTTATATTATGCTTATTAAAAAGAAAAATATTTTTTAGGTTTTGTTCATAGAAATGAAATATCTTCTAGGTGTTTGTTAGTTTTTGTAGATGGTGAGAAAATGTTGCAAAAATTGTTGTAAGAATAGCATAGGTCGACTATTTTCTTGCAAGTTGAAGGTCAAATTTGCATCACAAAACCATCTTCTGCTTGCTAGAAAGAAAAATGTCACAATATATTATGCATAAATTAAGTCAAAAGCAAGATTTTTTTGTTAGAAGATTTGTTTTAGTAAGGAAAATTCAACATTTTAAAAAAAAATCATAACTTTTACCTCAGGTGTCATATTTTGGCAAACAAATACTAGATGGAAAGATGAAAATGAGCACTCTCCATCCACAAAATTTTTCATAAAAAAATATTCCTTTTTTATTAGATATTGTAGGTTGAATTTGGTACATGGTTTTTCTTCAACATGCCATAATTTTCATCTCAAAGCTCCAATTTTCAAAAACTAATAGGCATTGAAAAGCTATTGAAGAAAACTACTCAAATACAAGGTTATTTTTCCCATATTTTGTATAAAAAATTGTAATTTTAACCATTGTAGGCCTAGAAAGCATTGCAATCTAGTAAAAGTCTTGTAATTTCACTAATCATAAAATGCCAACATTGTAATCTCTAGGGGGTGATTTTTGAGACTAGTGGAAAGGGGGGTGTGTATCTTCTTTTTCAAACTTTTCTTTCTACCTTGCAATCTACTTTTTTGCACTCATAGATGCATTTATAGTTCTTGTTTTAACACCATATAACTATTTTGAATGGAAATTTGAAATGATAATTTATCTCAAGAAAAATGGATATCACCAGGTTACAATGGGACTTGAAATTGAACCTCATGATGTTGCATAAAAGATAAAATGGTTTAACAAATGTAATAAAGTATTTGGTACTTTGTGTATGCTACTCTCTCCTAACCTTCTTTTCACATTGAATTTTCTACTATACCAAATGGAGTTTGGACCACTTTGGAAACCCTCTTTGGTAAGAAGGATGAGTTAAGGGGTCATAAATTGGAGAATGAACTCATAGAGTTAAGTCTTGCCAATTTTGACAACATACAAGACTTCTTCACAAAATTAAAAAACATTAGATTACAGTTAAAACAATGTGGAATTGAAAATAAAGATGAACGACTAATCTTGAATATTATTTCTAATCTTGGTCCTAACTATTTTTTATGTGTTTCTACATTCTATGCTACTAAATGTGCCCTAGGCACCACCTAAAAAATTCCTTCTCTAGATGAATTTGTTGTAAATCTTTTAAGGGAGCAAGATAAATTGATTCAAATGGGTAATATTAAAACCTCTAGGTCACATGCCTTGGTTTCAAATCAAGGAACAAAAGAATTGAAAGGATCTAGCAAACAGGATAAGAAACAAAAGAACTAATGAGAGAAGAAGAAAGATTATAAATATTTTACACTTCAAATGTAGCTAATCAAACGTCTTCATCAAAAGGTGAACAACCTAAGAAGGAGAAGGTCAAGTGTTTTTACTGTAAATTTTTTTCCATGATGAATATAAGTGTTTACAAAAGTAAATTGATCATCTTCCACATCTTCTTAAAAACAATAATATCAAGGTGCCACATTTTGTTAAACAAAGTTCATCAGAAGGTTCTTCTAAGGACACAAATAAAAGTAATAGGAAAGGAAAAGGAAAGGCCCTAGTTATTTTTTCACAACACTTGGATCATTGACTTGGGTGCTTCACACCACATGGCTTCATCACAAGATGAGTTTACCTCACTAGAGCCATGTTTTATGCCTACCATATTAATGGGTGATGAGACTCCTATTGAAGTGCAAGGGAGAGGGTCTATTGATGTGGGAAAAGGAATAATTCAAGATTTTATTTATGTTCCATTTGTATCAACTAATATCTTATATTTTTATCAGATCACTCACATAGGCTTTGACAAATGAGTTGAGTTCACACCAAACATAATGGTAATTAGTGAAATGTACAATAGGTCTATAGTTATTGTGGGAAAAGTAGACCATCATTCTAGACTATATCAGTTTTCTCACTATGTTCCTAATTCTCCTTTAACAACATTACTCACTCATTTAGATGAGGTGAGTTGTTTCTGGCATCAATGATTTGGCCACTTGAACTATCATTACTTGCAACAACTTAATCAACAAGACATGATTTTAGGGTTACCTTCTATTTGAGTTTTTGATGGAGTTTTTCAGCGTTGCATTCTTGGGAAGCATCTTGAGGAGAAATATGGTAAAGGAAAAGAATGGAGAGCCACACAACTATTGGAGTTAGTTCACAATGACTTGGCATGTCCCTTTCCACATCCATCCTTCAATAGGGCTTAATATGTCTTGAAATTTATTGATGATGTTTCCAAATACACTTGGGTTTACATTCTCAAACAAAGCTATGAGGCCTTTGAATCTTTTTAGGATTTTAAATCCTTTATAAATAAAGAATCAAGGAAGTTCATCAAGATTATCCTTATAGATAATAGGGGTGAATATGTTAACAATCAGTTTGAACAATTTTCTACTTTAGAAGATATTAACATATAACGCACTATAATTCCATATATATTCCTCAACATAATGGTGTCACAGAGTTCACAAGAATACGCCTTTAAAGGAGATAGAAAATTGTATGATACACTAAAAATATTTGGCACCTCAATAATAGGTAGAGGCCATAAACTATGTGTGTTACATTTATAATTGAGTCTCTCATAAATCTTTGAAGGGGGTAACTCCTTTTCAAGTTTGGACTAGGCGAAAACCTGCAATTAAGCACTTTTGAGTGTTTGGTTCTCTTGTATTTTCCCACATTCCAGTAGAGAAATGCAAGGCTATGGATCCAAAGAGCAATCTAAGCTAGTTTGTTGGGTACCCAGATGATGTCAAAGGCTACAAGATTTTTCATCCCACCACTCATGAGTTGTTCATTGAGAGGAGTGTTCATTTTGAGGAGAGAACTTCCAATTCTTCTCCTACCACTTCTCCTTCCACTATTACATTAGACACATTGCATCATGATGATAGTTCTTCAGAGGATCTTAATCCTTCTAATCTTGATGAGAAGTCTTCTTCCTCCACTTCAAATAGCGACAATGATGATGATGATGATTCACATTCTTCTCATAGTCATCATTTAGAGGTTGATGATTCTCGTCCATACTCTCTAGCCTCTTGACCTCTTTGGGCTCATCAAACATTACAATCATAAAGTGATTGGGTTGGTGATCCTTCAAATATGAGAAGACCAAGGTCACAATTTCAAGAGGATCCACATCTCATCATTGCTTTAGCTTCAAATCCATAGACATTTTGGGAAGCTTCGAGTATCCCTGAGTGGATGTTTCTATTGTTGAAAAAGTGTATCTCAACTTTGCAATTACAAAAGGTTTATTGTTGATAGCTAAGCACAAGGGGTATAGGGAGGTACCCCTTTGCGAGGTCCAAGGGTCGCATGCCTTGGTGGGGGTTTGGTGGAGTTTCCCTTGAAAGCCACACTTTATGTATATTGTATTGTTATAAATCTAGATCATTCAACTTTAAATCTCAGATCTAATAGTAGATATTTTTTGGCTTTTTCTTGTCCTAGAAGAAAAACCTATTTATGAGGGCATTGTATTATAGTTGGGCTTTGTGTTGTATTCTGAGAGTTTTATAGTGGTCGTATTGCCTTTGGATCTGTGGTTGGTGACACTCTTGTGAGAAGCTTTCTCTACAAGTATATTAAACTCTTCATGATTTTTGAATAATATATCAAGTGGATTTTGGAGTGTGAGGTTTTTCTCTTGAAAGGGTTTTCCCCATGTAAATCACTATGCTATTGTATGCATAATATTTATGTTTATTTTTGTTTAAGTTTATGTAATTATTGTAAAGATCTATAAAGTTTTGCATTATCCTCCTCTCAATATTAGAGTAGGAAGTTGTTCTACTACCTTAGCTTTCTTACAACTAGTATAAGAGCCTGATCACCTTTGGTTTCAATTGTGGGTTGTTTTTTTTTTAACTAATCCAAATTTGAGTGGGAGCTTGTGCAAAAGATACCTTGTGATCTTGTTGTAGGAATTTTCAGATGTTGAGTTTATCAAGGAGAATAGAGCTAGATAATTTTTTGGGAAATAATTTTGAGATGTGGAAGCTAAAGATGGAGGATTTGTTGATAGATTGAGATTTTTGGGATGTTGTTGATGAGAATGTTTCAAGGCATATAGATCTTAATTTGGCTACTCAATATGATATTATGGATTGTAAATCCAAGGGTCTAATCAAATTATATTTGGAAGACTCTATTTTAATTAATGTCCATGAAGACACCTCTACACATAATGTATGGGAAAAACTTAGTGAGATGTATCAAGCCAAATATTTAGCGAACAAGATTTTCTTGAGGAAGAAATTTTTTTCCTTAAGAATAGAAGCGGGTGGATGAATTAAATACCACCTAGAAGCATTCAATATATTGGTGGCTCAATTGGCATTAGTTGGTGTCAAAATGATTGAGGAGAAATATTAGATCTTGTTGTGTTCTTTGTGTGATTCGTCGGACTCTCTTTTTATGGCTATTGGGTGTATTTTTATTACCTTGAAGACTAAAGATGTGGTGGGTTATTTTATTTCTGAAGAGATGAGGATAAAGGTATGCATCAGTGCCAAGGAGGCCTTAAATGTTTGTGCAAGACTTGAGAAAAAGGAAAGAAGAATGAGAAGTGTGATAAATCCAAGTCTAAGGGGAGATCCAAATCTCATGGAGTGTTTAGAGTTATTTTCTAGAATTTTGATAAGCCTAGACATATTCGTAAGGACTATAAAGAAGAAAAGAAGAAGAAAAGAAGAAGAGAAAGAAGATATTTGATTTTGATTTTGAGTTTGAGAAGGAAGATGGTGATGAATTCATTACATATTTGGCAACTTGTGTAGGAAATGATTTATGATCAATTGGCTTAGGTGCATCTTTCCATATGACCTCTAATAGAGATTAGTTTTTTTAATATAAAAAATTGATGGAGGTAAGGTGTACTTAGGTGATGATTCTTTTTTAACTATTGTTGGTCGTGGTAAAATTAGAATAAAGTTTCCTAATGGTAGAATAAAAAGGATTAATGTTGTGTTGCATATCCCTAGATTAATAAAAAAATTGTTATCTGTGAGGAAACTAATAGATACAGGTGCACAGGTAATCTTTTCTAATACAAGATGCAAGGTGGTTAAACATTCTATGGTGATCATTAAAGGTGTCAAATATGGCACATTGTATAAGCTTGATGCATGTACTATTGAGTACAATAGTACTTCTATGAAAAACAAGTTTGTGGCTACTTCATTAGAAGAGGTGAGGGTTTCATCTTCAATGGAAGGTCATGGCTTCTAGGTACACAAGGGTGCTTTTTCTTCTAAACTAAAGTTACTTGCAGAGAAAAATATGTTACAACACCAAAGACTTGGCCACATTGGAGAAAAGGGTCTAAGGACCTTGAAAAATAAAAACCTTATTGAAGGGTTGTCTGATTTTAATCTTCAATTTGATTTATGTAAGCATTGCATTTATGGAAAACAAAACCCTATTCAGTTTTAATCAATTTCTCATAAATATTGTGGTGTATTGGATCTTATTCATTTTGATGTGTTTGCTCCTATAGATGTTCCTTCAATTCAAAAATCCACATATCATGTATCATTTATTGATGATTATAGTAGGAAATGGGTATATTTTTGAAAGAGTGAATGTAAAGTTTTTGGTCGATTTAAAGAATTTAAAGAAATGGTTAAGTTGCAGACTGGAAAGAAAATAAAATGTTTGAGGAATGATAATGGTGGTGAATTTTTATATAATGATTTTGATAGATTCTATATATATTGTGGTATTCATAAAAAAAAGACAACTCCATATTCTCAACAACCAAATGGAATTATAGAAAGAATGAACAAGAAATTATTGGAGAAGGCTATGAGTATGTTGAGTTGTGCTTGTCTAGAAAAAAAGTTTTGGGATGAAGTTTTTTTTTGATAGGTAAGGTAAGATTTATATTGATATAAAAAAGGATTTTACAAAATTCAGGCCCTAGACTATGGACTATAGAGATCACCATTATAGTATCCATTTTACCAAACCAAAAAGATCACAACGGGTTAGAAACAACCAACCTCCATACGAAATAAACTCCAAACATTTCAAACTAAAAAGAGAAACATTATATTTGGACTAAGACATAGAACCATACATTAATTGATGCCATGACCAACACCTGAAAAAATCCCATCCCCCAAAATTATCATACATTCTTCTATGAAAACACTTTGAACTCAAATTTCCAGGCAGAGTCAAGGTATTTAGGTCCTCCAAGAATGTGAGGTCATAAGGGTGAGGAATTCCTCTGCTTATCGAAGTCACAACCAACATTTTCTCTAATCCCATCAATAGGTCCAATCAAAAGAATCATTTCATGATGATCTTGGCATTAGCCTTAGAAACCCCCATATCTAATAAACCAGCTAGAACACAAGATGAAATATTGGAATCCAAACATACCCTTCAACGGTTGCCATGAAACCCTTTCCAGCCACACACTTGACCGCTACAAAAGTAAGATAATCTGGGTGGTGAATAATTTGACTCATACGAAGAGAGGTTACCGAGCCAAGAAATTCCATTTGCTTCTTTGAACTCCTTAGCTGGATAGGGGTATCCATGTCACCAGTCTCCAATTCCTTAGCTGAAACCAATAAAATAAATATTCCCATACCAAGTGCACATACATGCCACGATTTAGCCCAAAGAAAGATGTCAATGCACTAGCATAGAGGTGCCTAGAAAACTCAACCCATCACCTTAAATGAGTTACTTGGGTGGTGAGCCAAACAAGGAATGAAGAAAAGATGGTGAAAAGACTTGAAATGACACTTCAAGTGACGATAGAGAATGATGGTAGCGCCCTCCCATAGAAAGCTCCAAAACATCATAATTATCCAAGTAAGCACATACCGACTCACCCATCAGATTGCCTCCTCGCCGATGTGTTAGCCACACCCACACAACCTTTGTGAGGTGGCGTCCACCTAACCGCCCACATCAGCCAATCAGTTACTACCAGTGCCACTGTCGATTTCTTTCATAGAGATCCCATCTACCCCAAGATTTGAGAGGGCATCCTCTTTTTAATTCCTTTCCTTCAAAACGTGACTGATTTCATAGTTTACAAAGTTTCTAAGAGAGGCAAGAGTGACTTCGAGGAGAGCACCAAGTTTCCAATTTTGAAAGCTTCCATAATGCAATGCATTAATTATTAACAGTGAATCTCCTTCGATAACAACATTCCTTATATTTAGTTCTACACAAATTTTTATGCCAAGAAAGGTTTCTTGAAGCTCAGTCACATTTTTGGTGCCCCAAATGAGAGGCTGAGCCAACTTTCCCATAATGGCTCCTTTCTAATCTCTAATTATACATCTAGCCTCAGATTGACCCGAGCTACCCCTAGTGGCCCCATCAGAGTTTAATTTGTACCATCCATGATCTGGAGGATGCCATTTGATATTCTTCCAAACCTCCTTAACAATATTGCCACTAGAACCATATCGTTGGGGAACTTTCAAATCATTCTAGATTTTAACCATCTTTGCATCCTAGCAAGAGAAAGTGGTTTTTGGCTAACATCCTTTCTCATCCCTTGAATTGACCACCTCCACCATGCAAGCCTCAACCTTATTTGGGAAGGACATAATAGAGAAGGCAATGTCCCTAAAAATCCTATGATTTCTTTCTTTCCACACCTCCCAGAGGAGAAGCAGGGGATAGGACTATCAAAGGCCAATGGAAAATGAATTACCACCAAGCTTCGGCCAACAACTAATCTAGCTCAATAGATTACCTAGAGAAGCAGTGCAAAGGTTTAATATAGAACACAACCAGTTCCAACATTTGGCAGTGAATGGGCAATTGAGGAAAAGATGATCGCTTGTCTCCTCCACAGAATTACAAAGCACACACCTAGAAGGCCTATAAAAACCAAACTTCTTCAACCTATTTGTAGTCAAAACTCTACCCTAAATTGCTACCTAGGAGAAGATTCTAGCCTTGGGGAGGCAGTAGTTGTTCCAACACAAATCACTGGGCAATGCGGCCACTAGATCCAATTCATTGACTAGGATATTGTAGTCGTCCTTAGCACTATAACCACCTGAGGCTAACCCACACCACCTCAAAACATTTGGTCCTTCGCTTATGCAAATTGAATGCTGCTTAAGGACCTCTTTGAAGGTGATGACTTCATTGTCACTAGGGCCCAACTATCTAGGATTCCTCCATTGCCAAGTCAAGATCACATTCATCCTTCCAATAACTAAGTAGTCCCTTACTCGAAAACCCCAAGCTAACTTTGTGGACTCCCTAACATTCCTCAATGTGGCATTATCAACCAACTTGTTGTAACCACCCCAAGAATCTTCCTAGAAAAGAGCTTGGATGCCATCTCTAATGTCCCATGAGAGAAAATTTAAAATCAGATCCCTACAGCTACAAATGAAGTTCTAGACTTGTGAGCCCTTAGGTAGAGAGTGGGTGGTGAAAAAACTCATCGAATCTTCCTCCAAATACTTTTCTTTTAGGATCTTTACCCAATTGAGGTCTTGTCACACATACATTTTCCACGCTAATTTTTTTCCCAAGGCCTTGTTTTGCAAAGCTAGATTTTAACCTCAGCCCCAACATCTTTGTGTGTTTTGCAAATTCTTTCCCATTTGATTAACAAAAGCTTCTTCTGATATGTGTTTCCCTACCAAAAAAACCATTGAACATCTTTTGATTGATTTTATTGCAAGCTCCCTCAAGGAGGGGAAGGTAAGAAAGCATGTATATTGGAAGAGCCACCACCACTGATTTGAGTAGAGTGAGCCTTCCAACCCAAGAGAGCCACCTCCCCTTCCATGAAGACAATCTATTATCTATTTTTGTAACCAAGGGATCCCAATTTTTTTTGGAAAAAACACCTGACACTAGTGGCAAGCCAAGATACGTACAAGGCAACTTACCTTTTCTAAACTGTAGAACTTACAAGATTTGATTTTCCAAAGTTGGGTTAGTAAAGTAGAAAAAGACTTCAAATTTTTCCAAGCTTACCTCTTGACCAAATGCCAGAGAGTACTCTGAAAGAATCTTCTTGAGGACCCTTGCCTTTACCACCCCAACATGGCCAGAGAGCATATTGTCATCTACAAATTTCTAGTGTGTCACCACAGGCATTTCGCTTGTGATTTGAATTCCTCTTAGCTCCCCCACATCCACGCCCTGAGGGAACGCCTGACCCAATGCCTCAGCCATGATGATGAACAAGAAGGGAGAAAGAGGGTGATCCAAAACAAAGTATTTTAGGCATGTGATCCAATTGAAGATCCAATCCACCCAGGAGGATGAAAAACCAAAAGCCTCTAGAATTTTGAATAGAAAGCACCAATTCACCTTATCATAAGATTTCTTTATATCCAATTTCAACAGCATGGATGACCTTCAAGTGTTGTAGATCGAGTGAATGGCTTCTTGGGTGATAATTACTCCATCATATATTGATCGACCAGGAACAAATCCAATCTATTCTTTATAAATTAAACCAGGAAGAATCAGCTTGAGTCAATTAGCAACCATTTTTGCCAAAATTTTGTAGATTATGTTGCAAAGAGATATGGGACAAAAATCTTCCAATCTATCTAGCTTCTTATTCTTTGGGATAAGGGCGATAAATGTGTTGTTGAACTCTTTAACCATGTGACTAGAATCCCTTGAGTCTTCAATAGCAACCACAAAATCTGTGCCAACAATATCCCACCAATGCTGGAAGAAGGCGGTAGGAAACCCGTTAGGGCCAAGGGATTTATCTGGATGTAATTGAAAGAGGGCAGAATTAATCTCCTCTGTTGATAAAACCTTGTTCAAAAGCCTATTTTGATTCTCTGATACCAGCTTTGGGATACACCTCAAGAAACCTTGTTGAGCCACCAACTTAGAACCATCCCAATCACTCAAAATATTTTGAAAGCAAGCCACAGTTGCCCCAACGATGTCCTATGGTTTATCCAATGTGCTGCCATCCACCAACTTAATGTAGGAAATTATATTGATTTCACACCTAGCTTTAGTAGAGTTATGGAAGAATTTTGTGCTTTTATCCCCTTAGGTAAGCCAAAGCTCTTGAGACTTTTGGCACCAAAATATCTCTTCTTTTGATAACACATCATTCAAAAATTTTAGAAGATCCTTCTCTTGCAAATATATTGAGTTGTCCATACCCCACCAAATAACTTCCTCATTCAAAGCTTCCAACTCCCCTTCAATACGCCTTTTCTCCTTAAAGATAAATTTGAAACTCAACTTGTTCCACTCCTTAAGCCTCATCTTGACATAATTCAACTTTGTTGCCAAGAAAAACATTTTAGAGCTTGCCACCTTGACTTCCCCCCACCATTGAGCCAGGAGGGGCATAAATTTTTGATCCTTTAGCCATATTCGCTCGAATTTAAAGGGGCATCAAATCGGTCAACATTGCCTAGTGACATCCAAAAGAACTGGGAAATGATCTGAACCAAGGAATGGAAGAATGCTACACTCCAAGGTGAAGGTAAAGGTTCCCATATTTCCCTTAAAGAGGAACCTATTCAGCTTTTCTACAATGGAGCTAAACCCAAGTTGCCTATCGGTCCATGTAAATCAATCGTTTTTCATTGGAATCTCAAATAGCTGATTCTGAGCCAAAAAACCTTCAAAGTCAATTTGGGATTACAAACGCCTTACCACCCTGGCTCACTTGTCCTCCAAGTGCAAGATGGCATTAAAATCCTCCCTAATTAAGAAAAATTCAAAGCCCACCTCAATGCAAAGGGCCTCAATTTCACACCAAACTCTCCTTTTCTCAACACATGAATAGGGGCCATGCACATTTATCAAGATGCAGATTCAAAGAGAAGCTTCTAACAAAATAGGCTAGCCATCTGCTTCCAACCACCACCCTATCTAGGGAAACCTTATTATGATGCTAAAGATTAAGCAAGCAACTTGTTGCACCTACTGCATCAACCTCCAGGAGCTTCCATGAGCCCATGCGCTTACTAAAAGCCTCAATCCCCCATGTCCATCTTTATTTCTTGTAACATGTAAATATCCACCTATGCAGAATCAATATGATGCTTCACTAGACGCCTTTTATTAGGGGCATTAATTCCCCTAACATTCCAAGTTATGATTTTCATTTATCTTCATGAAGGGGATCCCCCTTTCCTACTTTAAGCATCTCCATGATCTTTTTTTGGCCAGAGGCTTCACCATCAACCTTCAATTTTTCTACATTTGGAATTCTCCCCCTCTTTTTTTGTTCCTCGCAATCTAGGGATGTCTTCACCACCTCTTTATGTAGAATCCCCAACCCATCATGTCTTGGAAATGCTACACAACCATCCGCAACCTCAAGAGAAAACACCACTTCATCCATCCTAGTAGTGTCTAACCAATCATCTTCCAAGTCTAGAATATTGTTGAAAGGGTCGATTGGAGCCTCCTTTGCTTCTTGGGCTAGTTCCACCAATTCTTTACTGACCTTGATCAAATATTTTAGATTTTCCCTCCTAAAATTATTATCTATCATATCCAACACATCACTCATTTTTTTGTTGAGGGCTTGGTTAATGTCCTAGTTTGGATCCTATGGCTCCCTAGGCTACACATCCTTAGGGGAACTAGCCCCATCAACCTCTTGACGAATCAAACCCTCATGAGCACCCATCGAACTAGCCATAACACCCAATCCAATGTTATTAGAAGTGTCAGGCATTGGAGCCACATTTTTCTCAGCACCGCAGCCATGAGAAGCCTCCCAAGAGTGCCACCTCAAAGTGTCAATCCACCGTCCTCCCAACTTAGGTTCAAAGACTAAGGGTTGTTTTAGAATTCCCCAATCCATGTAAATCTCCACCTCCTTCCACCTAGAACTGTTGGAGGAATTTTCCACACAAAGGTGTACATGGGAGTAGATGCCACTCTCATCTGACCACTCTTCCACCCAAATGTATTTTCCAAGGTAGTTACCAATCTCCTCGAGAATATTCACCTACCAAAATTTGAATGGGAGATTTGAGATTTTATACCAATCTTGAATGTAATCCAATTGATGTCGGACGGGGTCGAACCTGACTTCCCATTTTCTAATATAGAATTCAAAACCATCCATCAGCCATACCCCTTCCAAGATATCATATCAAACAACACATGAAGGGAAAATGACCAAAAACTATCCATTTCCATACACTTGAAACTCATTTTCGGACCCCAATTCCCTTGCCACTATCAGATCATAGCATCCCAATTCAAATTTGATCTAAACCATTTCATGATTAGCCCAAGATTCTCTAGTCATTTGATTGAAGAGCCCAAAAAATTAGAGCTCAAGACCATAGTTCTCTGATTCAGTTGCCTAGGCATGGCACCGAGCGAGCCATAATTAAATCTAGGGATTTTCTCCCTACCACACCAACACCCCTTAAGGAGTAAAAATTTGAATTTTCTTCTTGCCACTACCCTCTAGACGATCTGTGCATGTTGTGCATATTGTGATTGTGATTGAAACCCTGATGTTGTCACCCAAACCTACCATTACCTACTTGATCCAGAGGGTTAATCTCTCATGAGTGCTTTCACCAGGCCTACGAGTGCACTCGCTCCAAAAATTTCCCATTCAAAACATCATGAACCACCTTAGCACCCTAGGAGAGACCACCACCTCTGATATTTGTCTCGGCCATTTCTTTGTCATGAGGAAAGGATCCAACCTACTTCAAAGTTTCCCCCTTCTCCAAAGCTTCACCGAACTTCTCAAGTTCGTACCTCTTGCTCTACTCCACCATATAATATAATAGAGTTTTGGGATGAAGTTGTTGACACTTCTTGTTATTTAATTAACAAGTCTCCTACATTAGCTCTTGTTGATAGGACACCTATAGAGGCATGGTCAGGTCACAAGCCTTCATTAATACATCTTAGATTTTTTAGTTGTGAGGCATATGCACATGTGACAATGGAGAAGCAAACAAAGTTGGAAAACAAGGTTGTGAAATGTATCTTGATTGGATACAGTTATGGTGTGAAGGGATACAAACTTTAGGATCCTGTTGCACAAAAGGTAATACATAGTAGAGGTGTTAATTTTAGAGAAACTAAGCCTTATTCTATTATATTGCAGCCATAACAAAGTAAACAAGAAGATGTGATTGAAATTCCCTCTACACATGAGAAAGTTGAATTGAAGCCCCTAGATAGATAAGGATTTGAGGAGAGCTCATCTAGCTTCGAATCTTTAGAAGAGGAAAAAAAACCTCCAACTCAGCTTGTTTGTAGTTCTACAAGGCATAGACAACCACTTGAGAGGTATTCACTTGATGATTGGAGATGCATTTTTTCCTTTCATACTAACATGGATGAGACTACATATGTATAAGAGGCATTAGGTATGAATGATGCAAAATATTGGAAGATTTCTATGGATAAAGAAATGATATCTTTGAAAAATAATGATACATGAAATCTTGTACCATTTCTTGAAGGACAAAAATTTGTCGATTGCAAATGGGTTTTCAAAAAACATATTGGTTCAGATGGAGGTATTAAGAAGTACAAAGAAATGTTGGTTGTGAAAGGTTACTCTCAAGTTGAGGTTGTTGATTATGGTGAGATATTTTATCCTTTTGTAAAAATGACATCCATTATATTTTTGCTTTCTATTGCTGTTGCTTATGATTTAGAGGTTGATAAAATTGATGTGAAAATTACTTTCCTTCATGGTGACTTGGAGGAGGATATTTATATGACATAGTCAAAGCACTATGTGGTGAAATGAAAAAGTAATTTGGTTTACAAATTAAAGAAATATTTGTATGGGCTAAAATAGAGTCATAGGATGTGGTACCAAAAATTTGATACATATGTGTTGATTTTGAGGTTTGACCATTCTAAATCAGATCATTATGTTTATTATAAAATTGATGGTGATCATTTCTTGTTTATTGTATTATATGTTGATGATATGTTATTTATTGGTAAAGGGAAAGGTATGATTTCATAACTAAAGTCTCAACTTGTATCTAAATTTGAAATGAAATATCTTGGTGCAGCTAGACAAATTATTGGGATGAAAATTAGTAGAGACATAGTGAATAGAAAGCTATGGCTTGGCCAAAGTAAGTATGTCAATTCAATTTTATATAGGTTTAACATGCAGTATTGTAGACCACTGTCTGTTCCTTATTCAACTAGAATAAAGTTATCTATTTCAAATTTTCCAACATCCCCATCGAAGATGGAAGACATGAGTAGATTTCCTTACTAAAGTGTAGTTGGAAGTTTGATGTTTGATATGGTTTGTACTAGACTAGACATTTCCCAAGAAGTGGGAGTTTTTCCAAATATATGTCTAATCTTGGTAGAGTTCATTGGGATGTAGTTAAAAGATTCTTTAGATATTTTCATGATACCTTAGATTATTCCTTGTGTTATCATAGTAATTTGACTAAAGATGAGATTTCCCTTGATATTCATAGTTATGTTAATTCAGACTAGGTGATGTTAATAGTAGATGAACCACCAATGCTTATGTGTTTACTTTGTTTAGTGGTTCAATTTTTTGGATGAGTAAGCGACAGGTTGTGGTTTCTTTTTCCACTACTAAAGTTGAGTATATGGCAACTACTCATGCTTGTAAAAAAATCCATTTGGCTTAAGAGAATATGTTCATATATTGGAATAAAACAAGGTGTAGTGATAGTTTTTTGTGACAGTTAGAATGTGATCTATCTAGCTAAGAACCTAACATTTCAAGCCATGACCATGCACATTGATGTACAATATCATTTTGTTAGAGATATGGTCAAAGATGGAAGGGTGAAGTTGGTTAAGATAGAGACTTTGATGAATGTTGTTGATTCTTTAACTAAGCATGTGAGTACATAGAATTTCATATGGTATTTAGATTCTATGGGCATTCAACCCCTAGCAATTAAGAGATTATGTTTATACTCCATCTCATTCCTCTTGCAAGGTATTC
Source organism: Sequoia sempervirens (assembly GCA_007258455.2). Lineage (NCBI taxonomy): Eukaryota > Viridiplantae > Streptophyta > Pinopsida > Cupressales > Cupressaceae > Sequoia > Sequoia sempervirens. The sequence goes on from VDFB02271358.1 coordinate 365,934,519, forward strand.
AACAAAGTGGGATTTTTTTGGGAAAATGTGTCAAACTTTCAATTAAAAAAGGTTTATTGTTGATAGGTTAGTGCGAGCGAGTGTAGGGGGTACCCCCTTGCAAGGTCTAGGGGCTCATCCCTCGATTGGGGGGGGGGGGTTGGGGGTCATGCACCCCGATGGGTGTTCAGGGGTAGAGCCCCCAAAAGCCACATTTTATGGATATTTTATTATTGTAAATCTAGACTGTTCATCATTGGGTCTCAGATCTTATAGTAAATATTTTGTTGGCTTGTCTTTCCCTAGAAGACAACCCTATTTTAGAGTGGCATTGTATTACTTATGTGCATTGTGATGTATTCTAAGATTTTGATAGTGATTGTGTTGCCTCTAGATCTATGGTTGGTGATATTCCTATGAGAATCTTTCTCTGCAAGTATATTGTAATCTTCATACTTTTTGAATAATATATTGGGTGACTTTTGGAGTGTGAGGTTTTTCTCCTCAAAAGGTTTTCCCCACGTAAATTACTATTTTGTGGTATGCATGATATTTATATTTATTTTTGTTTAAGTTTTTGTAACTGTTGTAAAGAACTGTAAAGTTCTGCATTATCCTCCTCTCAATATTAGTATAGGAAGTTGTTCTACTACCTTAGCTTCCTTACAAGTGGTATTATATCTTGATCACCTTTGGTTTTGATTGTGGGTTGTTAGGTTTTTTGAACTAATATAGATTTGAGTGGGAGCTTGTGCAAAAGACACAATTTGATCTTGTTGCAAGAATTTTTAGATGGCAAATTCATCAAAGAGAATAGAGGTGGATAAATTTTTGAAGCTACAACTTGAAGCAAGAAAAGGAAGTAGAGGTCAAAACAAATGTATAACTTGGAATCTTCAAATTGGCAGTAACGTAGAGCAGGTCTATATAGAAGAAGTTTGTAATAAAAGTAGAGATGGGTGAAAATGAGCACAAATATTGTAGAATGTCTTCAATGTGTGGCTTTGCTTTTAGCATGAACTTTGAAATGAATGTTTCAATCTTCATTTCTTTCTCATCTTCATACATAGTGATGTGAGGAATCTCTATAAATCATATGCCAAGAGTGGAGGAGGCCAATCATTGTAACAAAAGGGGGTTGCTAGGATGTCCACATCCACTTGTTAATGATGATGATGATGGAGAAGCCATGAAATTCACAAATCCTCTTTGCAAACTTGTCCAATGGAAGAAAATGCCCCATCCCAATGTTGAGCAGGAAAATGATGACATGGGGCTTCTCCATCAAAGGCAGAGGAAAGCAAAAATTATAGGTATTGGAATTGTATATTGTAGGCACAAGTATAGGCACAAGCTATAATTGTGGTGCATTCATATAGATGTCATCGTTGCTTTGTGAAAATCCCATCTTCATTAATGAAGATGGCCCAATGGTGGGGTATGTTCCTATGGTTTGTGTAGGCATTGATTATTTCAATGTTATATTTAAAATTTATTTTTAATAAATATAAATTAAGTGTACTTTTATATATATGCATTGATTTTTTCAAAGTTATGTTTAAAATTTATTTTAATATATATTTCGTGTATTTCTTATAATTTATGTTGTTAGGTATTAATATTTATTATAAATGTTCATTGTCAAAAGTTAATGTTTGAAATTTAAAATTAGTTTTAAGATACATCATTTTTTTTAAAATAGTAAAATAATATATAGTATATTATTTTAATGTGTATAGGTGTGAAATGACATATATTCATTTTCTATTCATATATGTCAAAGATTTATATCAAATGTCACATATACATTTTTTCTTATTAATATTTAAATATATTTTAAATTACAATTTATAATCTTTTTATTTTAATATTATACTTCCTAGATCATTCTATGTAAGGGTGACATATATCTAGACATTAGAATATATATTTGACCATATTTATTAATTAAATGAAAATAAAAAAATATATTGTATTTTGATTTTGAATTAATTAATTAATACTATCAAATGAATGTTTTATGTCTACATAGACAATACTCTATGGAAGAGAGATTTGTTCAAGATATCAAGACTATAATAACTTCTAATACCAATATGTCCAAGTACTACTCCATTGTTCATTTATTATGTTGAATGCCTCTAACAACTAAAAAATTATGTGTAGACACCTAAAATATGACCTTACTCAACCACACGTCATTGTAGCCTATCCTTAGCCACTAATTAAATAAATATCTATTATTCTCATCCATTCTCATCTTTATCATAATCCCTTAATTAAATAAATATTATTTATTTAATAAATATCCCTTATCCTTATCTTTTAATTAAATAAATAATATTAATATTTATTTAATTATTATCTCTTCATGGGATCTCATTAATTAATTAAATTTAATTAATTAATTAATTCTCCCTTTTTCCCAAATCCCCCAATTGAATTAATTAATTGATTCCTAATTAATTAATTAATTTAGTCTAATTAATCCATATTATCTTTTCTTCCATTATTTAATTCTCATTTATCCTTTATCCTTGTCCATCTAATCCTAGTTCTTCATTTTGTTCAGATGGATAATAATATAAATTTGTCCCCATTTGACAAGTGTCCCCTTCACATGTCTAACTAACTACATTCCTAGATTCATTGAACCTAGACATCTAGCCAAAATTCAAACTACCTTTTAATCCTATCCATTCATCATCATTTAACCTCTTAATCCTAGCCATTTCCATAAGGATTTTTGTCCTTATCCCCACCCTAAACCTAGATCATATTTATCATTTGGAATTTGTCATATGATTGTATCCATGATTCAAACCCTAATCCTCCTTCAATCTTAGCCATCCATCATCAATCATTTCTAGCCATTTATTTTTACATCTTAGAATTTCATACTTAAATGATGTTGTTTCTATCTCTTATCTTGCAATCATTATCAACCATATCAAGTTTATGCTACACAATTGAGAAAGCTACATATCAACATCAAGAGAAAATCAAATAGAATAAGGGTGCAATCTATTTTTGCTCATCAAGGAGAGAAGCAAAGATTCAAGGTGAAGGTATTGTGTTTTTGTATTACTTTTATCTTCCTTTTGGCATGCCCCGTTGGACCTCTCATCCCTTTTTTAACATTTTTGTGAATTTTTTATGGGTTTTGGTGATATAGGTGTCATTTTTTGAACTTAGACTATGAAGTGGAACCTTTTCTACACAAAGTGGCACCTTCATAGTCTAAAGTGGCACCTATGCATCATGAAGTAGAGCCTTCATCACCTAGAATTGCACTTTCATTCTACTAACAGTATTTGATAATTTTTGTAAGGAAAGCTTAGGTGTGAAACAAACTCTCCTAATGCCAAAGCCTCAAGGAAGAATGCAAATATGCCTTTAAAATTTTACAATTACAGTCCAATAAGATGCACATGAAAAGATTTAACAGAAAAGAGATATTAACACATACACAATTGAACACCAATTTTTACGTGGGAAAATCCTTATGGGAGAAAAACCTACCACACCAAGAAAAGCCTCTTTGCATTACAGTAACAAAAGATTACATACATAGATCAGACTTATCTTTCTAATGTCAAATTACAACAACAACATTCACTAATCAATCTTGTACAAAACATTAATCTTACAATGCTCTCAGACAACAATGAATTCACTCAGAACAAATTCCATGTTCAAAATCGAAAAAATATTTATAGTCGTCTTCTTCACACTATCCTCCAAACTATTCATTCTTTGATCATCTCCAATCATAGTCATTTCCTTCACAACCTGTTCACCTTCCACACAGGAACGGTCATAATTGTTCAACTACCAAAGAATCGAATTCCTCTTCTCTCATTGGCTCAAAAAACTCCACATAGGACAAACATTCAGTCAAAGAAGCATCGACAAGAGTTTCTCTATTCACTAAGAGTCTTTTAGTCATATCAATATTCATACATATCGGCGAGAGGAAAACCATCAGCAAGAGTTCTCAGCAAAATTTCACCTCATCGAACTATTGATCCTTCCTTATAGTCTCCACCATACACGTGTCCACTTCTCGTGCATTTCTGAAGCATCAAACTGGAATCTACAATATTCCCTACAAGTCTCCCGAAACTCCAGAGTGGTCCCCACTTCCATTGGTTCATTTAATCTCAGTCGTTCCCCGTAATCCCGCAATGACCCCATCACAAAGCTATGGTTGATCGCAATATCACAAGTGAATGCCACATGTTCCATCAAATGAATCCAATTCACTTGATCGCTGATCAATCGTCACTTGATCTCAACAGTTGTCCGCTATTGTGTGATTAGAAGTTGCAAGATCTTTAACGATCATGAAATCATGGGAAATTGCCATGTGTCTCAATTGATAATGCCGAAGGAATAAAGGAAGTGACTTGGTAAAGTAATTAGCCGATAATGAAGAAATTCAGTCATTCGAGAAGTTAGAGAACTTTCAAACTTTGCGACAAAGAAGAAAGTCAGATAGTCGGGGAATTATAGAACTTTCAAACTCCGCAAAAAAGTTCCAAACTTTGAAACTTCAGCGATCGGCCGACAATGAAGACAAACAGTGATACAACCCAGCAAGTTGAGGCACAACTTTCCAACAATCTCCCACTTGATGAAGACTTATTGGCTTCCTTCAAACTCCAAGTTAATGAAGGTCATGGGCTCCAAGGCCCATAGAACTGGCACACCACCTGAACTTGTTTGTGCTCACTGGTTTCGTCAATGCATCTGCAAAATTTTCTAGAGTATCCAATTTTACTAAAGAAACCTTTCCATCCTCCACCATATCTCGCACAAAATGATACTACACATCAATATGTTTCATCCTGGCATGGAAAGTAGGAGTTTTCGCCAAACAAATAGCACTCTAACTATCATAGTAAATTGTAATTATTCCTGCATCAAACCCAATGTTAGAACACAAATGTTTTAACCATATTGCTTCTATAGAGGCATGTGTTGCTTCCATGTATTCTTCCTCTATAGTGGAAAAAGTGACTACAACCTGCCGCTTACTCATCCAACTAATTGCACCACCATTCATCATGAAAGTATATCCACTGAGGCATCTTCTACTGTCAATGTCCCCTGCCCAATCAGAATCCACATAGCCTCAAATATTACAAGTCTTCTGTGATTCAACCAAATTTCCATGGTAACACAAAGCATATTCTGAAGTGCCCTTCAGATATCTAAATACTCTTTTCATAGCATCCCAATGTGTCCTAGGATTTTCCATAAAATGACTAAGAACTCCCACTGCTTGGGAAATGTCTGGACTTGTACAAACCATTGCATACATTAAACTACCAACTGCACTAGCATAAGGCACTATGGTCATGTCCTCCATCTCAGTAGGAGATTTTGGACAATCTTCAACAAATAGCTTTGTTCCCTACAATACTGGAAAAACTAGCTACTTGCATTCAGTCATACAAAATCTCTCCAGAATAGTTTTTATATACTTACTCTGACTAATCCAAATTTTTCTACTCTTCCTGTCCCTGGTTATTTCCATTCTCAAAATATACCTGGCTGCACCAAGATCTTTCATTTTAAACTTTGCAGACAACTGAGATTTTAGATCAGAAATCATTAACTTACTATTGGCTATGAACAACATATCATCAACATAGAGAGCAATAATAAGAACACGATCATTTTTAGCTTTGAAGTACACACAATGATCAAATTTTGATCTTACAAATCTCAATGACAAAACAAAAGTGTCAAACTTCTGGTACCACATTCTAGGAGATTGTTTTAACCCATATAGAGATTTTTTCAACTTGCAAACGAGATTTTCTTTACCTTTTTCCACAAAGTGCTCAGGCTAGGACATATAAATTTCTTCTTCAAGGTCACCATGAAGAAATGTTGTCTTCACATCCATCTACTCAACCTCTAAGTCATATGCTACTGCAAGTGACAAAATAAATTTGATAGATGTCAGCTTAGCTATAGGAGAAAAAATTTCTCCATAATCAATTCCCTCTACTTGGGAATACCCCTTCGCAACCAACCTCATCTTATACTTTTTCACACTGCCATCCAGACCTATTTTCTTTTTAAATACCCATTTGCAGCCGACAAATTTTTTTCCTTCAAGAAAGGGCACCAAACTCCAAGTATCATTCTTTTCTAATGATGCCATTTTTTCATTCATGGCTTCCAACCAAGATTTTGAATCCGACATTTTAAATGCCTCTTTCACAGTCCTAGGCTCATTAGTGCTAGAAATTAAAGCATAGGCACAAGTAGAATCTAACATAGAAAACCCATACCTATTAGGTTGCTTATTTTCACATGTTGACCTCCTCACAGGCTGAGGCTGAGGTTGTTCTTCTTCTTCAGAACTCTTAGAATTACTTGAGCTCTCCTTAGTTTCAGGTATATTTTGAATTTTCAATTCCTCTTTCTCTGGTGTCGGAGGAATTTCAGCTACATCCTTTTTAATTTTTGATTTCATCTCTGAGTGTAGATCCAAAGTAGAAGGCTTTAGCTCATGAAAAATAACACTTTTACTGTAAAAAACCTTCTCTGTATCAGGATTCCAAAGCTTGTAACCTTTTATGCCAACACTATAGCCAATAAAAATACATTTAACAACTTTTTTCTCTAATTTAGGTCTTTTTTCATTTGGCACATATGCATATGCCTCATAGCCAAAGACACAAATATGTCTTAGAGAGGGCTTCTTTCCAGACCATGCTTCCAAAGGTGTTTTCTCAACAAGAGCAGAATTAGGAGAACGGTTTATCAAGTAAGATGCTGTCACAACTGCCTCAGCCTAGAACTTATTGAGTTTAGAGAGGTGATTTTATAGGCAATTAACCCTATTCACCCATTAATACCTCATCATAGGCCGACATGAAGCAATATTAAACTTAAATTTCACATTTTTTCTCACTCAAAGGTCAAAATTGAGCCAAATGGGACTCATTTTCCATCCATGGTGAATGGGTCCCACCTAGATGGGACTAATTCACCATGCATGGTGAATGGGTCCCACATGGGCCAATTTGATAGCTAAGATACCAGGAGATAAAGAAATAAGGTATAAATTGCAACTTTGTTAGGTATTTGATCAATTCAACCCTCGGGATGCACAATATGGATTGATAGGGGCCTATTAGTGATGATGTTAATGTAAAATAGGGCTTGTAACATAGAATTTAATGTGAAATTGTGATTAAATACACTTTACAATACTAAAATGAAGTCTGCATAGCCTAGGAAGGCACAAGAATGAATGTGAATGTGCAAGACACATTACAACACTATATTTACCTATATTTACTTATTCCATTGTACCATATGCATCCTCGCTTTTTTGCAATGCATCTATGATTGTCTCATGATTTTCAATAGAAAATTTCCATAGCACTTTATTTGTAGGTCTTCCATGATATCGATCTAGTTTTATATTTGTTGCCACCACAAAATGTGAATAATGTATAATCTTTTTATTCATTTCATAATCTTCGAATGCAGGTAGACCATTCATCCTTGTCAGGTATTTTTGTAGCCAAGTGCCAACAACCACCACCAATCCTATTGGAAAACATGAAAACCATCATCAAATAAGTTCTCAAAATTTTCTTAAGGGGATCAAAGACCCTTTGTAAAAATTTGCTTAAGGGGATCAAAAACTTGTTATCGAAATTTGTTGAAGGGGATGTCTTAAGGGGATCACCTACTTGTTGGATAATGATAGCCACCATCATATTCTCGAGGTGATTTTAGCTTATGTTTAGTTTCCACACAATGATCCAACCAATATTTTGTTTCCTCTTCATTCCCCTCAGGTGCAACAACATACACATGTCTTGCAAACAAAATTTGATTTAATAACTTGTACATATCCATATAAATAATTTAGTATTAAAAAATAACTTAATAAAGTGAAATAAAATAAAATAAATTGAATTAAATTACCTTCTTGTACAAATTCAAAAACACGGTCATAGTCTTAAAATGCAAACACTTGATCATTTTCTTCCATAGTTATTTCATAATGATCATGTGCTTGTGTAGGTGTCAATGATCTTTTCTCCCACTATTCAACCCATTATGTATTTTCACATGCTTCCCAATCTCTTGAGATACAAAACTGATAAAAACATGCAAGCTCCCTTGTCCAGATAGTCCATGTACTTGCTATCAAACTCCGAAATGAATGCCATTTAGTAGTTCCATTGATTGTCTCATAATCAACTCTAGGTAGAATGTTCTCTTCTTCAACCAACCAAAAGAATCGATGAACTGTAGAGTACTCACTTGAACCAGGTGCAAATAATCTTGTATTACACCAATCCACAATCCCACACGCATCTTTAAATTTTATTGCATCCTTGAATTTTAATTGTTCTCTAGCAAGAATTCTTTTGACACATGCACCAACTCCATCATGTTCTCCTTTACCATGCCCAACTTTAGAAAAACTCCATATATGTTGGACATTAAGTTCCTTGTGAACCCTACTTAACCAATAGAACATTCGATCATTTTTGAACTACCTCATACAATTATCTGACCATATGAGATATTTTGTCATCTAGATTCCTCTTTCTCTTAAATCTCTATAAAATATATTGAAACAGTATTGAACAAACTCTGACAAGTGTAACCAGTTGTCACTAAAATAAAAATGATACTCCCTCAAAAAATTTCTATCATCCTTAGTGCTATCATCTACATGTCTATAAACAATATGGACAAACATAGCTACTTGCACTGAATTATAATATTGTGATTGAATTTCCCTTTGCAGAGCTAGAGTATAATTTTCTGCAAAATCAACCACTGAAAGTATAGTACCAATTGGAAATGTGTTTCTACATGCACAAAATTTTCCATCAAGCCATCAAGCATGTTGAGAGTGCATGACATATTTTGGTACAATCTTATTCTTAAATTCACTCATGAATTTCTATACACTAACTTTTTCTATAACGAAATAACAATGCTTTCCTATTTTTCCATCTTTTAAAGAATAGTGAACATTCTTAAATCTTTTAACATCTACTAATTTTTGTCCAAAATCATTATCAACACTTCCATGCATGCAAATTCTTAAGAATGAAATGTTTCCATAGCTAAAGCAATGTCCAGAAATACAAGAACTTAAATAAAAAAAATTACCATTAGATCTTTCACAAAACAAACCTAATATAAGCTCCCTTATTTCTTTAGGTGGCATATTAATACCACATTCCTATATAATCATGTTAGTATGCAAGGTAAAATGTATATATTGAAAAACATCAGAAAAATAATGAAATTGAATATGCATTTTACAAAAAGATATTCGTTTCTTATTAACTTTTACATACCAGGGTTTACATTTTTCAAAAGACCTTTGACTTACTTTAATATTACCAGGTAACACTAAATCACCACAAAATTTTCTATAAAATTCACTTTGTGTTGTATCTCATAGGTGTTTTGGGTGAGGATTGTGAACTTTGAACCCCACCCTTAATTTTAAAACATATCTAGCATTAGATGAAACCCTAGCATTATCATGCTAGTATTTTTTGATCAAAGATTTAATTTCGACATTCAATTTCATATCAGACCTTGAGAGTTGACCACTGAAACTCCAACACTGGTTGATAGAATAATTTTCTATACTTTCTCTTCTTTTTTCCACTCTTAGCAATGTTTTAGGATGCATTTTTAAAACTTCACTAATATTTCTTATCATTCTTTTATTCAAAGTTTCTTTATTAACTATGGAAGTTGTTATAGTTCTTCTTGCTGCATTTTTATCTTTAGATCAACTATTTTTCCCAATAGATTGAATGACACTAGCAACAATAGACATAATATGTTTTAATGATTGATCTTTTCTTTTTGGTTTAACAAAAAAGCCTAACCTTTTCATTATTTTCTTCATTTTTTGCATTCACATCAATTGCATCATTGGTTGACATTGAAATGCAAGTTTTTAACAATAAAAGAATTTTTTGTATATTTTATTCACATGTGTTCTTATTTTCCTCCAAGAAATCTGACCAAGAAGATTATCCAAAACATCACTTTGAATTTTTTTAAAAAATATTTTTATTAAATTCAACATCACATTATAGATTTTCATTTTCATTTTTATTTTTATTTTCATTTTCATTTTCAACTTCAAAATGATTTACATTTTCATTTTCATTTTCATCAACAAAATAGTTTTCATTTTCATTTTCATCAACGAAATGGTTTTCATTTTCATTTTCAACAAAATATTTTTCATTTTCATTTTCAACAAAATATTTTTCATTCTCATTTTCATTTTCAACAAAATATTTTTCTTTTTCATTTTTGACAAATTCTATAAAAGTATCATCTCTTCGAATATTATCATGAATTTCAACATCGTGAAGTCCAACATCTTGTAGAAATTCTACATACAAATTTACCATTTCACTAACATGTGGATTTGAAGATGTACTTGGATTTGTGCATCTTGAAACATTCTCCATAGCATTGAAAGAGGGATTTGAAGACATAGTGGGACTTGCTTGTATAATCATATTCTTTTCCAAATTGACTTGCAAATTAGCTTCGTCTACAACCATGGTCTCCTCAATTTTTTCATCTTCAATAGTTGTGGAATTGGATGCTTCACCATCATTCATTGATTTAATTCTCATTCTTCTTTCTTTTTTTCTTTGTTTCTCCTTCTCTCTCTTTGCTTCAATTTCTTTAGGAGTCAATGTCTTCCTATCTTTCCTCTTATTACAAGCTTGTGATCCCATGATTATAAAATTTTGAAGCACAAATGAATGTCAATAGTGAATTAATTCTTCAAAAAATTCAATACAAATTGCAAGTTGAAGACCTATAAGGACAAAATTATTCCTCTTGTGTTCCTCAAAACAAGTAGAAAATTAGCACAATTCCACTTAAAAAACTATTTTCTTCATGCCTCCTTTCAAAAATTCAATCCATATTGCAAGTTAAAGACCTTTTGTTCCTCCAAACGAGTACAAAACTAACACAATTCCACTTCAAAAATGGTTTACATGATGCCTCCTTTGAAAAAATCAATCCAAAATGCAAGTTCACCACTTGTAAAGACAAAACTTGATGAAAAATAGCCCAATATGTCACAGTTGGCTGTACATGTGAAGTTGCAAACATCATAGTAAACTTTTCCAGTAAATTAAAAAAAAAGGTTACAAACAAAAAATATCCCATTTATAAAACAGGATCATGTTTATTACAAACGAGATCCCATTTCCTTGTCAGAGGTCACCACATTTAACATTAAGAAATGGGATCTCAATTTACAAAATGAGATCCTGTTTCTAAAAAAATTGAAATTCCATTTGCTTTGTGGTTGGGTTTTTCACTCATATTTTGGTTTAGGAAAATCATTGGGAATCCAAACCTAGGCCTTCAACCTAGTTTGACCTACAAGTTGAAGGTCCTAACAATGTCAGAGAAAAATACTGAGTTTGGACATATGGCTAAAGACTTTTTTGCAGAATTTTTTGATGAAATTAAAACCCATTATAGATGAGACAGTGCAGATTCCAAATATGTATTTTTTTTCTATTGGATTATTTTTTCTATTTTTCAATTATTTTTTGATGAAACTAGTCCATAAACTTTAAATATCATGGTTTCTTACTATTTTAATAACTTTTTATCAACATAACATTTTCACAAATGGATTGCATGAGAACATACTTTAGACAATTCTTTTCAATTTAAAAAAAATAAAAAAATGATAAGTTTAGGTCATCTTATATGCGACGTACATGATGATTTTTCAAAATGACAAATATGGATAATAAAAAATTAACCAAAAAAAATTCAATAAAAAATTACAAAAAAATATTGAAAATGTGCTTCAGTGAGTCACAAATCTTTCCCCAAAAGGATTTAGAAAAATATGATAATTTAGGTAAAAATACATGGATGTACACGTGCATTGTATGATAAAAAAAAGTGACTTTTAAATAGTGGTTTTTTAGAAACCCCTATTGAAACTCAATTTGTACCATCTAGGTGTGTCATAGAAAAATGGCTCCTTGTCATTTTCATGGCCTTTTAGGTCTTTCTTCATGATGTTTGGTCTATTTTTCTTTGATTTTATGTTGTAATGTGGCTCAAACATGCATATTTAGGTACTAAAATTGAAATAATGATGTCTTGTGAAGTGTTGTAAAACATTTATACACTTTTCTAGACTCTATTAATTACAATTCACCTAAAAAATACTTTTTCATCACTTATCAATTCCTATTTTGAAGTGTTGTAAAGTCTTGTAACAAGATTTCACGCTTTTCTAGGCATAATTTCACTATTTACACATTTATTTTTTTTGTAACACAAGGGTAGACAACTGAGAAGGGGGTGAATCAGTTGTCACATAAATTCAAAACTTATTAAACTTATTAACCCTTATCCTCATATTTGATTAATAACAATGAAAGAAATAATCATCATCACATCAGAAACACACTTAACACCAATATTTTTTACATGGAAACCCTATTAGGGGAAAAACCATAGTGGAGGTCAGTCCACAAGATTATACCTTATTAAAATTATAAAGAATGAAATGGGTAATGCACATGCATTCAAGAACACTTGCTAGAGCTCACTTCTGAATTACAACAAGGCTTACTACCCAAAGGAAGACACATTGTCTTACAAAAAGATTCAGATTACATCTGTTGGGATTTGAACTCAGAAAATAGCATCTGTTAATTCCTAATTATAGTTTCGGTTAAGCACATAAACACTTGTTCACTCTTCTTCACTCTTCTTCACACTCTGCTATTCCTTTAAATGATTTAGAACATTATTCATGCACACACTTGCAAGCACACAACCTCAAATGGAATAAACAATCACTTATATTATCTGCAACAAGAAATTAAATCGCTACATGTCAGCTTCAACAAAATGAACATAAACTATCGGCCCAAATCAATAACAATTATAATGTGAATCAACTAAGGTTGATCACAACATAGTGAAGACCCAAAATAACATTCTCGAACATGAACCACTTTCAAAAATTATTCCTTGAAGATCCACAACACGCTACAGCACCTTGTCGGACATGAACATGAAAAAAATGAACATGCAAGAGAAAATCACAGATCATGAGGACAACGATCAATGCAGATGTGCAACATAGATAGAGCATGATCTAGAAACATCTACAAAAATCTTGAATCACTAGAGAAGCATCCACAACAACTGAACTTAGTAGAATCATATCATCGTCATTCAGGAACACCAACTAAGGCAACAAAAAAACTAACAGAACACAAATATTCATAACTCGATCAAATACTCATGTGGATCTCTAAAAATCAATGTGGATAAACTATATATACTTGAAAAGAAACCATTTAATGCACAACCTTTGATAATCAATGTACTAAACTCACTGACAGATTGAACTTCACTTCACTACTGCAACCTACAACTCATTTTTTACAATTTTCTCAATATCCTCGACATATACAACCTTAAACACATTAATGCGAATAGTGTTGACATCAATGAAAACCACATATCAACAACAAAACCACAACATCAAATAATCTCCCCCTTTGGAGTTTATGGCAACACATGATGTGAAAAACACCATCAACGCAACTATCTTTAGCACTTACTCCCCCTTAGGTTCTAACTCTTCTCTTCTCAACTCATGAATCTTCTCCCCAGATAATTCATAGTTTTTCACATGACTCTTCTCCCTTTTGAAATAAAGGACAAAGATCTCTTTTCTACACACAAGCTTTGAACCACATATCTAAACATCTGAACATCTGACTACTCCCCCTGAGTAGCAACTACCACAACATCAATCTGGATCAAGATATGACTATGAAATGCACGAACTGATGCAAAGAAATGCATCTTTAGTTCTGATTAGGAGGGATAATCACCCCTAACTTCCCTATGAGATACTCAAAAGTATCCTTAGGCAGTTGCTTGGTAAAGATGTCTGCAATCTATTCCTTAGTAGGCACATACTCCAATCTGACTTCCTTTTCACTCACCTTCTCTTTCAAAAAGTGAAACTTGATAGATATATGCTTGGTCTTTGAATGCAACACCGGATTCTTAGAAATGTTAATAGCACTTGAATTATCACAAAATATAGTTATAGGATCATCATACACAACTCTGATATCTTTCAACATTTGCTTCATCCACAATACTTGAGTACAATTGTTAGTAGCAACAATGTATTCTACCTCTATAGTAGATAACAAAATGGAATTCTACTTCTTACTCAAAGATTAAAAGTAGCTTCTTTCCCAAGAAAAATGCACCACCCCTAGTACTTTTCCTACCATTTGCATCTCCTCCCTAATCAACATCAATAAAGGCACTCAAAGTAATATCATCATCTTTAGGATACCACTAACCAAGATGAATTATCCCCTTCAAGTATCTGAAAATCCTCTTCACAACTATCATATGAGATTCCTTAGGATCAACTTGAAATCTTGCAACAATACATACGACATTCATGATATCAGGCCTAGTTTGAGTCAAATAAAGCAATCCACCAATCATTGATCTATATCTAGCTTGATTTTCCTTCAGAGAATCATCATCTATTGTCAACTTGCATTCGGTCAACATAGGTGTACCAACTGGCTTTGAATCTTCCATACCAAACTTCTTCAAAAATTCTTTCACATAGTTGGACTAAGATATAAAGATCCCTTTATCTAACTGAGTAATTTGCAATCCTAGAAAGAATTTTATCTCTCCAATCATAGACATCTCAAACTCACTCTGCATATCATCATCAAAATTCATGCACAAACCATCATCTCCTCCAAAAATGATATCAACAAATACTTCCACAATCAAATATTTATCATCATCAATCTTGAAATAAAGATTACTATCAACAGTACCTTTATTAAATCCAAGCTTCAACAAATACTTATCCAATCTGGCATACCAATCTCTAGGGGCTTTCTTAAGTCCATCCAATGCTGTCTTCAATTAGAAAACCATGTCTCCTTGATTAGTCAATTGAAATCCATCAGGTTGCTCAGCATACACCTCTTCTTCCAATTCACCATTTAGAAATGTTGACTTGACATCCATTTGATAAACCTTGTAGTTTTTGTAAGCAATGTAAGAAAGAAATAGTCTCACAGCTTCAATCCTAGCAACAGGGGCAAAAGTTTCTTCGAATTCAATTCCTTCCATCTAAGAATATCCTTTACACACTAGTCTTGCTTTGTTTCTAACATCTTCACCTTGCTCATTCAATTTGTTTCTAAAGACCCATTTAGTTCCAATTACATTTTTGTCCTTAGGTCTAGGAACAAGAATCCATGTATTATTCTTCTCAATTTGTCATAGTTCTTCTTTCGTTGCTTCCTCCCAATGTTTCATCTTTGCATGCTTCATTCACACTATTAGGCTCAGTCTTTAAAATCAAACAGTATTGTTCTAAAATGTTTCTCCTAGATTGGAAACCTTTGTTCTTATCACCTATGATCTAATCTTCTGAATGTTTTAATCTTACATACCTTGGAGTCTTAGGATATTCTTGAACTTCAAGCTCTTGTGATCATGCTTCTGCACTTCCACTAGTTTCTCCTTCCTCTTTATTTTCTTGATTCATTGGAATGATTTGAACTTGATTTTAAGTATGAACCTTCTTTCCTGAATTGTCATTTTGATCATCTGAATCATATCCATAGGTCCTAGATGGCATAGCTATGTCTTTATCAACCTTTACATTTTCACTTTCAACCATTTTTCTCAATATCTTATTGTAACACCAGTAGACCTTTCTTTTAGTGGAATAACCAAGAAAGATACCTTCATCACTCCTAGCATCAAACTTTCCTATATCTTCATCTCTTCTAAGAAAGCATCTACTCCCAAATATTTTGAAGTACCTAACAATAGGCTTGTGACCAAACCATAGCTCAAAAGGAGTCTTACTAGTATCACCTTTAATTTTTACCCGATTGAGAATGTAAACATCAGTACTCTCATCAACTTCTCTCCAATAGATATGGGGAACATTTCCTTCTAGCATCATAGTCCTAGCAGCATCTTGAATTTTCCTATTCTTCCTTTCCACAACTCCATTTTGTTGAGGGGTCCACAGTGCAAATAATTGTCTCTTTATTCCAAGTTCTTCACAAAAAGAATTAACTCATCAGAAATGAATTCACCACCTCTATTCGATCTCAAAAATTTAATATTTATACATGTTTCTATCTCAACCATAGCCTTAAAGATCTTAAACTTCTCTAGAGCTTTAGATTTCTCCCTTAAGAAAGTAACCCACATCATTCTAGAATAATCATCAATGAGTAACATGAAATACCTATAACCTTGCAAACTTCTAACTCTAGAAGGAAAACACAAGTTAGTATGCACAAGCTCCAACAATTCATTTGAAAAATGTTGTTTACTCTAAAATGAAATTCTAGTTTGTTTCCCTAATTGACATTCCTTGCATATAGTATTAGTAGGTTTCATCAACTTAGGAATATCTCTCACAACCTTAGTAGAACTTATCTTGATAATGTTATCAAACTTAACATGACACATTCTCGTATGCCATAACCAACTTTCATCAACTCAAGAGCAATCAAACAAATTTTACTAGAAGCACTCAAGTGAAAGATATTACCTTTTGTTTATGTACCTAATGCAATCATATTTTCAGAACTCCCCAATATTCTACACTTTCCATCCTTGAACTGAAGATTGTATCCCTCATCTACCATCTGTCCAACACTCAAATTATTATGCTTCAAACCTTCCACATTTAGGAAATCATCAGTAAATTATGCTTACCATCAAGAGAAATGCATCCTCTACCACAGATCACAATTGCTTTATCATCACCAAATCTCACAACACCGCCATCATAATTTTCTAGGCTCACAAATTTTCTTTTATCACTTGTCATGTGATGAGAGCATCCACTATCAATCACCCATTCATCTTTCTCTTCAACTTGAGTAGCGAGGGCTTTTGCCACATTTGTACAACTAGCAAATTCAGTAGGCACAATATTATTTTCCTTGACAACAATAAATACCTATTCATCCTCACTTCCATTTCCTTTATTAGATTCATCATCTGTCACACCTTCATCAGCAACATAATAACACTTCCTTTGAAATCTAGGCTTATTAGGTCTTGGATTACTCTTTCTGAACACCTTGATGCAAAATTCCCTATCTTATTGCAAAAAAAAAATTAATATGCAAATTTCCTTTATACTTACCTTGTCCTTTGGCTTCCCTTTTGACAATAAGTGCTTCAAGCTCATCCATTTCTCTCTCTTCTTCAATCTATCTCATTTCCTCCTCATACTTGAATACTTTTCTAGAAGAGATTTCACCCAGATCATATCTCTTTTTATCTCTTCTGGAAGTAGTAGCTTTGAATGTAGAATCTACCTTAAAGGTTGGGAATCACTAAATTCACTCAACTCAAAAGACGTAAGCTTACCAATCAACATATCTTTGGTCACATTTGTCATAGTTTGGAGCTCTTCAATCACTATAGCTTTGACTTTGTATGTAGCAGGCAAGGATCTAAGCACTTTAGCAACAATCTTTGATTCTTCCAACTTTTCACCAACACATCTAATACCACACACAAGTTCATTCACTCTTTACATGAAAGTAGTAATATTCTCATCATCACCCATTCTCAACATTTCATATTTCCCTTTTAGACTTTGTAACTTAGCAATCTTCACATTAGCATCACCTTCATACAAAGTTTCCAACTTTTTCCAAATCTCATAAGCAGTCTTCAAATCCATCACATTTGTCATCTTAGAATTAGTCAAAGCACTCAACAATGCTTCCTTAGCCCTGATATTATATTCAACATCCCTAATCTCAGCAGTAGTATTAGGACCATTTTGTGGAATAACATACCTATTACTTGTAATGCTCTAGTAGGGTTCCCCAATGCATCTCAGATGACACTCCATTCGAGTCTTCCACAAAGAATAATTTGTTCCATCAAATCTCATACTATCCTTATTGTATGTCACCATCCTGGATCACCTCAAGTTTTTAAACTTCTTCCAAGGAACCTGCTCTAATACCAATTGTTGGTAACACAAGGGCAAACAATTGAGAGGGGGGTTGAATCAGTTGTCATAGAAATTCAAAAATTATTAAACTTTAATAGTTACCATTATTCTCATATTTGATTAATAACAATGAAAGAAATAATCATCAACACACATAACACCAATATTTTTATGTTGAAACCCTATTAAGGGAAAAACCACGGTGGAGGTCAGTCCACAAGATTATACCCTGTTAAAAGTATAAAGAATGAAATGAGGAATGCACATGCATTCAAACAAACTTCCTAGAGCTCACTACTCAATTACAACAAGGCTTACTTCCCAAAGGAAGACACACTGTCTTACATAAAGATTCATATTACATATGTAGGGATTTGGACTGAGAAAATAGCATCTGCTAATGCCTGATTATAGTTTTTGTTAAGCACATGAAAACTTATTCACTCTTCTTCACTATTCTTCACACTCTACTCTTCCTTCAAATTATTTAGAACATTATTCACACACATACTTGCAAGAACACACCCTCAAATGGAATAAACAATAGCTTATATATATTTGCAACAAGAAATTAAATTGCTACATGTTGGCTTCAATAAAATGAATATAAACTGTCAGCCCAAATCAATAACAATTATCAATGTGAATCAACTAAGGTCAGCCACAACATAGTGAAGACCCAAAATAACATTCTCTAACATGAACCACTTTCAAAAATTATTCGTCGAAGATCCACAACACACTACAACACCCTGTCAGCCATGAACATGAAAAAAATGAACACGCAAGAGAAAATCATGGATGGCAAGCACAACGACCAATGTAGACATGAAAAATAGATAGAGAATGATATCGAAACATCCAAAAACATCTTGAATCACTAGAGAAGCATCCACAACAACTGAACTTACTAGAATCATAACATCTTCATTCAGGAACACCAACTAACGCAACAAAAAAATTGACCAAACACAAATCTTCATAACTCAATCAAATCTTCATGCAGATCTATGAAACTAAATGTGGATAAACTAGATATACTCAATAAGAAACCCTTTAATCCATAACCTTTGATCATCAATGTATTGAACTCACCTCGAAAGACTGAACTTCACTTGACCATTGACAACCTACAACTCATTTATTACAATTTTCTCAATATCCTCGACATATACAACCTTAAACACATTAATGCCAATAGTGTTGACATCAATAACAACCACATATCAGCAACACAACCACAAAATCCAACATTCTTATGCTTTATTTGACCCCTTTTTCCCCTTATAAGCCTCAATTAAGTGTATTTTTGAATGTAAACCCGACAAACAACATTAAATGTGACTTAATTCCTGACACCCACTTTCAAGGTCAAGGTGGGACCCATTCACCATGGGTAGCGAATGAGTCCTCCTTGGCTCCAAAATTCAAAAAAAAAAAAATTTCCTTTTGGGTTTTTATTCAAAATCACTTGATGTCGCCCTGTGATGAAGTATAAAAGGGTTACTAAGGCACAAGTGTGTGTAAATAAGTGTTTTTACATCCATTCTAACCCCCATCAACATCAATTCATCAATTTCACTTATTCACTCATTCACTCAAGCATTCAAGCACTTTACATCATCAGTTCAAGCATAAATCAAGCATTTTGAAGCATCCATTGACATAGCCTCAGATTTTCTTCAACAAGGGTTTAGTAAGCTGATAACACTTGCATGTTATTTGTTTATCATTCTCTTTCATTTCATTATTTCATTAGGGGTTTGATTACCAAAGTGGGGTTTGACCAAGGAAACCCCTATTCTCTAACCCTTAACCATTTTCCCCCTTTTGCATGTGTTTTTGCAGACTTGTGCATGCATACTTAACAAGTATTAAGTGTTGAAGAGTGGTTAACGAGAAAAAAAGGTGCCTCAAGTCAAATCAACCATATTTCAAGCTTAGAGAAGGTATTATGTCCATTTTTTTTATAGAATTGACTTCAGTAACCCGACAAGCAGACATCCTCAAATCTAGTGTTGCTAATTTGTCTCTTGATTTCTTAGAATTCTGGGAGAGGACTAATTCCCCACCAGTGGCAAATGAGTCCCACTTTAAGGCTAAAAATCTAAGTTTTGTCAAATTCTAAATCCCAACACTCAAAAATCTGTTCCTGATAATTTTCATTAGAAGTAGGACTAATTTTCCATTAGTGGTGAATGAGTCCCACTAGTGAATTTTTGTTATTCCAGACAATGTTGAAAAGATTCCAAATTCCTCAATCTCTTCCCAGGTGCACTCTGATTTAGTCTATTTTCTTTCTATTTTGTATTTATTAATCCATAGTTCATTGTTTGCATATCACATTATGTTTTCCAATATAGCATAATTCTTGGATTTTTCATACATAATCAGTCATTTAGATCACTTAACTACACTTAGTTCATCTCATTTAACTTAAATAAAATCCTACATTGCATAATTTGAATTAAGCTAGCTAGCATTTTTGGCCTACCTCTATCCTTTTAGGTGAAAAACCCTAGAAGAGTTAGAGAGTCTTGTGGAGCCAAAAATATATGGTTCATTTTGGTGAACCTGCATTATTGAACACTTTGCATTATTGATTTCAATTGCATCTTTCATCATAGACTTCATTTGCATCAACATTCAATTAGGGTATAGTTTTTCTTTTGCATTCTAGGGTTTCTCACATTATATTAGTGAAAGATTTATTTAGCTTTCATTCTTGTATTGCACATCATTGAAAAAACTCAAAAATTTGCATTTGCATCCTTCATTGCAATCTAAACAACATTAGAATCACATTAATTTTTTTGAAAAACACAAAAAAAATCTCATACTAGGACTCATTTGCCACCTTGGGCGAATCAGTCCACCTGCACTTTTTAAATAGCATTTTCAAACATTTTCTAGCATTTTTCCTACATTACAATTTTTTGTAGTTGCTTTCTACTTTCATTTCTAGAATCTCTATTTTCAGTCATTTATTTCATCTTAGTTTACTTGCATCATGTCATTTCCTTTCAATAAGTTCTTATATTCCTTAAAATCCTCAGTAGACATGTCTAATTGTGCCTTTAATTGTGACCCTAATGACCTTGAAATTCCACATGCTCCTTCAACTCCTCATGATTTTCCTCCTTGTAAATTAGACATCATTAGAGAAGATGCTGATAGCATGAACAAGTTCTACAATTAATTCCTTGATAACCTAGAAGCCAAAGCAATTTTTTATCCATCTAAGAAGTCACAAGATCTTCCTACTATTGCACCTCCTAATCACTTTGCATACTTAAATCCTAAAATCAATGAAGGAACTAAAGTTCCTCCATCAAGTGGACCTAGTTCCTCTCAACCAACACATCCTAACCCATTTTATGATCACAAAGTCACAAACACTCCCATAAACCTTGAAGAAACATATGGAAAATGCTTCACTATCCTAAGTAAACAAGGCTATGACACAACCCATGAACATGACATTCACCAACTTCTTGAACAAAAACCAACAGAAGAAAACACAATAGGCCTAGGCTATCAGGATCCTCCCCATCCTGACAAACCTCATTTTGAATATTGGAGACTTTGAGATGATGGTACAATGATCTTTGATTCTCCTTCTGAATTAAACATTCTCCTTCCATGTGAACAACCATTACCTAATTCTAATTACAATGATGTTATGGTTATTTTCCTCCTTCCATTCACAAAAAAGGAGAGTCTAGCAAATGAAAACAACCTTATAAATTGAAGAAACTCAAGTTTCCTTCACATCCTCCACCTGAATGTGAAAGGAGACTTCAACTAATTTTAAACAAATGCGTTATATTTTTACCACCTATGATGAGGATGGTCATTTTTCCTAAAGATTCTAACATACCATTTTACAAATATCATCACATCCTTGGACATCGAACTGAAGAATGTCAGACATTAAAGGACATACTAGATAAGTATCACTTCACTAATACCGATTGTTTCCCCATCATCCCTTAAAACAATCAAAATCCTCTCTTCATGCCATTCTAGTAGAATTCTTTCACATCACCCACCTCGTCTCATTCTTTCCTTTGCACTTTGTGGGGGGGTAAGAAGTTGTTAGCCTTTCCCTTGTCATGCATTTTCCTTGGTCTCTTAACTATGTTATTCCTTTTCCGCTTAGTTGCTTAAGCTTGTGAAACCAATAACTTAGTTAATAGTTGATTTACACTTGCATTACTAGTTTCTTTTAAATTTTTAATTTTATGTGTGTATCGTGTTTCCCACATAATGTGTGTTTGATGTTTTCTCTCTTATTTTACACTTCTTCTATTTGTATCTCTATTCTTCTATATGTCGTGCATTGCATTTTTTGCTTTTGTTTTGTGTTTTCCTTTTGGGGATGACCCAAAGCATAGAGACACCCTATGTCTCTTCCATGTTGACCCAAAAGGTTTGTTTTCTCTTTCATTTTTTTTTTTTGTTTTCCTTTTGGGGACGATGCAAGGTGTAGAGGTGTATGTGCAAGATCATGATGGACCAAAAAGTGGCAATATAATGGGTATGTGGCTGATGACTTTTTTTACCCAAAATTGATGAAATGAAAAGGGTTTTTAAAGGAGATTCTCAGCTTTCCACCAATATAAATTATGCTTTACTTTTAATTTAATAAGTAATTATTATTCATTTTCTATTCAAATTATGACTAAAGTCTTAATTGATAGGCCAATTGAAAAACATCTATAGATTTCAACGATATCACATTTTTGAATCCAAAACATGTGTCATTTTATGCTTCACATACTATAGGATTAAAAAATAAAAAAAATTTCATGAAGTTTTGACCAAGTTAAGGTGGTCAAACATATGAGTTTTTATAGTTTTTAAAAGTTGTAATAAATAATTCATAATTAATTATTTACTTAGAAAAAATTACAAAAATATGCATCACATCGGAACATGAGTCCTCTACTTATATCTAAAATTTAATAAAAAAATATATCATTTTATTGTGGTTAGGGTGGTTAGACGGACACCTACTTCTTATTTTTTCCTTGAAATTTAAGTATTATTGCATTAAAATTTCAAATTTTCACCAAATAGATTTATTTATTTTTTAAACAAACTTATCAATTTATAAACTACATTCAATTTTCTATAGATTCTATTCTTACATATTTTTGAAATAATATAGATAACTTGTTCAAATTTTTATGTCAAGTTAGTTAACTCTGATTTTTATGAATTTTTTGCCACTTAAGGGCCTATTTTTTCCATGATGATCCTGCACATACCTAGAGACACCATATGTCTCTTCCATGTTGACCCAAAAGCTTCTCCTTTTCTTTTTCCTTTTCATTTTCTTTTTGCTTGTTTTTCCCTTTTGGGGATGATGCAAATTGTTGAGACCACAATGTCGCTTCCATGTTGACTCAAAATGAACTTTGTTTTTCTTTTCCTTTCGCTCTCTTCATGTCATTCTTCATATTCTATATGCTTTGGGGAATGATGACAGTTCTGAGCTCATTAATAAAAATATTGGAGCAATGAACATACTGACCTCAAATCCATAGATCCTTTATGTGTTTAGTGTTCTCTTTTTTCAAGGGAAACATCCTTTTCCTTTGTTTTTATTTTTTTTTACATGCAGTAGCCTAACTCAGAAACATATGACTTGGCATAGGGGCTTTTTGAGTTGGCTCTCATGTCTTGTTGCATTTTATTTCCTTTGCTACTTCAAAATAATTGCTCATAGAACAATGTATAGCAATTCCTTTAAAGTGGGGGGAATACATTTCCATATTTCATTTTCCTTTTCGATTCTTAGTGTAGCCTTGTCGTTTCATGTGATATGTTTGTCACTTTGTGGATGACATTGGGTATGATTTCCTTCATAAGTGTGATCTATCTTAGTATATTACATTCATCTTGGTGCCCTGATGCGACACACTACATCCCCTAAGTTGTGAATATTTTATTCTTTGATTGGTCCTCTCTTGGAGACATTAGACACAATGTTCCCTAACTGGTATACCTTGCATAAACTTAACAAGAATCCTTTGAGCATCCTTTCCATTTTACACTTTTACATTTTACATTTTTGCATTTTACACTTTGCACTTTTTTTCCACCTTACATAATGCAACTTGCATTCCTGTGATACCTTTCTTTTTTTTTCATGAGTTCTAAGCAAAAAAAATTTGTGCTTGTCTCATGAAGCACAAATTGAAATTTTCCTTTATGGCACCTTGTTAAAGTTATCAGGAGGTATAACTTTGATATGGTTGAGCAGGAAGCCCACTCAATGGCATGACTTTCCCCATAGCCACCTATGTGTTTGTGAGTGCATACCAACTAGCATATGCACTTCACCTTTTTGGGCCTTCTCACCTGGTAGACCACCATAAGTTATGTCACCTCAGAGTGAGTATGCATTCTCTTTTTCAAACAAATAGCCTAGATCTAATCCACAACTTGTTGGATAGATGATCAAAGCTTCATCCTATACCTTCATTTCAACACTTGTGTTCCTTTTTTCTTATGTCTAGTTTGTTGTGGGATCTTCACCCTAGGGGCTTGATCATCCCTCTTGATCATTGTCATTCCATCTTGCTAACATAAGTGCATTTGGATCCTTCTTGATGTGCATGGATACTTTAGTGT
The DNA here is from genome assembly GCA_007258455.2 of Sequoia sempervirens. Classification (NCBI taxonomy): domain Eukaryota; kingdom Viridiplantae; phylum Streptophyta; class Pinopsida; order Cupressales; family Cupressaceae; genus Sequoia; species Sequoia sempervirens. The sequence continues at coordinate 365,959,240 of VDFB02271358.1, forward strand.
GAGTTTGAAGCAAGTTCATCCTCTCACTAAAGTGGAGGCTAAATGTGTCATAGAAAAATGGCCCCTTGTCTTTTTCATGGCCTTTTAGGTCTTTTTCATGATGTTTGGTCCATTTTTCTGTAATTTTTATGTTGTAATGTGGCTTGAACATGCATATTTAGGTACTAAAATTCAAATAATGACATCTTGTGAAGATGTTGTGAAGTGTTGTAAAACATTTCTACACTTTTCTAGACTCTATTCATTACAATTCACCTAAAAACCACCTTTCCATCACTTATCAAGTCCTATTTTGAAGTGTTGTAAAGTCTTGTAACAATATTTAATTCTTTCCTAGGCGTAATTTCCCTATTTACACCTTTATTATGCTTTGTTTGACCCCTTTTTGCCCTTATAAGCCTTAATTAAGTGTATTTTTGAATGTAAACCTGTCAAACAACATTAAATGTGACTTAATTCATAACACCCACTTTCAAGTCCAAGGTGGTACCCATTTGCCATGGGTGGCGAATGAGTCCCCCTTGGCTCCAAAATTCAAAAAAAATCAAATTTTCTTTTGGGTTTTATTCAAAATCACTTGATGTCAGCCTATAATGAGGTATCAAAGGGTTACTAAGGCACAAGTGTGTATAAATAAGTGTTTTTGTTTCCATTCTAACCCCCATCAACATAAATTCATCAAGATCACTTATTTACTCATTCACTCAATCATCCAAGCACTTTACATCAATAATTCAAGCATAAATCAAGCATTTTGAAGTATCCATTGACATAACTTTAGATTTTCTTCAACAAGGGTTTGGTAAGTTCGTAGAATTTGCATGTTATTTTTTTATCATTGTCTTTCATTTCATTATTTCATTAGGGGTTTGTTTACCAAAGTGGCAAACCCCTATTCTCTAGCCCTTAACCATTTTCCCCCTTTTGCATGTGTGTTTGTAAACTTGTGTATGTAGATTTAAAAATTATTTAGGTGTTGAAGAGTGGTCAACAAGTCAACAAGGTTCCCCAAGTCAAATCAACCATATTTCAAGTTTGGAGAAGGTATTAAATCTATTTTTTGTAGAATTGACTTCGACAACCCAACAAGAAAACATCCTCAGATCTGGTGTTGTTGAGTTGTCTCATGATTTCTCAAAATTTTGGGTGAGGACTGATTCTCCACCAGTGGCAAATGAGTCCAACCTTAAGGCTAAAAATCTCAGTTTTGTTAGATTCTGAATCCTGACACTCAAAAACCTATTCCTGACAGTTTTCATCAAAAGGATGATTGATTCGCCATCAGTGGCGAATAAGTCCCACTGGTGAATTTTTGTGATTCCAAACAACATTCAAAAGATTCCAAATTCCTCAATCTCTACCTAGGTTCACTCTGATTTAGTCTATTTCCTTTCTATTTTGCATTTATTAATCCATAGTTCATTGTTTGCATATCACATTGTGTTTTCCAACATAGCATAATTCTTAGATTTTCCATACATAATCAGTCATTTAGATCACTTAACTACACTTAGTTCATCTCATTTAGCTCAAATAACATCCTACATTGCATAATTTGAATGAAGCCAACTAGCATTTTTGGCCTACCTCTCTCATTTTAGGTGAAAAGCCCTAGAAGAGTTAGAGTCTTGTGGAGCCAAAAATCTATGGTTCATTGGGTAATGAAATAAATTACATATTTAGAAACTAGACTCCGAGTACTAAATTTTATGATCAATGAATTTTTTTAAGATTCTATCTTTAAGTGATTCAAATTTTAAGGTAAAATGTGTCAAATTCTAAAAATCAAGGAAAACACTTCCACTTTTTGGCCAAAAAGTGGACTCAACTTCTTGCTAACACCCTATTAATTTATTAAAAGCTAGTTTAAAATAATTTTTTATTTTTGTAAAAAAATACAAACATAAAATATATTAAAAGATACATATTTTACTAGTTTACATCATTTCAAAATTTAAAACATATATGCCACTTTTTAGTGATTCAAGCTTAAAAGTTGGATCAGTGTTAGTTGATTCCTTTATAAAGTGTGACACAACTTTGTGCTTTTACCCTAGCTTGTATTCCAATGATTCATATTGTATTCTCTATCCTCTGGTCTTACATATGCTAGCTCACCTGAGAGAAACCAGTGAACCACACTATTGTCCTAAAACTGCACTTTCGTCCTCAAGTAGAGAGCTACATAAGGTACAATATTGAATCTGTAAATTGGCTCGCCTAGCCTAAATTTGGGTTTTAGGTTTGTAGAGTGATCAAAGGGAATTATAGTCCTCATCATTCTCATCCCTCATTTCAAAACATCTCTTTAGAGTGAGGTAAGTTATGGAAGCCTTCTGCTCTCAGCTCTCTATGACTTGGGGCCTTGATGTGGTTGGTCCCCCTCTCTTACAAAGGTAAAATAAGTTTTGAAGGGACTTGAAACCTTCTCAAAACTAAGAATATTGCTAAGAGATAAAACAAAGACAATAAACAACCTAACAACAATAGTCATCAAAAATATAATCAAGACCAACAAAGCTATTGAAGGGACCCTTGAACCCTCACTAACCAAGTACACTACCTAAGACAACCATGCCACAACAAACAAGCTACTCAGAGAAACAATTTATGAGCCAAGAAAGTAATAATCTTAATGATGTAGAACAACCACATCACCCATCTTAACTCTCCAACTCTATAGGAGAATAAAATAAAAAATAATCCAAGGGGCAACAAAATTCCCTTCCCACATTTTCCACACCTCTCCCAAAAAACCAAGCTCCACCTAAATAGGAGAAAAATCCACCTCAATAGGAGCTTCAAGAGAGATAGCTAGCTAGAGGACAAAAATTCCCCTACTATACTCATAGTAAAAATATCCACCTTAATAGGAGAGGTCTCCACCTTGATAGGAGAACCTGACTGTGAAGACAAAAAGAGAGAAAAAATTCCACCAAAAGGGCATACTTAGCTCCCTTTAGCACCATGAGAATTTGTCTTCATAGAAGGCATTGAGTACGACCCTTCCATCAGTGAATAGTCAGAAACAGGGACAACCACCACACCCTCGATCATCATCAATAGTGACCAAGTTGTTGGAAACAAACAACATTGAGAGGGGGGGTGAATTAGTGTTGTGCAAAAAATTGAATTTATTATTCTGATCTTTAACCCACTTAAAGCATTCAACCAAAATATATATACATAAGTAGAAAAAAAACAACCACAACACCATAACACAAGGATTTTTATGTGGAAACCCTGTTAAGGGAAAAACCATGGTGGATGGCCAATCCATAATATAATCTGAGTATACTCAGAAGAAATATTACAAAAGGGAATGCACTTGCATTCACGCACACTACCTAGAGCTCACTGCTCAAAATAGAAAGGATCACTACCTTACAATGATTTGGATTAGATCCAAGAGAATGAACTGAGAGAATAGCATCTACATATGCTTGATTATAGTTCCGATTAGGCTCAGTAGTTGATCTTCTATCCTTCTAACTGATTCTGCACTTCTCTGCTCTATACAAACTCTCACCACAAAATATTTAATGCACAAGTGAAACTATGCATAATCACTCAATCACCCTTTTGATAATTGCAACACATATCGACACTCTTATGCACACTCAAAATGATATAATTGATCATTTATATATATCTACAACTAAGAATTTAGTCACAATAAGTCGGCTTCACTAAAAATTAGAAATATTCACAACTATTAGTTTAAATCATGAATAATATTTAATGCTCATCTACAAAAGTTGTCCACAACTTAGATTGGACTCGAAAAAAAATTCTAACTCAAAAAAAAATGAATAAACATTCCTCGGATATCCGCAACACGATATATCAACTAAGTCGGCCACAAAACACTGATGAATAGAAAGATATCCAACCGGATATCCATAGTTACACATAGCTTGGTACGAGGCACTGATATTTCTAGATAACACAATAAATACATTAATTAACCTCCCATAAGATCCACCACTTGAAATAATAACATAAAATCTGCATGAGAATTGAAGAACACAAAACTGCCAGATGCATTGTTCTAGACTATCCTCAATCTATCTACTGGTAGAAGTAAATGATAACGTGTGGATTCAATCACTGACTAGGGTTGCCATCAATGAAAACACCTAAAGAAATTTTCAGTGTCACTTCCCAACAATCTCCCCATTTGGCATTGATGGCAACACTTAGTGAAAAATGACTAAGTGTCGAATTAGTACCAGCAAGAACTACACTGCCACTTCAAAACTCCAAAAACAAACTTCAACCTTAGCTCAGAAACACAACTCCCTCTAAGATAATTACACATTTTTCACTATACAACTCTCCCCCTTTGACATCAATGGAAAAAATTGGGGAATCAAAAAGATAACAAAATTTCAAAACTCTACAAGTATGATCTGGTAACTTACATAAATTAGAAAATATTTGCAAAATCTCTCTTCAACATGCTCAAATTTGTGTCCCAAACCATTTTGAAAATCTTCAGAATTGTTATGTGACCACAAACTAAATAAGATAGAGTTTCTGCATTTTCAAGATTTATTGGGTCACGAGCTGCCATAGCATCTTTGGCCTCTTTTAAAGCATTTACCAATATTTCAATCTTTGGACCAATTAGTCCTCTGAGCTCACTTGCTCTTCCTACAATCCTCTCATTTTCATGCTTCAAACTCCTTATTTTGTCAAGCAATTCTTCTCATTGGCTTCAGTGAATTTTGACAAAATCAATCATGACTTATACACTTTTCCACCTTATAATAGAGCATCTTGAATATTTCCCATACAGGTGGCTAACAAAGTTTTATCTTTTGCAATCAGTTCTTTCAATCCACCAAATCTCTTTTCCTTAAACTCCAACCGCACTTTAATCATAGCTGATTTTTCAAAAGATTCAAAGTGAGTACTTACAAAATTTATGAGCTTCTTTAGCTCACCAAAAGAGGAACCAAATAGATCCTTGAAATGAGTACACATTAATTTCTCTAGAACTCTAGATGCAAGACTTAGTAATTCACTATCCTCTATGTGAGACTTCAAAATCTTCTCATTGGCCTTAGCTTGTGTAATTGATGTGACCTTTATCATCTGAATTGGGGACAAAGTGGATAGATTGATTGAGCCTTCAGCCAATTTAGGATCAAACTCTTCCTATTGTTCCATCAGATATTTCTTCATTGCCTCGGCAGTGTCTCTTGCCTCCACTATGATTTCCTTGACTTGAACTTTTTCTTCTTCAACCTCGGGTTCTTCAGAGACTGTTTTTCATATTTCCTTTAGGTACTTCAACTTCTTCATTTTGTACCTCCTCCTCAGCTAATACCACCTTAGGAACTTCAGTTTCCATAGGTATTTCTATATTTTCCACATCAGGAGGAATCTAATTATCCTCAACATATTCATTCAACTCCTCATTTTCTGGAACATTTTCAGTATTCACTTCTTCAACATTAATCTTATTCTTTGATAGAAATTCTTCCATAATTTTCTTGGTTTCACTAACAACAGCATCAGTTTCACTGATCATAAGTTTATTTACCCTTATTTTTCATTTGAATTCCTTTTTAGAATTTTCCAAGAGTGAATTCATCTCCTCGATTGACATTTTTTGGACATAGATCTACAAGAATTCTTTTTCTCATATTCTCTTGTTCTATTCTAGCGCTTAATCTTCTCAACTCCAAAACTTCATATAGACTCTCCAGCAAACCAGATATATTTCAATAAGAGCTTTATTGAAAATATTCATATGTTTTATTGTGGCTTCTTCAAGAATTCTTTGACTGTATTTATCAAACATTCCACACCATTCATAGAGGGGCTTGAGGTTTCCATCCTTAACAATAGCATTCTCAACTTCCTCAATTGACATACTAGCTTTGACAACTTTTTCCTTCTTCATTTCCTTTTCTTCTTCATCAGAAGATTTTCTCTTAGTTATCTTTGCAGCTTGAGTTCTGGTAGCCTTCATTTCTTTCACAACTTCATCTGACTCAGTCTCCTCATCTTCTAAAATTACTTCATAGGTTCTTGTTCTCTTGATTTCCTTCCTTTTACCAAGAGCCTTGTCTTGAGTTGGCTTGGCTACAGGAGTGGAAAAGGATGGGGAACTCCTTGTAGATCTAGTGCAGGTAGAGGATACTCCCGGACTAGCAAATTCAGTTTTTACTGAATCTTTTCCTACTTCAGGCTCATCTCTCTTCCTTCTTGCTTCTCTCAATGCTTCTACAGGTAAGCCCATGCTTTCTGCAAACACTTCTACTTCTTTCTTCACTCTTTTGACTATCTTTGGCTTTTGTAATTGATTATGGACTTGCATGCTTTTTTCTACATAGGTTCCAAACCTTTCCTCTGCTAGATCCAAAGGCATGCTCAACAAGTCTTTTGCATAAATCTTCAAGATATTCTCCTCTACTTCATATCCCAAGGGTTCATAATTCATATCATTTTAGGATTAGCGGCTTCCATATGGAATTGATCAATATCCACCATGAAACAGATTGTATCTTTGTACTTTTCCATAATTGAGGTAGGAATTCTTTCTCTAGCATGCATCATATTCTAAAAACTTTTGAAGTACCCCTAGAGGGTAGTATTTTTGGTCTAACGATCACCGCTTCCAAACAAAATATCTCTTATTTGTAGAGCTACAGGCTGATCATTTTTCCAATGAACTTTTCCAACACCCAGAACCTTACTCATGAAATAGAAGAACAAACACAATAGTAGATTACCATACTTGAAAGAGTTATTTTTGTCCTTATTAATCTTACCCATATTATCCATTAGTTAACTTCTAAGCAACTCACACAAGTATAATATGCATTTTCTTTTATCATATGATAGGCTGCATAAATGGTCATACCAGATACAAAATTATCCTGGCTAGAGTGGTAGATCTTGTAGCCAATGATCATTGATGCAAATTTTATATCCACTTTAGCAATATCTTCAATTTTCATTTCCCTTTTATCCCATTGTGCACCTGTTGCATTAGTAACCTTTTCATTCTTCACAGATTTCAAGACTAGAAGTCCATTGGAGGAATTTAGACTTGTGACTGCACTTATAGCCTCTTTCATGATCTTAAAAGGTACATTCAACCACATGAACTTGGATTAAGATATATCACACCCATTCATTTTCCTCAATTATGGGAAATTTCACAAATTGTACGACCTTCCTCTCTTCTAGGGTTTTGTATTCTGGATTTACAATAAAGTCCTCTCCAATTATATGAAGGGAATACAGATTCATCATTTGAGAGCTTCCTAATTCTCCAATATTAGCATGTATATAATCCCTAATATCTTTAGTGTGCAAGACTTCGTACGGTACAGATGAAAACACACCTAGGGGCTCGGTCTCAATAGACTTATAAGGATGCCACTTGAACTTTGGTCAAGCTCTATCCTTGACTTCAACTACCAAAGAAGTGGCCATTTTTACAAATTCACAAATTCGTAGGTTCTTTGATAAATACCTTTTCGCCAAATCGAAGTTTAATCGTTGAATCTTCTTCACACTTGAATCACTTTACAATTTAGAAAACTTCACTCCAGGGTTCTCCAAACTACTTTCATCCAAAATGCAAAGTGACAAATCAAGGATAAAATTTTTCTTTTATCATTCGCTCAACTAACCCTTTTTGTCACAGTAAATAATTTTACCCTAACTCATCTGGTTACATTGTTTCTATGTACTGAGATAGATATTTTTTTGTGGTTCACCAATACTGTACAATACCTTTTCAATTGGTTGAACAACATCTGAAAAGAATCAATGTCCACATTCTAGTATCAGTTATCAATGGGGGGTTAAGAGATTTTCTTGACAACTCCCCCTAGGAAAAAGGCCTAAAACTAATTCTCAGAGGAATTACCAAAAGTATATTCTCGTGTGGGCACATTTCTTTCAACAGAGGGAATTTTCTTCACCCATTTCTTTTGAATTTTCCTTCTAATTACATCTATAGTGACTTTACCTTTTCCCTTAAGATTTTGTTGCATGTTTTGTTTTACCAGACCTCTTTTGTTCCAACAGAATCTAGCAGTGTGGCCAAATTTGTTGTAGTTGTAACAAACAACATTTCTCTATCCAGACCTACTATTCCACCGAGTTTTCCTTGATTTGCATTGGTTAGAAATATTCCCAAGTCTATTGCATGCATAGCATCTAACATCTCTATGAAATTTATTTATCACAACTCTGCATTCACTTAACTTATGACCATACTTATTACAATTAAAGCACTGACCTAAGAATGATGGTCCATTTGTGTTCATCTTTCTTCTACACTGAGAGGCCATATGTCCAAATTTGTTGCAAGAAAAATAGTAGCCATTAATCTTCAAGCATTTGGTTGTCTTACCGGATTTCTTTTAGCTCCATTCATCTAATTTCCTTGCTTGAATCTCCCTTGTCCATAATTCCTTTGTCCATATCTGAAAATTTCTCCTTCTTCATAGCCAAGACCTCACTTGTCACCATTAGTCCTCTGACCTTTAAAATCAGTTCATCAAGCTTGGCTGAGCTTGCTTTGAATTTCTCCTTGTACTCATTTGCAATGGTAAGAACTTCATTTATGAGATCATCAAGTCATTTTTCAAGCATTTCCTCATTGTTTTTAGATTGTTCCAATTCATTGTCCAATCGGTTGCATTGTTCATATTTTTCTTTCAAGGATTGGGCAAGCTTTTCTTCATTTTTCTTTCTATCTTCAATTTCCTTGGTCATTTTCATCATGATGGATTCCATCTCACGCCTTAGGGAAACATTCTCTTTGGAAAACTTTTCATATTCTTCTATTTTCTCCTTCAAGGCATGACAGTGTTGTTCATCTTCCATGCTTCTATTCTTCTACTTAAGTTGATCACACAATTCCTTTCTTTTCTCCCTTGATTCATTGATTTTGTCTTTCAATGACTAAATGAATTTCTCTGCATTCTCAAGATTTTCCTGCAGTTCTCAGTTCTCATATTTTGACTGGTCAAGATCATCTAGGGCCACCAAAAGTTGTTCTTGAAGACTGCTTGTAGATCCATTGAAAATACTTTCCAAGATCTCCTCAAGTTGTTAGACTTCTTCTGAGGAACTAGCTCTGATACCAATTGTTGGAAATAAGAAACATTGAGAGGGGGGGTGAATCAGTGTTGTGCAAAAAATTGAATTTATTATTCTAATCTTTAACCCACTTAAAGCATTCAACCAAAATATATATGCATAAGCAGAAAAAAAACAACCACAACACCATAACACAAGGATTTTTACGTGGAAACCCTGTTAAGGGAAAAACCACGGTGGATGGCCAATCCACAATATAATCTGAGTATACTCAAAAGAAAGATTACAAAAGGGAATACACTTGCATTCAGGCACACTGCCTAGAGCTCATTGCTCAAAATAGAAATTCTCACTTCCTTTCAATGATTTGGATTAGATCCAAGAGAATGAACTAAGAGAATAGCATCTACATATCCTTCTGACTGATTCTGCACTTCTGCTATGCTCTATACAAACTCACACCACAAAATCTTTAATGCACAAGTGAAACTGTGCATAATCGCTTAATCGCCCTTCTGATAATCGCAACACATATCAACATTCTTATGCACACTCGAAATGATATAATTGATCATTTATATATCCACAACTAAGAATTTAGTCCCAACAAGTTGACTTCAATAAAACTTAGAAATATTCACAACTGTCAGCTTAAATCATGAATAATATTTAATGTGCATCCACAATTTAGCTTGGACTCAAAACAAAATTCTCTACCACAAAAACATTTGAATAAACATTCCTCAGATATCTGCAACATGATATATCAAATCAGTTAGCCACAAAACACTGATGAACAAAAATATATCCAACTGAATCTCCATACTTACACATAACTTGGTACAAGGCACTGAGATTTCTAGATAACACAAGAAATACATTGATTAACCTCCCATAAGATCCACACTTGAAATAACAACAGAAAATTTGCATGAGAATCGAAGAACACAAAACTGTTGGGTGCACTGCTCTTCTAGACTATCCTCAATTTGTCTGCTGGTAGAAGTAAATGATAACGTGTGGATCCAATCACCGACTAAGGTTTCCAACAATGAAAACACCTGAAAACATTTATAGTGTCACTTGCCAACACAAGCATCCTCTAAGAGACAACCCCAAAGGTAGAATACCACCTTTAGTAGAAAAATATTTAACCCCATCATCAATAGGGACATCATAATCCACATGGGATTCATACTAACTCACTTTAGGAGAAAGAGCACTTGGGTCTTCAGAATAGACTTTGAGTGAAGCCCATCCATCAGTAAAATTATAGAAAGATAACATGGCCATCTTATCAACATGAATATATTCCACCTCAATAGATATCTAGCAAAATAAGAGCTCAAATAAAGAGCAAAAAAATCCCTCTTAGTTTCTAGCAAGAAGAAATTGGGAATCAAGATCCCCTCTTGAACCTACACACACAAGTAAATGAAAGTAATAGACCTATTGCTCGTTGACCACTTTAGCAACCACAAAATTAGATGAAGAAGCTCTTGACATAATGCTCCCAACAAAAAAGAGCCCAAAACTAGAGTCACCAAAGAGCCAAAAATCCTCAGAAAAGGGTGCTCTAACCACAAAATATGCATAAGATCACTGAAGAAAATGATATTGTAAAAATAAGCCTCCAAAAAGCCAAACTTCAAGAAAAAGGAGCCAAGAGAAAAAATCCTCAAGAGATCAATAGTGCTAGAGACACCACCAACCCCAAAAACCATAACAAAATGGTAAATGAGGATTGCCCCAAGAAACACCATGCAATCTGAAGGATCTTTAAATTAGAAGAAAACAACGCCTCCTTCAGGCATCCCAATCTTCTTGATAAGAAACAAAAAAAATCAATGAACCCTCCTGAATTGTGATAGAGTCCTCAGGCTGCAAGAATACTTGCACTCCCTTGGCTAGGACAAAGAAAAGTAAAACCAACTGTCTAGAAAATCCAAATCCTGCACATTTTCCACTAACGTGGGATTAAACCAAAGAGTATTTAGGAACACAAAGATGAAGCTCAACAATGAATTTTCAAAAACCCCACACCTTCCAAGAGGGTATGCCTCCAATGAGGGAAAAGAAAAGGCTAGAAATGTCCAAGGAAGACCACAACTTCAAAATTTATAACAATCTATAGTGTAAAAAGGGTATGTGTAGGATCATCATGGAAAAATTAGGCCCTTAAGTGGCAAAAAATTTAGAAAAATCAGAGTTAGGAAACTTGACGTAAAAATTTGAATAAGTTATCTATATTATTTCAAAAATATGTAAGAACATAATATGTAGCAAATTGAATGTAGTTTCTAAACTACTAGGTTTATTTTTATTTTTTAAATTATTTGGTGAAAATTTGAAATTTCAATGTAGTAGTACTTAAATTTTAGGGAAAAAATAAGAAGTAGGTGTTTGTCTGACCACCCTAACCACAATAAAATGATAATATTTTTTAATAATATTTTAGATATAAGTAGAGAACTCATGTCTAGATGTGATGCATATTTTTTTGTAATTTTTTTCCAAGTAAATAATTAATTATGATTTTTTTATTACAACTTAAAAAAAAAAAAACTCGTATGTCTGACCACCATAACTTGGTCAAAACTTCATGAAATTCAATTTTTGTTTAATCCTATAGTATGCGAAGCATAGAATGTGATGCATGTATTCAAAAAATGTTATAGCATTTGAAAGCTATAGATGTTTTTTAATTAGCCTATCAATTAGGACTTTAGTCGTAATTCAAATAGAAAATGAGTAATAATTATTTATTAAATTCAAAGTAAAGAATAATTTATATTGGTGGAAAGTTGAGAATCTCCTTTAAAAACCATTTTTGTTTCATCAATTTTGGGTAAAAAAAGGTCGTCAGCGACATACCCTACACATACCCATCATATAGCCACTTTTTGGCCCATCATGTTCCTACACATACCCAAAAAGTGTATACACTTACACTTTTACATTATGTTTTGGCCCCCTAATTTATTGGACTTAATTAAGCTTATAATTTACCAAATTATGCATTCCAAAGCCCAATTTCTACCATTTTCTAAAGGAGGACAAGCATTCAAAAAATGCATCCAATCATTAAATTGTCCCTAACTTTGAGTGTCCTGGAAATTTGGGCCAAGACCCAGTCACCCATGGGTGACTAAGTCCTCCTTATCCAGGACCCAAATTCAAAAATGTTATTGGCGGTATTTTAATATCCAAATTTCAAATATGAAGTGTTAGCTTTTAGAATCTAATTTCTGGGAAACTAGATAAACACCTGTAAATACCTAGTCATTTCACCATTTGAAATCTAAGGATTATTAATAGCGTAGAGGAGAAATTTAAGAGCACAAATTATTGTCAAGAGCACTTGTCAAGAGCAAGATATTAGATCATTATTATAACAATTCAAGATCCAACATCATGTCAAATTTTATGTTTGTTCATTTTCATGTTATGTGAAGGCTAACATTTTGTAGGTCTCTGAGCATTCAAGCACTGAAGGATTCAATAAAATCTATTAATAAAGATCCAATACTTTGAAGAGATGTGTGTGACTTCAACCCTTCAAGGAAGCCATTGAAGGGTGGTGAATTGTAGCATTTTTCATTCATCGTTTCCTTCCTTTCCATTAAGGTTTTATCATTGGCATTTCCATTGTGGAAGTGGGAACACTTACATGGAATTTGACTAAGGCAAACCCCTATATCCAGAACAAAATTTTCCCTCTTTGTGAATGTGCAAGTTGTGGGTTGGAAAAGGATTGAAGAGATCTTGAAGCCAATTTTTCCATTGTTGCATTTTTTTGTCATCAACCTTGTCAAGACATGAAAACTCAATTGTAGAATTTATTGATTGCATTTTGATAGTGGGACAGCTAGAAAATAGAAGCTTAGATTAGACTCAAGAAGACCCTAGAAGTTGTGAAAGATTCCCTAACAAAGACCCAGTTGCCTAGGGGTGACTCAGTCCTACTACGACACTCAAATACTACTTTCGGTGATAGGTACACATCAGTCTACAACTTCCAGATCCACCTACAAATTATTGTTTTAGTTTGTTTACTTTTAGGAAATGTATTTATCATTTTAGGTCACATACTTTAATTAGGTTAATCATTTCCAATCATATACAAATCATTCCTATCCTTAAAAAGGATGCATATTTAGGTCTATTTGGCTCACCTTGGAGGTTGAAAGTCAATCTATTTACCTTGTCAATCTACATCTTAATAAAATTATAGAAGTGATGGAATCTACCCCACAATATGGACACTAAACTTAGGGTATACCACATTTTTATGTTTCATTCTCCAACATATTAACCATCATACATGCCAAGTCTTCGAATAAAACCTTTAAACAAACTATGCTAAGAACACCCCCTACACAGTATCCCAAGATAAACAACATAGGATGTGCAAGAAGAGAAGCAAGAATAATTCCATCTACCTTTTCATCCTTACTACAATTAGGGTATGTGCAAGATCATCATAGAAAAAACGGGCCCTTAAATGGCAAAAAAATTAGAAAAATTAGTTAGGCAACTTGACATAAAAATTTGAATATAAGTTATCTATATTATTTCAAAAATATGTAAGAATAGAATCTGTAGCAAATTGAATGTAGTTTCTAAACAACTAGGTTTATTTAAAAAATTCTATTTGGTGAAAATTTGAAATTTCAATGCGATACTTAAATTTCAAGGAAAAAAAGAAGTAGGTGTCTATCGACCACCCTAACCACAATAAAATGATAATATGTTTTATAATATTTTAGATATAAGTAGAGGACTCATGTCGATGTGATGCATATTTTTGTAATTTTTCCAAGTAATTAATTATGAAATTTTTATTACAACTTTTATAAAAAACAAAAAACTCATATGTCTGACTACCTTAGCTTGGTCAAAACTTCATGAAATTCAATTTTTTTTTAATCCTATAGTATGCAAAGCATAGAATGTGACACATGTTTTATATTCAAAAAATATGATACCATTTGAAAGTTATAGATGTTTTTCAATCAGCCTATCAAACAGGACTTTAGTTGTAATTCAAATGGAAAATGAATAATAATAATTTACTAAATTCAAAGTAAAGTATAATTTATATTGGTGGAAAGCTAAGAACATCCTTTAAAAACCCTTTTTGTTTCATCAATTTTGGGTTAAAAAAAAGTTATCGGCCACATACCATACACATACCCATCATATCGCCACTTTTTGGCCAAACATGATCTTGCACATACCCATTACCTTCATCCTTAGCAGATTCCAAACTGTCACATGCTAGCTCCTCTTCCCACCCAACAACTGCTTCATATCTTTCATAAGAGAGATAATTATCTCTAGTTAATATGTGAATGATAAATGTTTAATTGATCTTGTGTTCATACCACTAGCAATTTTCTAGTTACAATATTTTCTTATGTGTTTAGTTTGAGATTATTTTTTGATATTATGAAATATCTAATTAAGTTGTACCAAAGTTGAGTGTTCAATGAGACTTAATGATTTTTAATTCCTTTGAAGATCACACTATATTTGTAGCACTATGACTTGTTTGGATAAGAATAGATAATCTTACTCAATGATTTATATACTTATGCATTATGGTATTTCAATAGAGGTTTAAAATTTAGGATTTTTGAAAACCTTATTTCTTTTTTTACCCAATATTTCATGATTTTTATAAATAATTTAATAGGTTAGGAAAAAATCATCATAAATATTGAATATCTAATTATCTAAAGTGTTTCTAGCATTAAAATACAAGCACATTTTAAATAAATGAACAAAAAATGAAGGGTTGAAGAATATTATAAATCTCTTTATCTTTTAGATTTAACTCTTATTGTCGAGATTTCAATTAAAAATTTGTTAAGTCCCTTTGTGAGAACAAAAAAATACTTGATGATTCACTAAGGTGTTCAATGAGTCAATACTTGACAATAGAGACTTTGGGGTAGTTATTTTATATTTTTGTATTTAATTTCCTTTTGGAGAGGTGTGATTTAATTTGAATTTCTAAGTTGAGAAATATCATAACACCAATTAGTAATTTATCCTCTCTCATTCTAAGCAACATAGAATTTGGATTCAATGGACTAAAACGGTTATAATTTTATACAATTATTTGCATGTAAGTACATATGACTAAATATTTTATTATTATTATTCATACAAATTTGCAAAGTTGAACTAGGAGAAAATGTCCCCTTGTGGCATATTGATAAAACTACAAAGGTACATTTAAATACCACTAGTCCACATATATTAGAAAGCACATTTTTAGTCAAAACACATTGGGCAAAGTGAAGAATAAAAGATCCTATATTACATAATACAAGTTTGTAGCTATAGGAACAGATCTATTGTCATATATTCCTTCATCTCTAGGGCTTTCCTAACATAAAATTAAGAAAATATTATGATTCTAAGGGAACTACTAGTCAAATTCTCTTTTCTTAATCCATTGTCATATGTATAATTAGATTAAGATATTAATCAATCTTTGTACATTCATTAATTATAGAGCCAAGTACAATTATTTTTATTTACATTTTTATATTTAATTATTAGTATAAATTATCATGATATTACTGCCAAAATAATAATTAATTAGTCTAGGATAATTGTGCTTCTATATGAATTTTATTATATTATCTTATACTAAACTAAAATGAAGTTTATTTTCCTTTATATTTTGGTCACCTTAATTGATCTTACACAATCTTATCTTGCCTTTAACATTTGTAAGTCTTATTTTAAAATATCATATAATTATTATTTTCATTTTTTTTAATATTTGTCTAGACTTTTGATCTCTTTATACTTAATTATCTTTCAATTGGGGTTTGTCATACATAATGACTTATCATTTATCCCAACCTCCCAACTTGGATTTTCAAAGGCTATCATTATAGCACCTATTAGGATTTGTTCATTGTATTATTTACATTTATTTATTTTAGATTATGACATGTTTTTATCTTCCATATTATATAACACATCTATCCTCGATATTCTCATCACATTGTTATTCTAATAAGAAAGATATGTCTTCTAAAGTGATTTTTTTCCTACTATGTGTTTATCCTTTCCTTCATGGAATTTATTAACTTTCTCATCATACTTACTAGATAAAACTATATCATTTATTAATGAGATTCATGATGGCCATATGGCTTGTGATATTGATGATCATCTACCTAGTGAGGATTTATATCATATGAACTAGTGATGCATTTTTTAAGATGGCTATTAATGATATTGTGTACATGAAAAATACAAGCATACAATATAACTAATTAAAATAAATTAACATATTATACTCACAACACATGCAAAACTACAATTGAGCATAAAGATTAGAACAAAATGATGCAATACTAAACCTTTTTTCACCATCTAATGGTGGTTTTCTCCAACATGTTGATGATATGTGAGCACTCCTTCCTATGACATAACATTACATTCCATGGATTCTTGATAAATGTCTTAGGTTGAGTCCAATTGATAATTTTTTGGATGAGAATAAAATTATTTAATATCCTCACTAAATACATATATATTCTAAATTTATATTAAAATAATTTTATATTCTCACTAAACAAATTGTATACTTGATCATTAGTGATCACCATATTATATAATTAACCACTCTACATTGATTGGTCATCTTATAAATTCCCAATAAATGTATAATTAAAATGAGTGCACTTGTGAGAGGTGATATTTTTTACACCCTATTGATTAGGGCTGTCTCTAGAGCATAAGTGATAGTAGTTATATTAATCTAAGTGGGAGGTCACATCAATAGAACTAGATCATCTCACTAAATGATCATTTGTTAAACCATGGCACTAGAAATGAATACTAATATCACACTATATAAGTGTGTCCATGAAGTTAGTAATTACATGGAGATTCTTCACCTCTACAATATTATTAATGACTATGACACCATCATATAATGAATAATATTTTGTGCTACTACTCTTCATTGTTAGTTTTCTACCCAATGATCTCACACTTTGACTTGGATAGAGCCTCCACCTCTATCCTAAAACTCCCTCATATCAAAATAATTGATAATTTCATGAAGAATAAAATCATAGTAATATTTTCTCAAAACATATAGTGACACCTCATAGTTGTTACAAGGAGGTTGATCAAAGACCATCAACTACCTATACCAAACATGAATTTTTATACCATTATGATTGCACCAATGGACATGAAATCTCTTCAAAGTCACAATACAACAAACACATTAGTTTTGGGATCTTTTAAGAAAACACAAATTTGACCTTTTTTATATCTTTTTATTTCACCTCATCATATAATAACTTTGTCACCATAAATTTTGTGATATGCATCTCTATGAGTTTTTCATTGATGAATTTGATTTGTCACTAAGTCAACTTGCTTCATCATTATTTCAAATAATGAAAAAAACATTACATGGTGGATGTTTATTATAAATTTCTTCAATGTTAAAAAAAAAATTATAATTTAAATTTTGTTTTATTCTAAATACCTAATTATTCCTGTTAATCTTTTTCTAGGGTTTGATGGAAGTGTTAGAAGAGATTCAAGTGATATGAGATCCTCTTCAAAAATTTCATCTAAATTAGATTTTGAACTAAGATTTAGAGGAGCTTATTACACAAAGAAATATATTCTAGAATATTGAAATTTATAAAAAATCCAAAGAAGATTTGATTATAAAAAGAAGAAAAAAAACCTGGCCACTTATTTGTCCTAAATGTGCATTGAAAAAACAAATGGGATAAGATTTGGAAATGTAGTTTTTGATGGCTTTGCAATAGTTTGTTGTAGTTGTTGGCTATCTAAAATTTGTTGTGGTCACTATTTTTAAAAGACCTCATATGCCATATAATTTGTCTTCATATGTGAAGACACAAAAGATTTTTTGGATGAATAGGCAGCTATCTATATTAAAATAAAGATAAAGTTACATATTCACAAAAAAAAAAGTGGGTGGTAAGTAGGCACAACCCGAGAGTCACATGAGCAGTGCTACAAAAAACCAAAAAATAACCAGTCACATGGGCCGAGCCCAGAAGTCCATGATATATAAAAGGGCCATTTTCCATTAAAAATAGAATCACTAGGTGGAGATCTGAACAGCAATTTGGAATTGGTCTATCGCAAGATCACCTGAATAATTTGGAGAGCACACAATTAAAACTAACTTTGAATTGAAATTTATAACCATGATCATTCTATGTTTGACATTTTCTAGACTCTAACAGAACTTGATCTAAAACTCTTAATTTACTAAGAGATTTCTCAACTCTAAAATACCATGCATCATTTGAGCAGAGGCTTGATGGTTTGAGATACACGGCACTCACTGATAGAATAGAAGCAATCACTCTAAAACAAAATACATCATCACCAATCGATCTAGTAGTAGAGATTCGAGGAGTATATCTCCGTGTCTAACCAGCCAAAAAATATATATTTTTATTTTACATTCCGAGTTGAGTCTGATAAATCTGTGGCTACACGTGCTGTGGCCTTGATTGTACTCCCTCCTTCCATGAGTGCCATCTTAGCCTTGTCCTTCAACTCTTTCATTTTTTCCCTGGCCTTTCTTCCCTCCTCTCCTTCCATCAGCTCCCTCACTGCTCTCTCCACTTCTTCTCTCTTCACAAATCCATTTATTTCCATCTTCAAATCTATGGCTGCCTTAATCTGCTTCACCAGTATGACCTTGTTCATCCCCTGTTCAGCATGAAGAGGCCAAGTGATCATTGGGACTCCATGATAGACGCTCTCCAACGTAGAATTCCACCCACAATGAGAAAGGAAGCCTCCGGTAGAGGAGTGAGAAAGAACCGGTACTTGAGGGGCCCAATTCAGAACAACCAGTCCACGGTCCCAGGTTCGACTCTGAAAACCCTCCGGTAAAAGCTGAGAAATGTCAGTTTCCAGAGAAGAAGAGTCCCCATATTTGTACCCGCGCAGCACCCACAGGAACCGGTGGCCGCTGGCCTCGAGTCCAATTGCCAGATCTGCAATTTGCTCCCTCGACAAAACGCCTGCGCTTCCGAAGCACACAAACAAAACGGACGAGGGAGGTTGCTCATCCAACCATTTCAGGCACCTGGATTCGTCAGGGGTATCAGATTCTGTGAGCATCAAGGGACCTATTGGATAGATGGAGGGTGTTGCAGGGGTGCTAAGGGCTTTGATGGGCTCCTCCTCCAACTCAGCAAAGGTGTTAATGAGAATCCCTGATGCTTCCTTCAAACGGGAGGCATTGTCGACAAACGATTTAAACGCGGGATCCGACCTGTCTTGAATGAAACTGGGCAGGTCCCTGGCAGGAATCAGCGGAAGCCCTGGTACCTCCACTTCAAAATCGGCGTCTTTAAACGACACCTCAATCTCTGAGATGTATGTTGGGAGATGCACCGTCAAACAAACACCAGAAGCCGAGCACGGAAAGAAAAAATAAGTTGGCAAGTTCAGCTTGGCGCCAACGTCGAGCAGCTCAGTACAAAAGAAGTCTGTGACAAAGGCAGAGATGGGCGAAGACGAAAGCAAGCATTGCAGAGCGTCTTCAATGTGTGGCTTCGCTTTAAGCACGAACTTTGATATGAGAGTTTCAATTTTCGTGTCTTCCTCGTCTTCATCCACGGTGACGTCAGGGATCTCTCTAAAGTGGATGTCCAGAGCGGAAGAGGCCAATCGTTCAAGCACAGCGGGTTGCTGAGAAGTGCACATCCACTTGCTGATGATGAGGGTGATGGACATGCCATGAGAAGCGCACAGCCGCTTTACAAGCTCAACTAATGGAAGCAAATGACCCATTGCGAAGCTGAGCGGGAAGATGGCGACATGAGGCTTCCCCATTAATGGCGGCCTCAATTACAGAAGCTGAAAATAAAAATTTTGAGCAGAAATAAGAGAATCCACACAAATTAGGAAAGCGAGTTGCGTATGTTTAACGGTAGACAAAGTTCCTCACGGCAACAGCTGATCCAGAATCGAAAGCCAGTTAGTTTTCCCACCACTCATTTTAAAAAGTACTTGTATTGGTTACGTAGATGGTAATTTATATAAAATAAGAGGTGGAAATCTGAACTTATCCAAAAATGTGAAGCATTTTAGATGTCAATATTTATGCAATCTTCTTGATAAACTTTTTCACATAGGGGAAAGGTCTTTGTTATCGTTATAATTAATTTCGTGTAACCGTAGTTCTTAAACCGTATGTCGGATTAAGATTATTTTTTTTTATTTTATTTACACATCTCCTGAGTTAATAGCTTATAGCCATTGTTTTGGCCTGTGGGCATTTTTGACAAATGTGGGAGGGTTTGATAAGCATGCAAGGGTCAAAAAGTCTCCATTTAGAGGTGTCGCCCGCTCATGGCCCTCACATGTCTAAATTGCCGCCCACTATAACTACCAATTAATATTTTTAAAAAGTCCTAATTGTGTCAATAATAGGGTGCAATTATAACAATTTTATCATTCATATATGCTCAAAAATGAATGGTCAAATTCACAGGTTAACGTTGGAGGTTAAGGTTAGCGGCCATAACCTTCTAGCTCCCTTTCAATTGCATCTCAATTCTAATGTCCTTTTCTTGATGTCTTCATTTATCATAGCCTTTTAATTAGTTTGTATCCATCCTTAATCTCTTTTTATCCATCCCAAGAATTATATTATATGTGTCTCAATAATTATGTCCTCTTACATCTCCCTCATCCATCATCATCCCCTAGGTGCATAACACGTCACCAAAGTTTAGCACCTAAGTATGTGCTACTATGCATCTCATTTATGCTATTATTAATACTCCTTTCCCTCATAGTATTCTTTACTATAATTTTATTTTTTTTAATAAAAAATTCTTATGCAACCACAAATTGGGGTCTCAACAATGGATCCAAATGTTGACAATGAATCACATATTAGAAATTTGTGTTATTTTTATGTTGATGTTGTATTTTCAATTTGAAATGATGGATATGGAAGAGGATCAAAACAAGTGTGTTGGATTATAGAAAAATACAAACTAAAATAAACATACACTTATACACCTCTCATACATAAACAACTTTATATACTTCTCATTTATTCATCATATCACAATATATTATCATATATCCATTACATCCATGCTTCATTATAATCTTATCCTCTTTTGTTAGTACTCATTTATCTCTCTTCCATGCTCTCATATCAAATCTCACCTTAGAAGCCAAACAAGGCCAAACCAAAAATTAAATCATGACAAAAATAATAAATGGCCAACAGAGGAAAGTTCATAGACCAACATGAGAGTTGTCAAATTAGTTACTAGTAGAGTATGAAAATTTGCATGTGGATGTATGGAAAAACTAAAGACCAAAAGTAAACCACAACTAAAAAAAAGGACCAAGGACGTATGAGATTCTAGGGTTTGAATCTAATGGTCTCAAGTCCAAATTGAAATTGGTGATTTTGAAACAAAAGGATCACAACAAGATTTAATAAATTTACAAAAAAATGATGTATGCAAATAAGTGAACATATAAATGGACTATGTGATAAATATATAAGAATTTATGTAATGGATAAATATATATTACAAATTAAAATATCTAACTATACATAAAATTATACCATTTATCAATATATCTATATATTAAAACACTCTCATCAGCATAAACCCAAACCTAAATAAAAAAAGACATAAATATAAAAAATTCAATAGAAAATTATGACCACAAGTCCAAATCTCTTCTAACACATTCTTAAATGAGTCCAGTTCAAAAATGAGAAATGTGAACATAAGTAACTAAAAATTGTTGTTACATTTTTATTCTTTTAATAAAGAATATTTCAAAAGTCATATAAATGTGTTAAAAATGATTGAGTCAAAAGTAATTATTTGTTCAATTGATGAGTGATGTAATAAAAAATCTGGTCTTAGTTAGAAGTCATGCTTGCAACTAGAGAGCTATAGAATTAAAGTTTTTTTCATAGAATTTATGTTTAATTTGGGAAAAAAATCTTCATATTAAATACCACCCTTCAATCAAAAAACAACCAAATCCATGTTGAAGGTTGAGATTTGAACTAGAAACAAATTAACCTTGAAGTTTGATATGGTCTAAATTATGTGGAAAATTTAGTCTAAAATAATTGTATCCTAGGGATGCATTCCTAAGATTAACATTGAACATTTTAAGTTTGATATGATCTAAACTATGTTGCAAATTTAGTCTAAAATAATTGAATCCTTGAGACACATCCTTTTAAGGTTATCTACCATCCCTTGTTTTAGGGGCATTTTAGGGGTGGCAGGCAAAAATAAAACATTCCTTCTATCTTCAATTTTTTATTTGTTTGGGGGCAGTGGGCCTAGCTCGATTGGTTAAAGCATCTTTTTGTAGGCAAGAGGCTGCGAGATCTAGTCTCCCTACCCTCCCCGTGGTACTAGAGGGCATGTTGTGCTAGCGTCATCGGTCAAATGAAAAAAGTTTACCAAGCGCAGTGTAGTTTATGAGGAGCGTGATGTGTATTTAGGATTGGGTGAGTTTACATTGTTTGGTACAATTTAGTTTTATTAAATATCATTCAATTGAATAATTTTTAAAATGAATGTGATTAAATTTATGGTTTTGTATTTTAAATTTAGCTCCCAAGCTCTATTAATCATCCTCTCATTTCATATATATGTAAACATAGTAAATAATTATCTTATTTTTAAAATGAGAAAAATAATATTTAATCATTAAATTGAGTGATGCTTAAGACCATCAATAAAATTCAATAAAATTCATTGAAGAATGATAAACAAAAAAAATTCTCAAATATCTATTTGATGATCCTTCTTAATTCTCAAATAAACTAAAAACATTTTCTTTTTATACTATAATTTATTATTTATCCCTTATTATCTATAGATTAATTTTAATTCATTTACATTTTATGATTTTATGATTTTCATTAATATAAATAAAACTTCAAACAATATATTAAAACAAATTTATGTCCATATATTATCTATTCTATTAAATATATTCTGATTGTAAATTAAAAAAAAATGGTAAAAACATAGATATTACATATATGTTATTATAATGTGGTTAATTTTAAATTTATGCTTCCCTCACACACAAATCTATTTTAGACAGATAGCAGTGTAATATATTTAGCTGATAGGCTATTATAGGTGAGAATTCAGCTGGAAAAGTCTCACTGTCTGATGCCGGCTGAGACTATTTCGGTTGGATTCTCACCCGAGACATGCCATCCGCTTTTTTTCCCTGAGAAGCTTGGTGAGATCTGACAGCAGAGTTAATATTTTGACACCATTAAATATTTCCTGTTTGAGATATGTGAATATCGCTTCTGGAAGTCACTGTGCTCGCCCTCACCAAATTCCTGTATTTACTATTTTCGCGTCAGTAGGCATGGCCATTCCTTCTGTTTTGGCGTCACCAGGTATGGCTGGGAGCCATTCGCGCCGTTCTACACCACTCCCCTGGTCTGCGTGTGTTGCCTGGCATTTACAAAGTCACCAAATATTTGTGAGATAATAAATGCAGCCTGCTTTAAGATGGCTTCGAGGTTTACTGTTTTTGTGCAACGAACAAGCAGTTGCGAAGGTGAACGCGGGATCAACTTCTCTGCAATTAGTGGCTGTGTATTCTGAGGTATGGCAACTCGTCACAACCTGTAGTGCTTGGAATTAGGATGTAGTAGAGGCTTAAATAATCTTTGAATTTATTGTCAACCTATCTCAACCACAGTGTTCGAGCATGGTAGGACATTTTTTAAAGAAAACTGTAAATAACCTTCCTCATTCGATGCCTGATTCTCCTCCATTTGCGTCGGCCTTGGGCTTTTGTTTCAGCACTTCATCATCGTTGTTAAATAAGTATGCAGCAGTAGAATATACTTTGGAGCTAACCCCAGTTGCATTTTCAGGCCCTTTATCCTTAGCAACCATAGTGTCAGCAAGGAGCGCTGAATAATTTTGTGTTTTGGGGTTACTAGGCTACAATTGCAAATAATCTACC
Source organism: Sequoia sempervirens (assembly GCA_007258455.2). NCBI lineage: Eukaryota > Viridiplantae > Streptophyta > Pinopsida > Cupressales > Cupressaceae > Sequoia > Sequoia sempervirens. The sequence continues at coordinate 365,983,363 of VDFB02271358.1, forward strand.
TGAGACCATTCGCAACCTGTCTCAACAGTAACACTCGACCACAGAAGCCTATGGAGGCATAAATAGCTTTCCTGTTTCTGTAATGAATAGTTCTAGAGTAAAAAATTGGTCCCCTAAATCACACAGCTAGGAATAAGTTAATAAGCTAAATGGGAGTTTGGAATTGATAGCCAATTCCAAACTGCTACCAAAAACCACCTCAATCTTCCCCCCGCTCAGCGAAAGAAGTAAAAGCATGCAAACGAATCAGTACAGTAGAAAATACATAAAGAAAATAACAATGAAGTAGAATAACACTATCCAAAACTAAGCAGGGCAATAATAATATGATATAGTTAAGCAATAAATTCAACCAGATGAAAGCAAGTTTTTGCGTTGTGGATTGTCTTTAACCTGCGTGGCTCCTACGCAAATGGGAGATCGAATAAATCTGGAGATATTATGGCCAGAGGTTCTTGTAATTGCCTCTTGGTAATATTCATTTCACCTTGCAATTAAGATCCAGCGTACTGTTTAGTCAACCCTCCATATTCTGGTGCATCGCCTTTAGCTAGCCTAACACCTTGCGTATGAAATGGTGGTTTGGGAGGTAGGTATGTATAGATATTTAGTAGGGAACTGAATGGATACCAAACCTTCTTGTACTCAGATTAATGGCAACCATAATCTGCAGTGTCGTGTTATGGTGGAATTAGCCAAACGAAGCTCTTAATTCGCTGCCTTGGTGTCTTTTCTGTACAAAGATTTGGTGTATCTGCTGTGTCAGGGAGATAGGTAGCAAAGTCAATGTTATTTCAGACTACCCATCTACTGAAGCGTCTCCTTCAATAACCTGTCACTGTGTTGATTTCAAGGACAAATGCAGTCCTTATAAGATGTAACAAGGAGTGGATTTCACTGTTGAATTTATGGAAACCCATTACGTGATGAGAAGAGTCCATCGACCATAGCATCAATTCCTAAATCAAATCACTTCCTTTTTATCATTTTTTGATGAGCAGGCAAGGGAATAGGTGTAGGTGAATGGTGGGATTGCGCATTATGGGAGCCATTAATTCTTGATGAGTGACAACGAACCGTATTTACCTTGCCTACCGTTTGACAAACTTGTTCAGCATTTATTTTATCAATCCTCTATCCAAGATCTTGTTGTAGGTTACTAATTTTGAATATTTAGCCATAGCATTAATGGGAAGCTAACCACGATAAGGTGGTCTAACATTAGCCAAAAATAAAATAAAATAAATATAGTACCCCATTGCTATGAGGAGGTGAGTTAGGGTGTGCTGACGGAGTATCTGATTCAATCAGACCTAAAATCAACATTAATCCATATCTGCATCGTGCAATGTTCACCTCTATCGCTGCCTTTATCCTCTTCAATGAGTATTAAATTTAGACAATTGCAATCATACCTTTGCTTATTCGTAGATGTTGAAATAGATATCTTCACCCTCCCCATATTCCTGCAGTAGATAGTAAATGTGCGATGAGATCTCACATAATTTATTAGGGAAGTGTAAGTTTGTTTTCTTTTACCTTCATTTATTTAATAGAAAAAAATAGAAGATTAAAAGTGTAATTTTTGAACTGATTAAATAAGCTTATTCGTTATCGGATGAAATTAAGTTTTTTTTTTATCGAATGAAGTTAAAGTAATTTTTTTCTCTGTGGAACGTGGAAATCAGTTTGCATTATCAAATAACATAATAATAATGTCATAAATATTGTAAATATTATTATGGACAATTGAAAATAAATAGCACTTCTTATTATAAAATAATAGAAATGGCAGTTGAATGGTTGTTATAAAACAATGTGATTTATAGTTATAACATTATTTTGGAGAGTAATTTTATATTGTAATATTAAATTGAACTGATATAATATTTGCAGAATAAAACAAAAGTGATAATAAAATTACTATTGTAATAGGAGTAAATATTATTCTTAGTATGAAGAGGTTATTTTTTAGAGTAAATGTTAATATTATTATTCATGGGTTAGTTATTTGATGTTAGTAAGGTAAAATTGAGATTAAAAATTGAAATTTATAAAAAGGGTTAATTTGCGAGTAAATGTTAATATTATCCTTAATGGGTTAGTTATTTAATATTATTATTTTTATTTAGATAGAAGTGATTTTAGTAAGGTAAATTGAGATTAAAAATTGAAATTTATAAAAAGGGTTAATTTGCGAGTAAATGTTAATATTATCCTTAATGGGTTATTTATTTGATATTATTATTTTTATTTAGATATCAAAGTAATTTTAGTAAGGTAAATTGACATTAAACTCGGGTTAAACATTATCATCAGTATAAGCTTAATGATTTAGTTATAATGTTTAGATGAGATAATTAATAATATTACCAATGATTAAATTGGCGATTTTAAAGAGTATATGGTGGCCATTTTCAAAGAGTTATATGTTGGGATAATATTATATAGGAGAATGATAATATTATTTATGTTTAAATTGAGGTAAATAAAAATAATAATATTAATGTAGGGTGGAAATGTGAATACTCAAGGGGTTTTACCCCATGTATAAAAATAAAATAAAATAAAATGTGAAATATTGGTATTAAGGAATATTTGACTTTTGAGTAAAATAATCGTATTATTGTAGAAAGAATTAATAATAATTATAGTGGTAAAATTTGTAAATTATAAATACAAAAAGGGTAGTATATTAATGGGATACAATTAATGGTACACATTATATTTAGTAATATTATTTTATAAATAAAAACGTTATTGTTAATTGGTGGTATAATAATAAAATTACTATCGTAAATAATGTTATTGTTAATTGGTGGAATAATAATAAAATTACTATTATAATTCCAAATAACGTTGTTCTTAATTCTTATGAATAACATTATTGTTAATTCCAAATACTTCATCCACTTATATTGTCATTTAGATTTTCTCAACTAAAAGTGAATTGGGAAAAAGGGTCTGTAGAGACATATAGCCAACACATCTTTCCAGATTTCCATTTTATTCACAAATTACTATTTATTTAATATAGTGTATATATATTAATGCTTAATAGGATTACATCTTGAAATATGAACATAATAATCTCTATGCAACTTTACGTATTTGAAAATTTAAATTTTGATCGCATTTTACACATTATATGACCTATATTATAAAAAATCATTTTATACTTATCGGACTATTTTATACACATCATTATATCCTTTATATTTTCAAATTAATTTTGACAGATACTTCTTTTCTGAAAATACTCATGGTATAAATACATTTACTCGTTACAAATTTGATAAAATAAAAGCAACTATTTCAAATAAGTATAAATATATTTGCTCATTGTAGATTTGCAAAAATAAGACCAACTCTTTCAAATATACAATTTCATCCAACAAATATGGTTTTATTCAAAAAATAGATAATTTCTTAGAAACTACATTAGAAATGACATCTTTTGGGACTATGATGAGATTCTTCACGAAAGTTCCTTAAATTTAAAGTCTTGAAGGTGCTATGTTTCAAAATAGAAATGCCTTGTTAACATAAGTTTATCTAATCATTTAGGTGTATAATCAAATACAAAAAATTAAAGTACAATGTAAGATGGTTTAAATTCTTTTCCATCTCTTCTAGAAACATCAAACATGTAAGATCATTTAAATCATTTTGCATCACTTTTTCCCATATTAGTGCATTGCTTAGTTTAATGGTTATAATTTGATGGCTTAAGGTAAATAGTGTAGATGGTTATAAATATTTGTTTGATGGTCACTTGGTAGGTTCCTTACAAATTTCAAGCAAAGGGGCCTCCTTTAATCTTTTCTATTGTGAAGATTGAATTCCTTGCCCTGGGTAGAGTACTTTCCCTTATTGTTTTTTCCTCGACGAAGTACCTTCATAGGAGTACTTGTCGTATATCAAGAGGTTGGTTCATGGGTTTTTGTCAAATGTTTACTTGATGGATTAGTATATTCCTAAATAGTATAGTGTGATTCATGGTGTTTAGATATGTGTGGAAAAATTAGGTAAATGAATGATGTTGATAAACTTTTCAAATGTTGAATTATTGGGTAGACAATTCTTCTCCCATTAATTACATCACTTTATATCCTCTATATTGCTTTCCATTGCAATGCATAATTTTATAGACCTTAAACTAACGAACTTTTCATGTTACAAAGATTAGGCTTACATGTGCTTGAATAAATGTGGTTTTTTAAAAAAAAATAGTGGGTGGAATTTTATAATAGTTATATATATGGATTTTGAATTTAATTTTAATCTATATTTATATTTGTTGAACTTGATTATGCATATAAGGGAATTTGTATGTTTATTTATTGGTGTATGCTATTTTTAAAAAATTGTAGTTTAACTTTAAATCTATTCCTTAGATAGAATAATTTTTTCTTTTTAAAAAAATGCTAATTTTTATTTGTTGATCTAATTACAAATATATGACTAATTGAACTAATAAAAGATCTCCCTTCATCAATTCCAAGCATGCTCGTAAAGAGAATCATTATTTCATTTTCTAAGCATTTCTCGGTGAAGATTTTGTTTCTATTATGGTTGTCATGTTCCCACCCCATTTCCAAATGTCCTTTTACAAATCACACACATGTAACTTTTATTGTTATCAAATAATCAAAGGTGTTCCTCTTACGAAACTCCCCAGGTGATGGCAAACTTGCACCCACCAGCAGACATTATCACGATATCTAGCAGCTCGTCTGAGGGAGACATTACAGGATCAAAAGCTAATGCTGGTCCTCCCTCACCTTCAGACTCTTCTTCCGTTATTTGGGCTGGCGTGTACCAAAGCAACGTTGCAATCCTCACAGAGAACATTGTGAGAGGTTGTGAAGACACTATTGAAGATGCTAAAAAGACATGCGAAGAAGCCTTCCAAGTGGAAAACCATGACATCGAGATGGTGCAATAGGCAGTCCAAAAATTCCATACAACTTATTTTGTTCTTGATGCGTATTGCGACTTCCTTCGAGCAATGAAATATGATGCATTGTATGGAATGGGAAATGGTACTAGGATTAAGGAAGATTTTCTAAAACTCCTAGCAGACATAAAGTAGATTGTAAATAGCTTGCTTAAGATAGCTACTTGTTTTTTTGTGGTGTTGGGGAGAATGGTTTTGCTTTTGACACAACACGACGACATCAACTTATGATTTTTTGTGAAGATGGGGAGCATGGCTTCCCTCTTGATATAGAATGTATACAACGCCTACTAATCATCCGACCCCTTCTTTTCCTAGCACAACAAGTAGTTAAACCTTATATCTGGTGTTGGAAAATCTACTGTGCAGTGGGAAGAATGTACAACTCCTTCCCCCCCACTCTACTACTTTTTCCTTTGGTCCTTTCCATTGTACATATGCATCAACCAATATGGCAATTGACTCGATGTTTCTACGTGTTACTTTTTTGTCTTCTTGACTTCATGTATCTTGAATCTATTCTAATTGAACTATACACATGTATCTTTGAGCTATTGCAATCAAAACTATACATATTCCATGTATGCAACTAACTAAAAATTAGTATAGCTGATGATAAATTGCATAGAGAGTATCTATTTTCCCTTTCCTTGCTCCACATAATGAGGTAGATGTTCATAAAAAATGTGCATAACTAAATTTTTCCTAGCTGTGTTGCTACTTGCACCCGTTTCAATTTAGTTGCTTGGCTCTTCTTTGGAATACTCGACTTTATCTACCAATAAGTTGCTATAGTGTGATGGAAGGGTTGTTCTATTGACTTCTTCGCACAAGCGCCTTACATCCAATACATTTGTGCAGGATTCTCTCCTTTCCTTGAACCATGGCAAGCTTATTGACTCCAGATGCAATTAGATTGATGCATGGAGGAAATGTCGCTTTGGAACCTCATGTCCAAGTCATAGCTATCTCAAGTTTTGGCTTCAAATATACACCCATCAATCGATATAGGTTGGAAATCTCTGATGGTGTGCACAAGCACAAAGCATCGTTACCAACTAAGTATAACTCCTTCATAGAATCCAATGTGCTTGCACCTGGCTCCATCGTGCAATTGAAAAGATACAGCTGTCCTCAAACAGGTAGCACATGGTATGTTTATGAACTAATTTCTATATCGCACAAGAATAAGTGAGACCTACTCTCCTCTTAGATTTTGTTACTTATACTTTATCTCGCTTTAAATATTTAGGTGGATTGTTATTGTCGACCTTGAAATTGTGCACACAACACATGCTATTGTTGGGGAGCCAGTTTTCCTATGCACAAAAGATCTTGAACAACTTGGGCGCTCAACAGGAGAATCCTCTGGCTTGGCCACATCTTCAAAAAACCCTTTCCTTCCTGGAAGACTACCTCCTCGACGTCTCCTATTTGGTGTCAACCCAATCCTACCGAAGGAGGCACCATTGACAATAACGCCTATCAAAAACTTGAATCCATTTCAGCCAAGGTGGACTGTTAAAGGTCGTGTAACTGTGAAGTCTGAAATACGTAGCTACACCACACAGAAAGGAAGTGGCCATATCTTCACCTTTGATATCATAGATTGTGAAGGAACTGAGACACGTGTGACATGCTTCAATGAAGCAACTCACACCCATTGTGATAAAATTATCGCAGGAGCTACATACACATTGTCTGGAGGCACGGTTCGACCTGCTAATAGAGTCTATAACAAGCTTAATAGTGGGTTGGAAATTTCTCTTATGCCTGACTCAAGGGTTTCCCTCTGTGAAGATGATGATTCCATCCCTAAAGAGCACTACTCTTTCACACCCCTCAATGCATTGGTGAGCAAAAGCAACGGTTCAAATGTTGATGCAATTGGAATTGTCACTTGTGTACATCCATGCACCACAATCAGGATAAGAGATGGGATAGAGGTCGCAAGACGGACTTTAACAATTCTTGACATGTCCAACACAAATATAAATGTTACTTTATGGGGCTCGTCAGCCGAAAAGGAGGGTGCACAACTACAAGAGAAATACCTCATGCGTGAATCACCAATTCTGGCAATTAGAAATGGGCATGTGTCTAAATTCAATGGAAAGGTGATCAACACCTCATCCACTACAAAACTATCGATAGACCCTCAAATAGAAGAGTCAGAACAGATTAAAACATGGTTCAAAGAAAATGACACTACAATTCAGGCTTTTTCTACTAGCTCCTTTCACATGCCCCCACCTGCTAGAAGACTGACAATCAATGCCATTTGTGAAGAGGCTCGAAATACAGGGCAACCTCTACAATGCATGTTGGTGGCAACAACATGATTCATAAAAACTGACTCATTTTTCTATCCAGCATGCCCTTCCCACTCAAGTAACAAGCCTTGTAAGAAAAGACTATCGCAGACAAATGATGGAAAGTGGTTTTGTGCAAAATGTAATGCAATAATTGACACCTGTGACTATAGGTATATACTTCAAGTCAAGTTGCAGGACCACACAAATATAATATGGGCAATCGCATTCGACGAAGGGGCGGCACAACTCATGGGCATGCCTGCAGACAAACTATACAGTCTACAATTTGATCAAGCTGCTGACAGAAATGTGGAGGAGGTGATTAGGAGTGTCTTGAACAAGCATTATGTATTCACACTGCATTGTAACCTTGAAATGTACAATGCAAAGGAATGCTTAAAAGCAACCATTGCCAAGGTCGAACAACTAGATTACATTGAAGAGAATAGCTTTTTGCTCAAAAATATCCAGGAAATGTGCAATGTAAAGGCTTCTCCCCCCATTGAACCTGATGTTGTACTAGAGCTGGTTGTGCAACTCATAGGATCGCCCTAGCCATACTACATAGCCTAATATAGTTGCCATGCTCTCTTTACAAGTGTAGTATGACTATGGATGGTATGCATGGCAAAAAAAAATCATGTTGTAAAGAACTATGTCAATATCTTTTTTTATCTAAAAAACTATCATGTTAATGCCTTTAGATGGATAGAAATATGTAAAATATTGTTTTTCTTTATTTAAAAAAAATGCACATGTTTTTTTACAAGCTTACATATGCACCTTTGTCTTCTACCTCCAAATTGTGTTCCTTCTCATATTGCAACATGCATTCGTGAACCAATGAGGAGTATCTTTACATTTTCATCTACATTTTGGCTATGTAAGCATTTTGGTTTCATCTGGTTTTGCTATGCTCTTATTCCTGATATACCCTACCGTGTTCAGACCCGCATATGGCAGACTCCTCAACAGGGAACAATGCAAGTGACCCATATAAAAAGGAGGTAAGAAGACAACAAAACCGAGAAAGAAATCGGGCCTACTATGCTCGCCATAGAGAAGAGATAGCTACTCGAAGGCGACAAAAAAGATTGCATGAGAGTCAAAATAGCCCCCAACAAACAGAAGCCCGAAGACTACAAGATTGTGAGAAAAGTTGAGCTTACTATGATCGTCATAGAGAGGAAATAAATGCAGAAAAGCGCAATAGATCTTTACAGAAACAAACATGCCTATATCAACATTGAACAACATGCAACAACAATGATAACTTCATGATGGCAATGAAAAAATTTCGTCAAAGAATAGATGCACTGTCCAACCGAAAAACATGCATTATATGCAAGGAATGTTACCCAGGCATGCTCGTCCATTCATTGGGTGCTAATGCAACTTGTAAAAGATGTTTCGCTGAGAGAGGCATCCATCGGTTCTCTGCACTCAACAACATGGACCCAGGAGAGCAACCGTTTGTTTTGAAAAGACTCACCCAAGTGGAGGAAATGCTCATTGCCAGAGTCAACCCAGTACTACAAGTAACCCACACTCTTGGAGGCCAATATAGATATAGTGGCCACACGATCAGCTTCCCACAAGATATCATTGACATTTCAAAAGTTCTTCCACGAAGAATACAAGAGTTGGACGTTCTCATAGTTCGAAGATTGCATACAAAAGGTCATTATTATGATTGTTATGTCAGTAGAAGTCATATTAGAGATGCGTTGCAATACAAAGTCAAATATGACCCATACTATCATGATGTTGCAATAAGTTTTGAGCACTTAGAGCAATTTCCTGAAGCAAGAACAAACATATCGAATATGCTACACACCGTTGAAACCAGTGAAGACATGGTGGTTCCAAATAATGAAATTGACTCTGATGGGGATGATATTGAACGCAGCATAGTAAACACATCATCATTTATGGCTAGACTTCCAAATAGATTCCATGAGTTAGAAATTATTAAGAAAACATTAGACCTTGACGACAACACAAACAACATTATAGACTGGCCTGAAATAAACTCATCGCCAATAAATGAATACAATACTGAGGGGTTGCTTGATATGGCATTTCCAACACTCTTTCCAACTGGAGTTGCACTACAAATGCAACCACGAATTAGGGAAGTACACATGCATGAGTATGCAGCCCACTTAATGAGATTTCATGACCATAGATATTTCATGCTTAATCTTATGATGCGACATCGTAGCCAGGGGCTTGTTGCAGTTTTCATTAAAAAAAATGCAGAAGAAAACATGCCAACCACTATTGAGGACCTCCGAGCACACTTGAAAAACTTACCTGACACACAATTAGCTCAAGAGCTCATGCACTTTGGCTCTTCAATGCAGGGTACAAGACCATATTGGAACAAGTGTCGTGCTGAACTAACAAATATGATCAACCAAATAGGGTCTCCCACTCTATTCTTCACATTAAGTGCAGCTGACACAAAGTGGCCAGACCTACAATGTTTGATCTAAGATGGTGTACCGGTAGGAATGCAAACAAATAAACAACGTTTAGAAAATGTAGTCAACAACCCCCACACCACATCATTATACTTGCATCAATGATTCACAGTGTTTTGTGAAGAGGTTATTGAGAAACTCCTCAACGCAAAAGATTACTGGTACATGTATGAGTGGCAGCATCGTGGCACTGCAGATGTACATGGATTCCTTTGGCTCCATGATGCACCAAACATGGATAAACTTGATTGGGATGGCAGTGTAGCAGTTCAACAGGCTAGGAAATTCTTTGACAAGTATGTCAGTGCTTGGAATCCCCGTGCTGCATCAGCAAGAAACAACTTGATTTTTTGATCTTTCCAAGACGATCCTTGCTTACTAGACACAACATAAATATTTGCTACAGACCCCTCTCATGACTATGAAGAGATCATCAATCGTGTCCAGAGGCACACAAAATGCAGAGAGGGGACATGCTTGCGAAAGAAAGGGAAAAAACTAGAGTGTCGATACAAAGCTCCATGGAAAGAGAAAATTATATCTACCCTATCACGTGACAACTGTGGGACAAAAAAATATGAACCTGCACAAAATGATGATAGGCTAAACATACACAATCCAGAAATGATTTCAATATGGAGAGCCAACATAGATTGTCAGCCTGTCATCTCGTGGGCAGTTGTTCTGAAATACATTGCAAAATATGCATCAAAAGCAGAGAGAGCATCTGAGACTTGTACTAATATGCTAGCAAGAATATCTGCAACCCAAAAAGTAGATGTCCCGGCCCTTGCAACATACCGAAAATTCATGGCAGAAATCGTGGCAGAGCGTGATATTGGAGCACAAGAAACATGCCATATGCTTCATAAATTGCCGCTTATTGTTTGTAATCGGCCTTTTACATCTTTGAATGTTGGCCGCAAAATGTTCCATTGAATAACAAGAGGACCACATGAAAGCCATCTACAACCTACCTACCTTCATTCGTACATTAATCGACCTCCATATTTGGAGACAACAACGCTACTTGAATCTGCACGATCTTTCACGTACTCTGTGAGTCGCAAGGGATGCAAGTGGAAAGAAGGAAAGGTCAAAGCGATTGTCAATGTTTTCCCAAAGTTCTACACCATCCCAGATGAGGCCTCAGCCCAGTTTGAAACATTTTGTTGGAGTGAGCTTCTATTGTACAAGCACTTCCGAAGCTTGGAAATCGACATAGGGATAACTAAGGATACAATACTTGCAAATTGGAAGCAAATGAATGCATCCAAATATGATGTATGGCATGTCCCACGCACCGCCCCCTCAGAGGAAAACACCGACGATGCAGAACCAGACAGCGAAATTGAGATGGACAAAAGGGACATACTAGAAATGAATGAATGGGAATTATTTTCGCAAATGGGCCCCTCAAACAACATCAACCTAAATGAGCTTGACCTGCTTGGCAGGCGTGAGTTTGATAGCAGCTACAGATGGGAACAACTTGCAGTGCCCCAGGAACTTCATGAAATTGCCACACAATTCATAAACATGGAAAAAGCATGTAGCCATGAAAGGCATGCTCCAAGTAAGTATGATGTCCCAGACTATACATTATCTTCCAAACAAAAACTAGCACTCACACATATTATCAACCATAGCAAGCATCACTCAAATAAACCATTGCACATGATTATTCAAGGGACAACAGGTACAGGGAAATCATACTTGATTGCTCGCATAAGAAAAGCACTTGATAGTTACAATCTGCACCAGCAAAGCCAGCTACTCACATTGGCTCCTACAGGGGTTTCTGCATTTAATATACATGCATCGACTATACATTCAATGCTTCGAATTCCTGTCAAAGAAATGCACCCACTGCAAGGACAATCATTAATAACATTTCAGGAAGAGATGAAACACATAAGATATATGTTGATTGATGAGATGAGCTTCATAGGACCAAAGTTGCTACTGAAGATAGATGCGAGACTACGTGAGGCCTTCCCGCATCGACAACATCTTTATTTCAGTGGGGTGTCAATAATCCTGATTGGTGACCTTGCACAGCTCCTGCCTGTAATGGACAAGCCTATTTACACATCACACTCAAATGCAAAAACACTATGGGACTAGTTCACGACCGTTGTCACCTTAGACACAGTGTTTCGTCAACAAGGTGAGACTCCAGAACAAAGGAAATTCCGTCAACTATTGCAAAACATACGCAATGCAAAAGCATCACAAGAGGATTGGGAACTTTTAAAAACACGCACAGACAAGCATCTCACCTCTAGCGAAAAAGAAATGTTCGACAATTCAATGCACTTGTTTGCTACCAATGATTTAGTTAGACTTCACAATAGAAGAATGTTAAAATTGTTAAACCGTCCAATTGCAATAAGTGCTGCAACTACCACTAGGACTGAAGCAGATAATGCAACTACTGATGAACAACTTGAAAAGCATGTATTGCTTTGTAGAGGGCAACGCATCATGCTGACAACCAACATATGGACACAAGCAGGCCTTGTAAATGGAGCTCTAGGTGAAGTTGTTGAGATAGTTTACAGCCTTGGTTCCAGACCACCAGATGTTCCACTTTATGTTGTGGCAAGGATCGATAATTATAGTGGGCCAACATGGAATGAAAAGGACCCCAAAAGTATACCGATAATACCTGTATCATTGGGCAGTCGTAGGCAAATTCCGCTCACAATGGCATGGGCTATTACCATACACAAATCCCAAGGCCTAACGTTGGCCAAAGCAACTATCGACATTGGAAAAATAGAATGACAAGGACTAACATTTACAGCTATATCCAGAGTGAAATCATTGAACAACCTTCGTATTCAACCAATGTTCTCCTTAGAGAGATACTAAAAAATGCATAACCACCCATACACAATTATGAGAAAAGAAGAGGAAGCCCGATTACAACAACTATCTCTAAAAAGTCAAGGTACACAACTCTTTTCCCTTTCTCCCTCATGTCGCTCCTGCTTATTCTTATATCAGCAATTTCTCTTTTACAAATTGAACATGCCCTCAACATGTTCATGTCCTTTGGGTAATTTTCTTATTTTATTGGCAAAAAAAAATAGTTCCCATTAATAGTGTTATACTAAATTGAACATGGAGCAATCATTGTACATGTCAACAAATAATGTTCCCACCTAACCATTCCATTCCTTTTGCTTTGCAGGCCTTGAAGCCAAATGGCATATATCATAGCCCCTCACCATCAAACACCAACAATTGTACTGTATTTTGTTCAAAAAAAAGTTCTAATGCAAAATTGCTCACCAATATTTTGACTTTTCATAGCACACATTTTGTATATCATGAACTACCAACAAATGTACTTTGTCCAGTTAAGCTATAATGTTCCAACACTTCAACCATTTAAGATAATATATTGTGTTGTTCATACACTACCATAGTATACCCTCCTATCGGCGTAACCCTTGTGCCTTGCTAAGGTGCAAGCGCTAGTATTACTACATTTAACTTTAGACCAGCAAAACCCTGAAAAAAAATGCAGACAATTCAAAGAAAAATACAATTGACTGTTTTTCAACTTGTGATGCAGGAGCATCCAGCATTTGACTGCAATCAGCAAAAAAATGAGAAAATAACAATGACATTTTTATTTCTTATCATTTTGTATTTATTGTTCTGTTTTAGGATTTGCATTTTGTCAAACAGTTCGTAGCAAACCAAAAAGAGAGAGACTGCGTGTAGGTTCTGAGAGGAATGTTAAAAGTTTTCAGGTGGTTAGCATGAGCTGGAGACCAAGGAAATTTACTCCTGAGACAGAGGAAGTTTATCCCATGTCTGCATGATGTAGACAGAAGTAAAAATAGCTTGAAATGTTATATTTTGTTATTCTAATGAGCAGAAAAGACTGTAAATGTTGCTCCATCTGTCCTGTTATGTTCTCTCTGTGTGCGAATGAAGTTTTGAACCCCTGTGTTTTTTTTCAAATTTGTCTATTCTTGTCATGAAAAAGACTAAGAGCGTGAGGTCTTCAGTTGGATACCCATCCAGGTCTGCATCAACGTGTAAGTTTAACAAAACGAAACACACAAATCATTACTTTACACTCCTATCTCAGCTTATCAAAAACCCTACAAGAAAGATTTATTATCAAGCGGGAACAGAATGCTCAGAATTCGAGTTCAATTGATAAAAAAGGATGCTTTAACAATGAGATTTCTGCTTGTAAAATAAGGCTCTGTTCAACAAACAAAAAAAGTACCCTGACCTTGCCAACAAGCTGAACAGAGCAGAGAACTCGACAAGAAGTATAGCCCCTGCCAAAGCAACAAAATTCACATTAATTTCACACAAATTTGGCCTACATCACACCACACACTAAGGAGTCAAGCTAGGTCTCTGTAATAAATCTGTGACTGCATCGGCAGTGGCCTTCATTGTGCTCCCTCCTTCCATCATTGCAATCTTGGCCTTTTCCTTCAACTCTTTTACTTTCTCCCTCGCCTTTCTTCCCTCCTCTCCTTACATCAATTCCCTCACCGCTCTTTCCACTTCTTCTCTCCTCACAAAACCGTTGCTTTCCATCTTCAAATCTATAGCTACCCGAATCTGCTTCACTAGCATGACCTTGTTCATCCTTTGTTCGGCAAAAAGAGGCCAAGCGATTATGGGAACTCCTTGCGAGACACTCTCCAGCGTAGAATTCCACCCACAATGAGAAAGGAAGCCTCCGGTAGATGGGTGAGAAAGAACGGTGACCTAATGAGCCCAGTCAAGAAGCACCAACGCGCGGTCCCTGGTTCGACTCTCAAAGCTCTCCGGTAAAAGCTGAGAAATATCCGTTTCCAGAGAAGAAGAGCTCCCAGATTTGTACCCACGCAGTACCCAGAGGAACCGGTGGCCGCTGGCTTCTAGGCCAATCGCCACAAACAGAACGGAGGAGGGAGGTTGCTCATCTAACCATTTGAGGCATCTGGACTCGTCGGGAGCATCAGACAACAGACCTATTGGATAGATGGAGGGTGCTGCAGGCGTGCTTAGCGTTTTCATGGCTTCCTCCTCCAGTTCAGCAAATGTGTTTATGAGAATCCCTGATGCTCTGTCAAGCGGGAGGCATGGTGGACAATCCATTTAAACGCAGAATTCGATCTGTCCTGAACGGAACTGGTCAGATCTCTGGCAGGAATTGACGGAAGCCCTGGTATCTACACTTCAAAATCGGCGTCTTCAAATGAAATCTTGATCTCTGAAACGAGTTTTGGAAGATGTAACATGAAGCAAACAAAAGCAACAGAAGAGGGACAGAATAAATAACTTGGTATCTTCAGCTTCACGGTAACATCGAGCAGTTCCGTGCACAATAAGCTGTAATAAAGGCAGAGATGGGCGAAGTTGAGCGCAACGATTGCAGAACGTTTTCAATGTGTGGCTTTGCTTTCACCACGAACTTGGAAGTGCGTATTATAATTTTCATGTTTTGCTCATCTTCATCCACAGTGATGTCAGGAATCTCTGTAAAGCGTATGTCGAGAGCAGAAAAGGCCAATCGTTGTAGCAGAGAGGATTGCTGAGATGTCCACATCCACCTGCTGATGATGAAGGTGATGGAGAAGCCATGAAACGCACAGAGCCGCTTTGCAAACTCAGCTAATGGAAGCAAATGCCCCATCCCCACGCTAAGCGGGAAAATGACGACATGCGGCTTCTCCATCAAGGAGACAGCGGAAGGTAACAATTACAGGTATTAGAATATTGTGAGCAAAGTATAGCCACAAGCTGTAGATTTAGCAGCCTCAAGAGGCTCATTCATACGGATGTCGTATATTATCTAACGGCAGTCGAAGTTCCCAACGGCAGCGATGAACCAGCATCCATCTCAGAAAGGAAGAATGAGTATGCTTAATTATAAAATATATTTAAAAAAAGGTGAGCGAAAAAGTTACATTTATAAATTTCAAATAAAGTTTATGGCTTGAGGAAGTTATCATGAAATATAAACAAAGTTGCTCGACAATATAAGCAAGAGAGGAGAAGGACGATACATGTCATCCGATTTACTCCATCCATTAAGGGTGTGTAGGGTAATTGTAGGAGGGTTTCATCCATCATTATTATTAGTATTTCCTTCTTGTTTTTCATTATTGGTCATTTGAGCACTGGAGATGATAAGAGTCAATTAGGGAAATTTGTTAGAGTTTGACTAATCTGACGAACCTCCACTAATAGGCAACAAAGAGGCCAAGTGCCTATTTTCAAGCTGCGACCAACCTCACTAAGCACAATCCCTTCTCAATATAGGTGGAAAACACTGTGAATGAGTTCCTTCATGACCACAAACAAGTTGCCTATAACTTCACTGATGCCCATGAGGAGAAAACCAACCTTGACAAGATGAGGTAATTAGGGGAGTCCTAGTCATAGTATATCCCAAGGCATTACTCCAATGATTTGGTAAAATATGTAAGTGGGTCACTCAAGTGCAACTTTGTTAGCTTGCACTTGAATGTACAATAACAAATTAAAACAAATCATAGCTTTAACATATATTGAAAAGTGTTGATGAACAAAACATTCTAAATTTAAATAGTATAATTTCTATCTTTTCATATGCTAAAGAGAATCTCAACCCTAAAAGCATTCCATAACTAAATGAATTAAAAGGGATGAGAGACCAATCCCCTAATAAGACAACATGCCAAGAAAAAAAATATTGCATGAATAGATTGAAGAAGTTATCGATCGAAGACAAAACATTTTGAGATCTAGGAGAAAACCAAGATAAATGTTTGAGAGATTCATGATGTCTACAAAAAGGGTATTCAAGGATCAAGAATACATAAATGGGCCAAACAAGAACCAAATGAGATACCTTGAAAAAGAAAACATTACACAAAGTGAGTCAATTTTGGCTCCAACATATTTGACCAAATAGTCTAAAATTTTTATTTCCAAACTAACATGGATGATTGCAAATACCACTGTTGATTTAAGGTGGGAACCTTTGGCAAACGAGGGGAAATCCAATGATACCCTTGCTAAGGCTTATAATCATGAAAATCAATGTTTGGATACCACTTCCAATCTTTCCACCAAAGTTTGCAAGATCTAATGGCTTCTAAAATTGTGTCAAAGGTTTCTTGATCATGTCTAGAAATTTGGAGTTGATTTGCAATTTAATTCTAGGAGAAGAGATTCCTAGTAGCTATGGAGAAGATATCTAAGAGTGTTTTGATCCCCTTTTTGAAAAATTTTAGAGAACAAACGTAAGGAGTCCTTGAAAGAGAACAATTTTGACATCCAAAATAAGAGACCACCAAAGATTTTGCTAGTTAATGAAAAGACCAATACAAAAACTAAAATCATTTGAAAGGCTTCATAGATTCCCAAGTTGGAAAATAATTTTCATCACAAAGGTCCCTTGAATTTGAACCTCTTTCATAAGAAGGGTATGAACTTCAATCCCCTTCTAAACTAGTTACCCAACTAGTTAGCCAAAGGAAATGCAATGCAACCATGAAAAATTTCTTGACTTCATGACTCTAAAGAGCATGAACAATCCACTTTATGTAGCGTGCCAAGCCTTCTCATTGAGTAGAGTATAATCTCAATCCTCCTGACTCATGAGGAAGACAACAAAACTCTCAAGCCAACTAATGTAAACCTTAATGATTATCTAGAGAAGACAAAAGAAAATCATGAAGAATCTTCTCTAATTTCAAATAAGAAGCTTTGGAGGGAACCTGGCAAGAGGAGTAGTAGACATAAGTGGTTGGAAGAATCTTGGAGAAGATTCAAAATTTTCCTACCAAAGATAGGGTTTGGTGATATAATAATCTTTTTTTTTTTTAATTATGGAAAAAGTATCTTAACATAAAGAGGCCAGAGATTCCTAAAAGGTAAAGGGTATGCCTTAGAACCTAAAAATGTCATTGTGATATACCACATTCATCTGAAAACATTAATCAAAAAAGGCTTAGGAAGGAAGGATTGTTAGAAGCACTTGTTTGGTGTGAAGTCTGATCAGTCTCCAATTGGGAGATTGTTAGTATGTGGCGACTGATCATACAAAGTATTGTACACTCATAACAAGAAATGGGGTTCAAGGCATCGCCCCAAAAAAAAAATTCATTAACACATCGAGGTTTTATCCCATTGATACATCAAGGTTTTCCCACTAACACGTCAAGGTTTTTTCCCATTGACACATCAAGGTTTTCCTATTAATACGTCAAATGAAAAACAACCTTGTAAAACCCTAATTCTAGAAGATTCTAAAAATCTTGTTATAAGCGTCTGGGATGTATGTTGTGGTATGGTGTTTACAAGATTGTAATCTATTTTACACTAGATAATAAAATCATTGGGTGGTTGAGTTTCTGTGGATGTAGCCCATATTGGGTGAACCACGTTAAATTTATGTGTTGATCTCTTTTGTGTTATCCTTCATTGTTATTTTTGGGTTATTTAATCTACATATAATTGTTAATGTTATTGCTCCAATCTGCATGAATCCTAACAACACTATGTATTATACCATTGAATGGTAAAGCCCAAGGCCTTGTGAAAAAATCCCAAACACTATAAAGCTTTCTCTATGATATTTTCCTCCTCCAAGAGAGTGAGAAAGTAATTGTCAACAAAATGACAATTCATTAGCTGATTTGAAGAGTCGGGTAAAGAAATTTACCTTTAATCACTCCTTAAGAAGAAAAAATGACTTAGGAGGCATCCAAACCCTTTAGCAACAAGTATATATATATATAAACTTGGAGTTAGGGGCATCCTTGGTGAATAAACCAAAATAACCTAAAAGAAATGGATTGTTGACCATTGATAGTAATGCAAGAAAAAGCATCAACAAAAGACATGTGTGCACACTAAATGAACCAATGTCCAAATTCCACGGTTTCAAGCATAGCTAGGATGAAGGGACACTCAATAGGATCATAAGCCTTAGCAAATTCAATTTTGATGGAAAGAGGTTGTTGGTGAGAATTTTAAGAGGATTCAAATCACCCCATTGGTGGGGTTAGACCCCTAATCTACCACATGGCAATGCCACCTAGTAGAAAGCAAGGTGATAACCCCTCCATGACTAGCATTGTGATTGTTGAAAAAAGGAGTTGGCTAGCCAAATGACATGACAAGTAGAAGAAATTAAAAAAAGAGTAATCTTCACATCCTATAAGAAAAGATAATTTAAAATTATTATTTTATATATATATATCTCACTACATATTTCCTAGGGAGGTTAGTAGGACATAGAACATTCTTGGAGATAAAATCCACTTACAAGAATCATGGAGAACTTCATTGATATCAATCTCTTCAAGTGAGGAATAGTTATTTTGCATTAATTCATCTCTTGAAAACTCCCTAATTGAATGTTGGGGATTGAAAAGATCAATTTTTTCAATATATTATCTCTTCTCCAACTACCTTGGCAAGCTATGAAAATGACATAGAATATCAGGAGATGAGGGATAATGAATAAGTGTCCCTAAATGCAAGGATAAAATAGATGCCTAGCTACTACAATATTTTTTAGAACTGTCATCTAGTGGAAGGATACCCATTAGGGGGGAGGGAACCTCTTTCCCATTCCTAGAAATTTTTGAAGACACCCCTTGTTGAACTTGAGAAGCTAGGTTGTGAGACTTAGGAGGGGTTTTGGCTTAGAACCACTAGTGTTTGCACTTTTATTTTTATGACCACTAACTATAGTCCACCCTTTACTAGATTTTGAAGGAGTATCCTCAATAGATATAGGGAGGAGGGATTTTTATGAGGATAAACAAGACAATATTTAATCTTATGCTCTAAAGATTGACATTGAAAACAAGCATTGGACAAATTAAGGTATAACACACACTAGGTCTTTACAAAGATCAAATATCAACACACAAACTCTTTGAAGTCTTTAGAAAGATAAATTTCAACACACACCCATTTTTTAGGGAAAACTTGGTATATTCTACTTAGTTCAACACATAAGTTATCCTAAAGAGACAAAAATAGTAGTTAAAAAAGTTTTCATATGGAAAAGACAACCTTGAAAACTCAAGCCACATAGGCACATGAAATATCATTTATCACAGACAAAAATAATAGTCCATGGTTGAAATACTAACATGGGCATATGGATATACCACTTTCCATGTTTTTGGATAACCTCAACATGACAAGGTCTAACACAATAGAAAAGAAAAAAAAATTGGTAAGGTTTTGAACATCACATGTTTGACCCCATGTGGGGCCCAATGCTTGTTAATCATTCATGAAGCATGTTTTTGGAAGTTCTCCCTATAAAATATCATATCAAAGTAAAATTATCTTACCATTTGTATGTATTATCAAATTTAGGGATGGGAAGCACCACACTGACAATTTGATAGAAAAACTTATCTTGTGAAACACATTCAAAACAAACTTTTGGGGATTCTTATTTAGAATTGTGTCATCTCTTAGAGCTTCTAAACATTCAACAACAACATAAATTTCTAGGTTGACATTTTGTTGCCATTAAAATAGCTACTAGAAAACCTAACAAGAAATGCAAAAGGGTAAAATATTTCCTACACCAAGGGAATGAAGTGACATAAGAGTAGCAAAAGATTGCAAAAAAACTATACCAAGGGCATGGAGTGACATAAGGGTGGAAAAATATTGCAAGAAAACCTATACCAAGGGCACAAAGAGTTATAAGGGTGGCAAAAAACTACTAAAAAACCCCTAGAAAAAATCTCACTATATTGCTTCATTGTTTGAATTAAATTTCATATTTTAGAAATTAGCTTTTCCAACTAGCATCTAGCCTTGCAAATTATGCCATTAAAAAATTATTTTAATAAATTGTCAAATGAGGTTGACTTTTCTTTAGAATTTTTTTTTCGACTTTGCTTTAAATATTTTGATTTATTCTAAGGGTGGGATTTAAGATTTTTATTTATGGATAATGGCTATTGTTTTGAAAAAACCATTAATGTTTTATAAATATGGACTCTTGGTGAATGATGAATCCTAGCCATTTAATTTTGTAGTGATTTTTGTGCCTTCTCCTATAAAAGGCATTTCATTTTTATTTGTAAAATAAAGATAAATTGTTGATACTAGTGGAACTTGTACAATAAATATTTTACTTCATTAATTCTCAATATTTAGTTGAGTTTTTTACAGTCAATATATGAACGAGATGAATGTTTGATTGATCTTGCATTTGTACCACTAGCAATTTGATAATTATATGTTTGTTATGAAACAACTTGCATAGTAGAATAATATGATATGAAATATGTTGCAAATAATTGATAATCATTGAGAATAAAAAGCCAATTTGAGGGGGGAAACCTCCAAATATCTCCAATGAGAACATAATTCACAATCTAATGATGAAATAAGATTCACTACCTCCTATATACACTTTATTTATGCCTAGGCTATCACCCTTTCCAACTTAGATAACCCTATATAAGCCTTAGACCTAAATAACTAAATAAAAATATAATAATGATAATATTACATAATTAAGAGTTAAGATAGCCACAAATTGACTACTCATAACCCTATAACCCTATGTACACTAATATGAAGCGTGTAGTATGCCCCCCCATCCTCATAGAAGAATTGTACTTAATGCTAATCAAGTTTGGATGCTTCTAAATGAAATCCTCATCCTCTCATGTGGCATCTTCAACTAGTAAATTATTCTATTGGATGAGATACTCTTGATGAGTGTTCTAGTCCCTAGCTTCTTTATGTGTGTTTGATGAATGAACTCTGGTTCCAATATAATTCTTCCTTCTTCATCGATCTTTGGTAATGTTTTTTGAGTAGGGATATTATGCCCAATTACCTTCTTCAAACAATAAACATGATAAAATGGATGTATCTTTGTTTTTGTAGCAATTTTGGCTTCCAAGCAACACTGCCTATCTTTTACATGATTTGGTGTGGGGCATAAAATTTTTGAGACAACTTGTTGCTTTTGTTTTGTTACTTTAGTGACATTTTCTTGTAAAGTCGCACTCTCGAGAAGACCCAATCCCCAACTTCAAAACTTATTTCATTGTATGGTGTTGATCCAACTACTACTTAATTTAATTTTGTGCCATGACTATATATTTGAGCTTTGAGTCTTGAGAGTACATGTTGTTGATGAACCAAGTGGTCTTTGTTGGAAAAACAAGATATAAATTGTAACAATTATGAACTTAAATATGTGGTTGCAAATCTGAATATATGTTAACAAGATTACCATAAAATGATTAAGTGATTGACAATTGCAACAATGAAATAAAAGTTTGCAATACCACAAGTCATCAACACAAGTGACACAAGATATACATGGAGAAACCCTTATGGGAAAAAAAATTCAAACCTAAATAGATCCAATGTTTTTGTTAATCTTCAAGGAAGTACATCAATACAACAATCCTCTTTGTAATTTGGCATTACTTCGTCATCCTGACAACCTACAAAGAACTCATACTAAACCACCATCCCAAGGCTCCAATATATAGAAGTTTGTGGGAGAGAATACCACAAATGGTATCCCAAAACAACAAGAAAAACCCATGCCCCACTTAGTAGATAACCCATAAACATGGAATAAAATATTCAATAATCACATGGCCTTCACATGAGCACCTAACCCACATCCAATAAAAATGAGTCAAACCCGAGTGCTCCATAAGTATTTGATGGCTACATGCAAGCTAATGTGCCCCCATGCAAAATTGGGCACCCAACCATGCAAGAGCATGCAAAACATGCAAATAACATGCAAGGACATGCACACTCAATTCATCCAAACCCAAAAAGTTAGATGCCTAGGAAGAATATTCTCTCGGGATGCCTTGTAACTACCACTGTGAAGGGTCCGCCTCTTTGAATGCAATTACAATTTGTCATAGGAAAATAAATAATAAAGATTTTATCCCTCGTGTACTCTAAAACACTTTCCAAAGAACGTGGATACACATAAATCAACTTAGGATAGCAAATATAATTTCACCTATCCTAACATTCTCCCACTTGACATTATACATTGCAATTACATCCATAAGATACAAATAAAACATATAATCAAGTAAAGTGATCAAGGCCCATGGCCTTCCTACACCAAGAGAACTTATCCATGGTCATTGGCTTCATGAGAGAATCTACAACATTATCTAAAGTGTCAACCCTCTCAATCAAAACCTTACCATTATCTACCATTTCTCCCACAAAGTGATATTAAACATCAACATGTTTAGTACGGGCATGATACATAGGATTTTTAGCTAAACATATAGCAATTTGACTATCGCATCCAATCCTTGTTGTCTTGCAATCAAAACCAATGCCATTACCAAGTCTTCATAACCAAAATTCCTCCTTAGAAGTATGTGTAGTTTCTATATACTCTACTTCTATGGAGGATAAAGGAATTTTAGGATTCTTCTTACTCATCCAACTCCTGCACCTCCAAATAAAGTAAAAACATAGCCACTAGTGGACCTTCAACTATCTAAGTCACCTATACATTCTACGTCAACAAAACCCTATATGTCCAATGACTTATCCACATCATCAGTACCATGATAAACCAAAAAATAATCAAAAGTACCACACAAATATCTAAAAAACCTCTTAACAAAATTTTAATTCTCTTTACTAGGGTTAGACATAAACCTACTCAAAACTCCTGTTGCTTGGGCTATATCTGGTCTAGTGCAAACTATTGCATACATTAAACTACGAATGACACTAGCATAAGAAAAATTAGACATATCCTCAACATCATCATCAGAATTAGGACACATGTATAAACTCAACTTAGTAACAATTGGAAATGGAATATTTATTGGTTTGCAGTCATGCTTATTAAACCTTTGCAAAATAGTATCAACATGTATACTTACTCTAACTTAACCAAATATTTTTGCAAACCCAATCCCTACTGATGTCCATCCCAAGAATATATTTTGTAGCCCACAAATTCTTCATATCAAATGCACCAGAAAGCTGAGTCTTAATCTCCTCAATCATCAAATTATTGTTATCTATAAACAACATATCATCAACATACAAGACAATGATTAAAATATGATCATTAATAACCTTAATGTAAACATAGTGATCCTCCTAACTTCTAACAAAACCTAACTTAATGCAAAGGCATCAAACTTCTCGTACCACATCCTGGGTGAATGTTTCAAACCATATAAAGATCTTTCTAGCCTGCAAGCAAAGTGTTATTTTCCTTTCACAACAAAATTGTTAGGCTATCACATTTGAATTTATTCCTCAAGATCCCCATGCAAGAAAGAAATTTTAACATCCATTTTCTCTATTTCAAAATCATAAGAAATAGTAATAGATAATAGGAATCTAATACAAGTTAACTTAGCAACAAGAGAGAAAATTTCATCGAAATCAACTCCCTCTCTCTTGGAGTAGCCCTTGGCCACTAATATGGCCTTGTACTGCTCTACCCAATCATCTACTACAAATTTCTTTTTAAATACCCACTTGAAACCAATGGGATTCCTTTCTTTGGGAAAACTCACAAGATCCCAAGTATTACAACTAACCATAGCCATCATCTCCTCTTACATGGCCTACATCCAAGAATCACTTTCTTCTAAAGAAAAAGCCTCCCTGTAGGATCTAGGTTCATCATCAGTACTTGACAAAGAAAATACACAATGAAAATTAGGTGGGCTATACCTGTCAGCTAGATTTCACTGCCTTGTTGATCTTCTCAAGGTAGGAGTAAGGGGATCTTATTGGGTATGTGCAAGATCATGATGGGCCAAAAAGTGGCGATATGTAAGTGATATGATGGCCCATGTGGCTGACAACTTTTCTTTTACCCAAAATTGATGAAATGAAAAGAGTTTTTAAAGGAGATTCTTAGCTTTCCACCAATATAAATTATGCTTTACTTTGAATTTGATAAATAATTATTATTCATTTTCTATTTGAATTACAACTGAAATCCTGATTGATAGGCTGATTGAAAAAAATATATAGCTTTCAAATGGTATCACATTTTTTGAATCCTAAATATGTGTCACATTCTATGCTTTGCATACTATAGGATAAAAAAAATGAATTTCATGAAGTTTTGACCTTGAGTTAAGGTTGTGAGACATACGAGTTTTTATACTTTTTAAAAGTTGTAATAAAAAATCATAATTAATTATTTACTTGGAAAAAGATTACAAAAAATATGCATCACATTGGGACATGAATCCTCTACTTATATCTAAAATCTTATAAAAAATTATCATTTTATTGTGGTTAGGTGGTTGAAGAGACACACCTACTTATTTTTTCCTAAAATTTAAGTACTGCATTGAAAATTTAAGTTTCACCAAATAGATTTTTTTTTTTAATAAACCTAGTAGTTTAGAAACTACATTCAATTTGCTACAGATTCTATTCTTACATATTTTTGAAATAATTTAGATAACTTATTCAAATTTTTACATCAAGTTGCCTAACTCTAATTTTTTTGAATTTTTTGCCACTTAGGGCCTATTTTTTCCATGATGATCTTGCACATACCCTATTTCTCTTCTTCTTCTTCATGCTCATCTTGCACATCATATAAAATTTCTAAACTCTTAGAAAATTCTTCTTCTCCATCCTCAAATCCATCTGGTTGTTCTTCCACATGTGCATCTTCTTGCTTCTCAATATTTTTCTCGAAGTGCACTATTTTTGTCTTATATTTCTCCTTTGGTTGTTCTTCACCTAAGTAAGCTCTAAGCTCCCTAAAAATTACATCTCTAGAGAAAACCATTTTCCTAGTTAATGGATTCCATTGATTATAACCTTGTACATTCTCACCATAACCAACAAAGATGCATCTATGTGTATTTGGATCCAACTTAGAATGTTTCTCTTGAGGCACATGAACAAAACCCTCACAACCAAAGACCCTTAAATGTGAAATAGAAGGATTTCTACCTATCCACACTTCATAAGGAGTTTTATCAACAAGAGGTGAACAAGAAGATCTATTAACCAAATAATATGCAGTACTTACAACTTCTTCCCAAAAGCATCTATGAAGCTTAGCACCACTCAACATTCTCCTAGCTTTATCCATTAAGGTTTAGTTCATTCTTTTTGATACCCCATTTTGTTGAGGTGGATAAGGTGTAATATCTTACCAAACAATACCTACATGCTTACAAAAATCATCAAATTCCCTAGAACAATATTCACCCCCATTGTCAAATCTCAACACCCATATCTTATAATCCATTTGCTTCTCAACTAAGGCTTTAAATTCCTTAAACTTATTGAAAACTTTAGATTTTGCACGCATAATATAAATCTAGGTGTGTCTTGACACATCATGAATGAAAGTAACATAATAACGAGATTTTCTAGAAGATTCAACATCCACTGGTCCAAAAACATCTTGATGAATGATCTTTAATAATCTCTTAGCTTTATTAGTCCCACTATAAAATGATGATCTATTCTATTTACCAAACACACAATGCTCATGAAAAATAATTTTTACCAACAAAATATTCAGAAAGACTGTCAACCAAATTTTTATTCAAAATAGTATTAAAACCTTTTTTCAGTTATGTGACCCAATCTATGGTGCCATAACATACATGAATTTTCAGTGCCAGTTACATTGGAAGAATTACAAAAAGTGGAGGCATTAAGCCTAAATAAACTTCCTATCTGAGATCCTTTAGCAATCGCCAAACTCCCTCTTACCAACATGCAACTAGACTTGTCAAATGTCACATGCATCCCAGAATCATTCAACTTGGATACTGAAATTAAATTTCTTGTAAGTTCTGGAATATAGCATGATCAAGGGTTTTAACCTTCCCATCACTAAAACATAACTTTACCTTTCCCTTACCAACAATATTCTTTTTGTTGTCATCACCAATGAAAATTTCTCACGTATCATAAGCTGAATATGAAGTAAACCACCCTTTATGAGGATTCATATGGTAGGAGGCACGTGAATCAATAAGCCAAGCACCATTACTAATAGTGTTAGCAGAAATAAACAAAGCATTAGCATCACCATCTTTCGAGGACTTTTCTGTGGAAGAATCCAAACTCTTTTTCTTGTTGCTACACTCCTTTTTCACATGCCCTCTTTTACCACAATTCCAACAGTTTACTCTACTCTTCCCAAGGGTTTTAGAATGTCCTTTAGACTTGTCTATATTCTTGTCCCCTTTAGGCCATCCTATTTCTTTGGACCTTCCTCACACATACAATGCATCTTGGGAGCCCGTATTCATGGACTTTCTTCTCATCTAGATTTTGAATGAAGTATTGCAATGAGACTATCCATATTTAGTTTTTTACCACCACCACTTATGGTAACATTTAGATTTTCCTAAGATTTGAATAAAGAGAAAAGAAACAAAATACATTTGTCTTCTTCTAACTTAACATCTACCGATGCAAGTTGACTTTAAACCATATTAAAAGAATTTAAATGTTCTACAATAGAATCACCATCCTTCATTTTTAGAGAGTACAAACTTCTTTTGAGATACAACTTATTAGTTAAACTTTTAGTTTAATAGATATCAGTTGTTCTCTTCCATAAATTATATGAAACAACTTCTTCTAAAACATTCAAGGGGACAAAATCTACAAGACACAATCAAATGGTTCCATGTGCCTTCTTATCCATTTTCTTCTAATCTTCATCTGAAATTTTCTCTAGTTTTGTTTGGTTTGAAACTTCCAACCACTGATCTCTCTCTTCAAAAAGATCCTCCATCTTCAACTTCCACATCTCATAGCTAAAGCCAATGAATTTCTCAATATCCAGACAAGAGGTAGAGGCCATTGTTTTCAATATTATTCACAAATCTACAAAACCCACAATGCACAAGCTCCCACTACAACCAAAAAACCTTCAACACTCAAAATAAAGGTGTCCCTCTCTTAATAGAACCATTAGCTTTGATACCAAATGTTGGAAAAACAAGGTATAACTTGCAACATTTATGAACTTAAACATGTGGTTGTAAATCTAAAAATATGTTTACAAGATTACCATGAAATGATTAAGTGATTGACAATTGCAATCAATGAAATAAAAATCTGCAATACCACGTCATCAACAAAAGTGACACAAGATATACATGGAGAAACCCCTGTGGGAAAAAACTTCACAACCAAAGAGATCCAATGTTTTTATTAATCTTCAAGGAAGTACATCAATACAACAATCCTCTTTATAATCTAGCAACATTTCATCATCCTGGCAGCCTACAAAAAACTCATACTAAACCACCATCCCAAGGCTCCAATATATAGAAGTTTGTGGGAGAGAATACCACAAATGGTATCCCAAAACAAGAAAAACCACATGGAAAAACCCATGCCCTACTTAGTGGATAGCCCATAAACATGGAATAAAATATTCAATAATCACATGACCTTCACATGGGTGCCTAAGCCACAACCAATCAATATGAGTCAAAATTGAGTGCTCCATAAGTCTACAATAGCTCTGATGGCTACATGCAATCTCATTCACCACCATGCAAACTTGGGTGCCTAACCATACAAGAGAATGAAAAACATGCAAATAACAGGCAAGGACATGCACACTCAAGTGGTCCCAACTCGAAAAGTTTGATGCCTAGGAAGAATATTCTCTTGGGATGCCTTGTAACTACCATCGTGAAGGGTCCACCTCTTTGAATGCAATTAAAAATTTTCATAGAAAATAAACAATAAGTATTTTTTCCCTCATGTCCTCTAGAAAAATTTCCATTTGAAGAATGTGGAGACACATAAATCAACTTAGGATAACAATTATAATATCGCCTATCTTAATAGTCCTCCACTACCTAAAATCTTGGAGACACCTTCAATGATGATGTGATGGAAGGAGAATGATATCCATATAGTTTCATAAATGGAGACATTTTTTATGAACTATGAAAGTAATTTTTATACCACCATTCTACTTGTGTTAGCCCATCTACCCATTGAGACTATTTATCTAAAGTGAAACAATGTAGATATCCTTCCAAAAATTTGTTAACCTATGTTTCCCATTAGATTGAGGGTGGTATGATGAACTATGAGACAATTGAGTACACAAATATGAGAATAAATCTATCCAAAAGTGACTAGTGAAGATAGGATCAAAATCACTAACAATAACCTTATGTGTTAAACACTCATAGGATTTAAAATCAATTAAAAATAACTGCAATAATGAATGAAAGCATGAAACATCCATAAAATTCATGACATATGTTGAACACTCAGAATATTGAGAGGGGGGTGAATCAATATTTCTTATAAACCATTTTGACATTATCCATCCAATTAACAAAATATATTTAACTGCAATAAAAATGAAAGCTTGAAACATCCATAAAATCACATGACATATGAACACCAAGATTTTTACGTGGAAAACCCAAAATAGGAAATGACATCCAAAATTTTATCTTCAACATCACAAAACAAAATAATTATCTGCAAAGGAATGCAAAATCTCCCTCACCGACACTTTGTACAAAAAGCAACTACAATATACATAACCAAACTCTCTCAATCAAATCTTCCTGAATACTTCACCAAACAACACAAAATATTGTATTTAGATACATATAATGATCATAAAAATATTTTTAGAATCACAAAATGACATCTCAATTTGTGGTGGAGTGTAGACCCAAAAAATGATGCACTGAACCACTATACTGGAAGATTTGATACATTTGTATTTTCCTTTTTTAGCTATATTTTCTGGATCAACTTGTCTTATACAAAATTCTTCAAACAATACTTCCAAGTCATGTTGGAATGATCCACAATAATAACTTCATCAATGGTAACACCGAATCATACAAAATGTACATACCATGCTCATGTTTCTAGATAACATCATCAATGACTTGACTCCTCAAACAATATTCCCCTTTACCTTATCACTTTCAACAATCTCCCTCTTTTTCATTGATGGAAACATGCATATCAAGAACATTCTCCAAAACATTGCTTTCCCCAAATGAATCAGCCTCATCTCTCCCCAAGTAGCTTTCTTTCATATCTCTTTTACCCAATTTGTCAAACATGTGACTCAAAACTCGATCTTACTTTGAATTCCCACTCAAATGACATCCAAAATTTTATCTTCAACATCACAAAACAAAATAATTATCTGCAAAGGAATGCAAAATCTCCCTCACCGACACTTTGTACAAAAAGCAACTACAATATACATAACCAAACTCTCTCAATCAAATCTTCCTGAATACTTCACCAAACAACACAAAATATTGTATTTAGATACATATAATGATCATAAAAATATTTTTAGAATCACAAAATGACATCTCAATTTGTGGTGGAGTGTAGACCCAAAAAATGATGCACTGAACCACTATACTGGAAGATTTGATACATATACATTTTCCTTTTTTAGCTATATTTTATGGATCAACTTGTCTTATACAAAATTCTTCAAACAATACTTCCAAGTCATGTTGGAATGATCCACAATAATTTTGACATCAATGGTAACACCGAATCATACAAAATGTACATACCATGCTCATGTTTCTAGATAACATCATCAATGACTTGAATTTCAAACAATATTCCCCTTTATGGAATCACTTTCAACAATCTCCCTCTTTTTCATTGATGGAAACATGCATATCAAGAACATTCTCCAAAACATTGCTTTCCCCAAATGAATTTTCGAATCTCTCCCCAAGTAGCTTTCTTGCATATCTCTCCCCCTTTGACATCAATGGAAAAAGGTGTGCAAAACAACAACAAATAAATGTATACTTCCCCTTTGATGTAAGATGATATAACTGTATGAATGTGCTAACTCCCCATCAAGAAGTTAACCAAAATTTGGACTATACCATCCATATATTTTTACAAGAATCTGGAAATTTTGAAAAATGCATAAAGAGTAAAAAAGTTCAACTCGAAGATGTCGACCCTTAAAGCTTCTGCAAGATTACTTTCCAAGTAGATCTACCTTCTTCCCACTATTTCTTTATTCTTGCAAGTATTTTGTATTGTGACTCAAGCTTCACCAACATCTCCTTTCCTTATTCTAGAGTACAAGGAGTAATATTTATCTCTGAAGTCCTATTTGTACTGGTAAGGGCACTTGAGACAAGTATGTACTTCATCTTCACCAAGTCCCTTAGCTTCTCAAATTGTTTGATTATTTCTCCTTTCCGGCCTTGCAGAGTAAAGTACTTTCATGTAAGTTCACTAAAGCAGTCCAGGTCTAATCATTTCTATCTTGTACCGAATCATAAGCATTTGATGCGCTGCCCATTTGTGTCTCAATTTCATGCATAACATCCTTTATGCTTTATGTGGCATCCAATCACTTCATACAATATACAAATTGGGTATTTTCTTCCTCTTCACAGATCTCCAAGATTACTCATATAGTCTCTTATCCAGTGTGCATTAGACTTTTGACTTGACCAATTAACCTTTCCATCTGTAAGGAATTCTTTCAAAAATTAGAAAACCAAACATATCACCAATGTGCCATACCTGAATACATGTTTCTTCCTCTTAATTTCCTTTAGGTTCTCCTTTAATTATTGTCAGAGCAACTCACAGAGGTCATACTCAGCATTGTTCTTAGTCATATTCAGTGCCACATGAATTGTTGTGGAAAATACTGAGTTGTCTCTATAAATATTTTTTCCAATAACCATAGTTGCATATCTAACTAGTGGGCTACTTATAGGGTTTATTGTAGCATCCACTTTCTCCATTATATCTTTGTTCTTAGTGGATTTCCATATTGGAACTAGTTCGGCGGACCATAAACTAGTGATTTCTCTAATAAATTCCTTGGTCATCATGTGAGGGCTATCAATCCACATAAAGTAATCATGAATTCTACTTAAGGCCATTCTAATGCACTTCTCTGCATAGCTAAAGTTTTGAAACCAATGCCACACATCTAATTTCTTCTCAGTCAGGATATTGTACTCTAGTTTCAATGTGTAATCATCTCTAAATAACTCATATATCCATCTAGGTTCAATGGATTTGTGGAGGATTGTTCTTCCATATTCCCATGAATGTAAGCCCTAATGTCTTCAATAGGCAGAACCCAAAGAGCTATGTGTGAAAACACACCTAAGGGATCATCTTCTAAAATTTTGGCAGAATATCTTCTAAATTTGGGTTGCGGTCTCTAGGAAGCATCTACAAATTTTGGTGTCACCATTGCATCCAAATTTCCTTCAAATGATAATTCCAAAAAATTAGAATATGTAGGGATTGCTAAATACCTTTTTCTTTGCTCGACAAAGTAGGGTGTTTGAAATTCTACAACTTCGAGACGCTTCAAAATTTTCACCTCCACTTCTTGCTTCTCTACTCTCCTTTTCTTATTAAAAGGGGGTAAAAACTTTATTGAAATCAAGAAATTAACAATACATAAAGATCAAGGAAGTTGTAAGCTCCCACAAAGGAAAACACCAAAACATCCATCCAAAACAAAAGCCACCATCCAAACAACCATCAACATCTTTTCCCTCTATATCATCGGCAATGACCCTCTCTAAATCCTAACCATACTCAGGGGATAATTGTCCCCACCCCTCAATATTCCAATAATCATCATGCTCGAAAGCCCAGTTAGCCAAACAATTAGCAACCCTATTCCATTCATGCAAAATTTGGACAAAAGACTCCACTTCCAAAATAGAGCACCTCTGTAAAATTTGTCGAACCACCAACACAATCTGCCAATTAACCTCAGCCACCTTGTTCTGAAGAAACATATTAACAATAATCTATGAATCAGATTCATAGATAATCCTTCACCAGCCCAAGGAACAAGCACACTCAATAGCCCAAATAATTGCTAACCCTTCCACAAAGTTGTTAGAATGCCTTCCTTCATGGATGGAGAAAAAGAAAATGATCGAACTAGAATAGCTCTATGCCAACTCCAACAATCCCAATAGGCCCAAGGTTACCCCTATAGGAACCATCTATATTAATCTTCAGAAAATCGATTGGAGGAGGCACCCATCTTCCAATCCTTTGAACCTTCTTTTTAGTTGTCCTTCCTCTTCTAACACAAGAAAAAATTGAAGTCAAACTCTGCAAGCCCAATTTATTCACAATCTCATCATCACTTCTTTCCAATGGAAAATACTTTTCACATTTGGCTTCCATCGTATCTTGGATTGAATACCAATAATTTTGTGCCAAACCTGTGGAACCATCAACTTATCCCCATGAAAAAATCCTACGATTCCTTTTTGACCAAATTTTCCATAGGATGAACGTAGGACCAATGCTCCATACAATCTAGAGAAAAGAGGCCTGGGAAGAGGGTCTTCCTAGACTCCAGAAGTCAACAAGGGAAGATGTATGAACAAAAGGATGTTTCAAAACACCCCAAATTAAATTCCAGAGTAGCATAGAATAAGGACAATGAAAAAAAAATGGGAAGAATCCTCCTCATAGAAATCACACAGAATACAAATAGAGGGACCATGGAATCCCCGCTTACGAAGATTATCCCAAGTCAACATCTATTCCCAACCAAATTCCACACAAAACAATTACACCTTGGTCAAGAAAACTTTTTCCACTCATTTTTCCACCAAGGGACCCCCACCCCCCCAAACTTACAAGATAACAATTCTTGATATCTACTAGCCATAGTGAAGCACCCTTAGGATTCAAGCTCCAAGCTAGAATATCCTTATCCCTAAGGGAACAACATTGTCTACTAGCCAAAATATTTTGAAGCTCAACGTATTCCTCCTCCAATGCAAGAATAGGCCAATCACAAGGATCCTTCCACCTAGCCACCTCCATCTTCCCACAAGGATAAAAATTCTTAAAATCACTCACCCTTGACCAACCAACTTCCAAAAAGCATTGAAAAAGATTCACCAAATTAGGATACAGACGCAAAATTGGGGAAAATCCATCCCAAGAATTATACCAAAAGAGAGCCTCGGCCCCACTATTACATATCCAAAACAGGCCCTCCTTGATCAGCACAACCCCTTTTTTAAGTGTTCCATAAATCACATAACCTTTCCCCACCAGAGGAAACCTAGGAATCTCCTCCTTTAAAGCCCCCACAAGGTACTTATGAGATAAAATCATGGCCCAGATATGATCCTTCTCCACACACCACCTCCAGTAAATCTTTGTAGCCAATGCCAACCTAGACCAAGTCACCAACCACAATCTAAGACCCCCAAACTACCTTGAGCTACACACAATATCCCACTTAACCAAGCTCCACTTGGAAGAGGACAAGCAACCTACCCATAAGAATTGTCTAGCCAGAGAGTCCAAGTCCTTCACAAACCCAATTGGAACCACTTGTAACATGAACCTATAAACATGAAGATCCTGCACCATAGACTTTAGCAACTAAACATAGCCAGCAAAAGACAACCATCTATGAGTCCAATGATTAACCTTCGCACAAAATTTGTCCAAAATATTCTGTCACAAATCCCTAGGAAGTCTACCTTGACATAGAAAGGAATTCCAAGATAAGTTAAAGGGAGAGAACCAATCTAGAACCTCAAGACATGACCAATCCTTTGTTGAATAAGCCTCAAAGTATTGAAGAAGAAAATGGGAGATTTATCTGATTCATTAATCCTTTGAACAGAAGCAACAAGATATATATCCAAAGCCTTACACAAATTCGTAGCTTCTCTGATCTTAGACAAACCCATCAAGGCAGTATCATCCACAAATTGTAGGTGAGATTGAGGAGGAAAACAATTTCCCTACCTCCATCCCTGGATAAAACCCAACTCCACATTATGTTTCACTAGTCTCCCCAGGCCTTCTGCGAGAAGAATAAATAAATAAGGAGAGAGAGGATCCCCTTGACAAAGACTCCTAGAAGCACTAAAAAGAGAAGTAGGCTCACCATTTATTAACACCGAGAAAGAAGTGGAAGTAACACAACACATAACCCACTGGACCCACTCCTCAGCAAAACCAAAAGCAATAAGAATTTTTGGCAAGAAGGACCACTTCACTCTCTCATGGGCCTTTGCCATATTTAGCTTGATGAGAATAGCCTTTTCTTTTGAGGATGTCATAGAATGGATGGTCTCAGTATAATTGACCACCCCATCCATAATTTTTTGATCCTCCATAAAACCACTATGTTCCTCAGAGATAAGCCATCTAAGCCATCGCTTCAACCTTTTAGCAATCAACTTGGAAATGATTTTGTAAACCACATTACAAAGGGAAATGGGTTGTAATTGACTCAAACGATCCACCCCCTCACCTTTGGGAATGAGAGCAAGGAATATAGAGTTTAAATCATACAACATTTGCTTATTACTTTGAGACTCACGAACCACCTCCAAAAGGTTCAACTTAATGATATGCCAAAATTCTTGAAAAAATTCAACCAGAAAGCCATCAGGGCCTGGGGCTTTCCCTTTCTTCATCTAGAAAATAGTATCCTCTAATTCTTCCAGCGAGATATTGCTCAAAATATGCTCATTCATCTCCCTAGTGACCAAAGAGGGGATACAAGAAAGAACTTGGTTTTCTTCCACCAAACCATCCTGAGAGTCCTCTCTAAATAATGAAGCAAAGAACTATGAAGATTCTCTAGACATATCTTGCAAAGAAGATAAATGCTCACCCTTGTCATTCATAGGCATAGAATTACCATGTCTCTTGGCCTTCACCACGTTGAAGAAGAAAGCAATGTTTATGTCTCCCTCCTGTAACCACTCAACTCAATCCTTTTGTTTCCAATAAATCTCCTCACGCAACTCACACTCTTTAAAATCTTTCAAAGCCCTGACCTCCTCCATGAGTAACTCTTCAGATAGACCAAACTCCCTTATCTCTTGAGTGATGACATCCAAGTCAGCTTGAGCAATAACCTTAGCATGAATTTTTTTCCAAAGCACTGCCTATTCTACCTTTCAAGTTGATATTTAACATATTGTAGCTATTTGGAAAAATAATACATAGCAGTTCCAAAAGTAGGTCTTCCCCTCCTCCACCATTCAACTAGATGCACCTACAAAGAAGAATCTCTTAACCACATAAGATGAAACTTGAAAGAAGGGGAACGAGCAACACGAGCCAAAGTAGCATATAACTTAATAGGCCAGTGATCTGAGCCCCTCCAATCCAAAATCTCAAAGCAAGTAGACCACCCTCCACTAGCCTAGAAACAAGACACCAAGAAATGGTCCAATCTCTCAGTAATACAACTCTCCCACAATCTCCTATTGTTCCAAGTAAACTGGCCATTCTGAGGCTTAATGTCAACCAGATTCAATGCAGAGATGTTATCACAAATCAAGAAAGCAGAGGGATCTAATCTTCAAATACCACCCTTCTTCTCATCCAACTCAATAATGGCATTGAAATCACCCGTTCTAATCTAAGGGAACAAAGGAGCAAGGCTCCGAACGAAATAAATATGAGACCATAATGACTACTTACCATAAAAATTAGTAGGCACATAAATGTTTGAAATAAGAATAGTTTCCCCCAACTCCATACTTGAAGCAACCACCAAAGAGGAGGAATCTTCAACGGGTTCCATAGGCAAGCCACCCCCCTGCACTACCATGAGCCCCAATACATTGGAAACCACCTTGTCCCCATAGCTTAGGCCACAAACTAATCATACCTTCAATAGTTGCCTTAGTCTCTTGTAAAAAGGAACATCAATGGAATGAGTTCTCAGCAAATCACGAACAACTTTTTGTCGAGGGCCACTATTCAAGCCCCTTACATTCCAAGAAAGGATGATCATTTTGGAGGGTTAGAAAAATGGGAATCTAGGGTCTTAGCAGACCCAGACTCAACCAAAGTCTCCCCCATCAACTTTATTTTCTCCAAATCCTTCTTTCTCCCAACTTTAGAAGACTTTTTCTCAAACCCTTTCTTTTGGTCTTTCAAAATAATTCCCAATGAAGGAGGAGCCTTACTTCCTTTTACCGATTTCAACCCAACTTTCACCAATGCAGTAGAGATCTCTCCCTCCCCCATCTACGTATCCATAAGAGTCTCAAACCTCCCATGAACTACCAAACTCTGATCTATTACCATTTGCAAAGCTCCAGTCTCTTGAGAAGTCTGGTTGAAATCTGGAATAAGTCCTTCCTGAACCCCTTCTAAAACACCCTGATCCATAAAAATCATTACCTCCTACTGACTAAGATCATCTAGAACCTCAAATCTATTAAAGGTATCTCCTACTAGGTTCTCCTTAAGAGTCCTCTTTTGACTCTAGTTCCTATTATGAGCCTTAGAAGGAATAAAACCCTCCACACCAATAGCCTCATCAGGAATAGGGTCCTTGCCTTTTTTAACCTTAGGAGGATTGTGAGGAAGTTGATCAATTTGAGACACAAAATATTTAGACTTCAGGCATCTCCTCTGTAGATGGCCATATTCATGATAAATATGATAACGAAAGGGCAATGTCTCATAATCTGGTTGTTGCACCTAAGAGTATGAACCCAAATGAATTTCCAAAGAATCTAGAAGAGGGGTATTTAAATCCATTTCAACACAAATATGAGCAAAATTCATTACCTTTATATCTTGATTTTGCTAAGAAGGACCCACCAGATTCCCTAGTAGCGAAGCAACTCGATGCAAAATGTCATTGCTCCAATATTCAACTAGAAATTTGGGGAGATGAACCCACGCCAGAACCTGATTCAAGAGCTCCTTTGAAGGATCAAAACCCACATGCCAGGGTTTAATGAATAAACTAACCTAGTTGTGGAAATAAGGCCCACATTTAAACACTTTATTGTGATATGCCATGGAATTAAATGTCACCATGAAGTAACTGTTTTCTAGCAACATTATTTCCATCTCACCCTCCAGGGACCAAGTACAATGAGCCCACAATTCCAAGAATTGGAGTGAGATCCTCATTTCCAAAAATTTACAAAATAAGGCATGTTTCGAGAAATACTCAATATCCTCCATAATCGATTCAAGTTGAATGACGAACACTAGCCTATCTTTGGTTTGTTCTAGGAAACCATTTATCTTTGGTATACGAGGAACAAAAACCAGAACAAATCCATCATTACTTGAATCATTTGAAAAAAAAATATAAAAAACCCTCAGTGAACGATTTGGAGAAGAAGCTCCAAATGCAACTTGAAAATCTAGAGGGGATTTGACCCTTGATGTCTCCCCTAAAGCCATGTAAAGGAAAACACTAAGACCTTGCCAGGTCAACCAAGATCACACACCCTCACAACATAGGCCATCCAAGGCCAAAATCTAAAACTCCACCCAAGAGAACAGGAAAAGGCAGTAATCATTTGCAAAATCGCAAAAAAGAGAAGGCTTTCAAAAAAGATCCTCCCCACCAGCGAAACCCCACACACTAGCAACTAGAAGCACATAGAAAAAAAAGAAAAAAACCAAACCTTAAGAGCATTCTTCTCTACTCTTCTTCAAATTCATTTAATGAAATGAATTTTCCTTATCAAATATGCTTTTAACAATCTGATTTGACCTAATTCTACAACAAATGCTACCAACCATAAAGTTAGTAATCCTAAAAATGTATGCATAGTCAACTTCTCAAGCTCCACAAATTTTTGCATTAGCATATTTCTTTCCATAATCTTCCTCAATAGATCAATCACTCTATTATTCATGATATATCTTTGTTCCAAGCCATGACACCTCATATAGGTAAGGGGTTTATTTGATTTTGTATTATTTCTCCCCCTAAGCCAATGCCTAGGTTCAATTCCTGGAGGAATTATCTGTACCAGAGGGTGGTACAAACTCATTTGTAGTCTTTGATTCTTCCTTGTTATTAAGCTCCTCTTTCTTTCTCCATATCCTTTACATTTCCTTCTTTACTTCTACTGGTTCAATCTTTTTGACCAGTTCATTCTTCTTTTTATCAAATCATCCTTCCTTATGTTTTTACTTCTAAAAAATTTAGCAATATGTCTAGGCCTACTACAGTTGTTGCATATGAAATTTCTTTGAACATTATTCCTTCTATTCATTTTGAATCTACATTGATTATCTTTGTGTCAAAATCCATAGCATGTATAACAATAACCTTTGAAAGATTGAACCATTCTACGATTGTTATATGCATTCATCATTTGACTTTTGCATTCACTTGCTCTATGTCCAAATCTTTTGCTTGTAAAACATTGACCAGTAAAGGATGGAACATTTTAATTCATTCTTCTTCTACACTCTATTTCCCTGTGTCCATATTTATTGCAAAAATAACAAAAACCATTGAAATATGGGTACCTTTGAACATTTGGTTGTTGTTTGATCTGGGGGTCTTCTAGCATTGCTTCTTTGATTCTAGAATTTGTCATTTTTCCTCTTGTCTTCAGTCTTCTCTAATTCATTACTCTTCTTTCCTATATTAGGTGTTTGAGTTGCTTTTGATCTTTCTCATTTTTCAAGTCCTAAACCACCTTTTTTTTTAGATGCTTTCTGACTAGAAATCAATTCATCAAGCATTGTAGAAGTTTCCTTGAACTTTTCCTCATGACTTCTTGCCTTCTCTAGATTTGATCTTAGATTTACCACTTCTGGTTCAAGCCTCATGCATTCATTAGATTTTCTTTCTACTATTGCATTTAGACATTCCTCAATCTTTTCCTTTTCTTCCACTTGTACTTTCAATCAGGTGATGTTCTCATTTGATTTTTTCAATTGTTCATTGACTTCCTTATGCCTTTCTTTGAACTTCTTGATCTACTCCCTCCATTTTTTGATACATTAATTTTCCTCTTTAAGATTCTCCTTTTGATCTCTATTTTCACCTTCAACATTAAGATCTTCTAGAGAAACTTTGAGTTCTCCATCTTTTTCAAGCATGCAATTTTCTTTTGTATATCCAATAGCAGGAATCTCTTCCAGAGGAATAGGAATCTTTCTATCAGTCATGTGTTCAATTTCCAAGATCTTCCCAAAGTGGTCAAGCTTCTTCCAAGGAACTAGGATCTGATACCAATTGTTGAACACCTAGAATATTGAGAGGGGGGTTGGATCAGTATTCAATTAAACCATTTTGACATTAGCCATCCAATTACCAAAATATATTTAACTACAATAATGAATGAAAGCATGAAACATCCATAGAGTCGCATGACACATGAACACAAGGATTTTTACGTGGAAAACCCAAAATAGGAAAAACCATGGTGAGGGTTAGCTCACAACATATTATATTCAGATATAGTATATTAGAAAAATGATCACAACAGGTGGACTCACTCTCTAGTGGACTCATTTCCCATAGAGAATTAGATAGAAGAAGAAAGGGGTGGCTCACAACCTTTTTGAACTATTAAAAGTGCATCTATAATATGTTGGATTATAGTTCCAATGAAGTACAAAACAATCTTTGCATTGATTTGGATCAATGTTCTGCTATGCTCTGTATTCACACACTTTGAGACATAATTTGAAAAACTATGATTAAATTTGTATCATATATGTTACTTTTCGCACACTACTCACACCATTATTACACTTCTATCTAAAACACCAAAATTAATCTGGGTAATCCCATAATAGTGGTTTATATAGTTTGTTGGCCAAACTTGACATTGAACTAATTTTTTAAACTAAATCTTCACTTTCGAGCACCTATAGTTGCTAAACCATGAGGAATTTGAAGATGATGTCGTGTTGTAGAAAAATGGTCCCTTGTCATTTTCATGGCCTTTTAGGTCTTGTTTCATGGTGTTGGAACTATGTTTCTTTAATTTTATGTTGTATCATGGCTTGAACATGCATATTTAGGTACTAAAATTCAAATAATGGTGTTTTGTGAAGGTGTTGTGAAGTGTTGTAAGACATTCCTACATTCTTCTAGACTCTATTTATTGCAATTCACCTAAAATCCACCTTTTCACTCATCAACAAGCCCTATTATGAAGTGTTGTAAAGTCTTGTAACAAGCTTTCATGCTCTTCTAGGCATATTTTCAATATTTACACCCTTCTCATGCTTTATTTTGTCTCTTTATGCCCTGATATGTCTTAATTAAGTGTATTTTTGAATGTTATCCCAAAAAATAACATTAAACACAACATTTTTCCCAACACTTGTTTTTAGGTCCTAGGTGCGACCCATTCACCATGGGTGGCGAATGAGTCCCCCTTAGTGCCAAATTCAAAATATTTAAAATTTCCTTTTAGGATTTTATTCAAAATCAGTTGATGTTAGCCTGTAATGAGGTATGAATGGATACTAAGGCACAATAATTTTATAAATAAGTGATTTTCATCTCATTTTAGATCTCCTCACTCATTCAAGCATTCAAGCATTTTACATCATCAATTCAAGCACTATTCAAGCACTTTGAAGGAGCCATTGACATTACTTCAGACTTGCATCATCAAGAATTAGGTGATTTGATATCACTTGTATGTTA
The DNA here is from genome assembly GCA_007258455.2 of Sequoia sempervirens. Taxonomy (NCBI): domain Eukaryota; kingdom Viridiplantae; phylum Streptophyta; class Pinopsida; order Cupressales; family Cupressaceae; genus Sequoia; species Sequoia sempervirens. Next base: position 366,024,559 of record VDFB02271358.1, read on the forward strand.
TTAGTTTATCTTTCTCTTTCATTACATTGTCTTTTCAAGGATTTAATTACCAAAAGTGGGGTTTGACCAAGGCAAACCCCTATTCACTAACCCCTAATCATTTTTACCCTTTTGGTTGTTTGTTTGCAACCCTTCGTTTGTAGATTTGATAGGTTATTAGGTGTTGAAGAGTAATTTTCAAGTCAAATAAGTGAATCAAGTCAACTTGAGTCAAAATCAAGCTTGGATAGAGTTATTTGTTCGTTTTCTACAGATTTGACTTCGGCAACCCGATAAGCAAACATTCTCAAATCTGGTGTTGTAGATTTGTCTCCTAATTTTTCATAAATTTGTGAGAACTGATTCACCACCTCGGCAAATGAGTCCCACCTTAGGACTAGAAACTTGAGTTTTTTCAAATTTTAGATCCCGACAAACAAAAATCAACTCCCGATAGTTTTTAACCAGTAGGTGGACTAATTCGCCACCCTAGGTGAATGAGTCCCACTATGAAAAATTAGTAAATTTCAGCAGCATCTAGAACACTCCAAAAATATCACATTACACCTAGGTGCACTAAAATTCATCCATGTACTTTATGTTTTGCATAATTTATTCATTTACATAGTTGTTTGCATATCACAATGTGTTTTCAAACATAGTTGTAATTGCACTTTTGCATTCATTTTCAGTGATCTAGATTAATCTATTGCATTTATTTAACTTTATTTACATCACATCACATCACACACATCCTAACTTAAGTGATACATTTAAGCATTTTTGGCCCTATCTCTCTCCTTTTGGGTGAAAAACCCTAGAAGTGCAAGAGTAGTCCATAGGGTCCCAAAAATCTATATTTCATTTTGGTGAACCTTAATTTTGAACACTTTGAATTTTTGATTTCATTCACATATTGCATCTTACTTTCCATTTTCATTAGTATTCAATTAAGACATTTATTTGTTATTGCATTCTAGGACATTTTATTTTGCATTAGTGAAACTTTCAATTAGCTTTCATTTTTGCATTTAATCCAATTGAAAAAAGTGAAAATCTGCATTCTACATCTGAAAATTGCATACTATCGAGCATTTAAATCATCTTAAAAATTTTGAATAAAATTTAAAAACTTCATACTGGGACTCATTCGCCACCCAAGGTGAACCAGTCCCCCTGCATTTTTCAGACAATATTTTTGGCATTTTTCTGGCATTTATTTGCATTTTTGTTTTCTGTAGTTAGCTCTCTATTATAGGGTATGTGTAGGATCATCATGGAAAAAATAGGCCCTTAAGTGGCAAAAAATTCAAAAAAATAAGAGTTTAGAAACTTGACGTAAAAAAATGAATAAGTTATCTATATAATTTCAAAAATATGTAAGAATAGAATCACTAGCAAATTGAATGTAGTTTCTAAACTACTAGGTTTGTTCAAAAAAAAATCTATTTGGTGAAAATCAATTTCAATTACTTAAATTTAGGGAAAAAATAAGTGAAGCGTCTTTCTAACCACCCTAACCACAATAAAATGATAATATTTTTTTAAAATTTTAGATATAAGTAGAGGACTCATGTCCCAATGTGATGCATATTTTTTTGTAATTTCTTTCCAAGTAAATAATTAATTATGAATTTTTATTACAACTTTTAAAAATATAAAAACTTGTATGTCTAACCACCTTAACTTGGTCAAAACTTCATGAAATTCAATTTTCTTTTTTTCAATCCTATAGTATGCAAAGTATAGAATGTGGCCTTTATATTGGATTTAAAATGTGATACTGATTTGAAAGTTATAGATGTTTTCAATCAACCTATCAATCCCGAGGAGTTTAGTAAGTAATTCAAATAGAAAATGAATAATAATTACTTATTAAATTCAAAGTAAAGCATAATTAATATTGGTGGAAAGTTGAGAATCTCCTTTAAAAACCATTTTCATTTCATCAATTTTGGGTAAAAAAAAAGTCGTTAGCCACATACCTATCATATTGCCACTTTTTGGCCCATCGTGATCTTGCACATACCTTACAGTTATCATATTTTTTGTTATTTTCATTTTATAGCTCTTATATTATCTTGCATTGGCTTTCACCCCTTCTTTGTGGTACTTGCATGAGTGTTTGGTGCCCCATTGATAATACTTTAGTGAGACGAAGTTCTAGACTCATGGCATCCTGCCATAGCACTTTCATTGTGGACCTTGGGATCTCACGAGCTCCTACTCCTAGTACGAACAATGGTGCATTAGGCCCTAACAATACCACTTCCATACCTTTACCTTTCCACTCAATGAATGTTCAAAACCAAACCAATTCCATCTCGCAAGACAAGGTCATTAATATTCATGAGGACTTTACACATTTACAACAAGACTTGTCACTTGAAAATATTTCCACAACTGCCATACTTGCCATTGAGAATCTTCATCGTTTGATTGAAAGTGATGATGGCTTGCAAGTGATGAAGAAAATTGTTGAGATTTACAATAAACATGCCTCTTCAAATATCCAATCCATAACCATTCATGTAAGCCAAGGATCACCTCAAGTTCCTCCCCATTCAACCATTCTGCAAGTCCATACACTAATACATTTGACTGCAAAATCCGATGAAACTGTCCAATGAAATATGTAAAATTCGATGTTCGTCAGGTTCTTGTAAAATTTGATGTGTAATTTTCAATTTTTGAAAGTTTATCCCCGACATTTGTCGAAGTTTCGATGAACGTGGGGCTCGTCAAAATGTCGGCTATCATTTTCGTCGAATTTTTGACAAACATGAAAAATAGAAAAAAAAAATTGTGGCCGACATAAAGAAAAGTGAGTTTGCACCTGATTTATTGTGACAGTGTTTTTCTCTACTTGAGATAGTTTGTGGAGAACTAAGGACGATTTTCTTGGGAAAAATCAGAAAAAATTCAAGAAGATATCGCCAAGTTGAGGGTAGTCATTGTCTTTTTGCAGAATTCAGTTGCGAAGTCAAATTTGTAGTTTCAGGTTTGAAAATCATATTTTAAAGCAACATCTCATCAGATTTCATTTTTAGAGGTTAAGGGTTTTGAGAATTTCATGTCCAGATTTTGTTGCACGTGGAATCACCATAAGATCACAACCAAGGAACAGATTCTTGTGACTATAATTATGTGATCCATAACTCTATTGGTCATGTGGCACAATTGTGCTATAACAAATACAGGATGCATTCATGTGTGACCCAAGTTTAATGTGGCTATGTTGTGATAGAAATGGAGGCACTCATATAATGTGGATTAATTTAGGTTGTATAATGTAGGTGTGATCATCATTGGGTGCATTTAGGTTGTCTCAAGTTTAGCGAGGGTTAGGATGTAATTATAGCATGGTCAGTGATTACCTCTTGCTGCAATAAAGAGCCTATAACTCTGGTTGATATGCAGTGTGGTTAATGTTATATATCAATTGTAGTGCATTCAAGCACAACCCATGTTTAATGGGCTATTCTAGAGAGTGATCAGAATTTTAAACCTTATGAATGTTATGACATATATTTATAATCTCAAATTCCTTCAGAGGATTTTGAAGTATCAATGTATCCTATATAGGGTTTAGAATGATTTCTTTTAATTAATAAATAAATAAATGATGTATTTCCCTGTAATTAGATAATGTGGAGATCTTCTAAATCTGCCCCAGCACACTATCCTCTTTTGCATTGTATTCATTACTCCAACTACTAGGTTTTTGCATGTGACATCTTTAATATCTTCATGACCGTGGCTTTTAAATAGATTTCAGTCTTTGCTTTAATCCTTTTCATGGTAACCCTTGAGTTCCATAATCCACCTTCAATCTCTTCTAAGAA
>VDFB02271358.1:366028482-366040724 GCA_007258455.2 Sequoia sempervirens
CTATCTTCTTTTTGTAGGGGTGGTTGCATGTCAAATTTTTTTGGTGTAAAATATCAGAATTATTAGATTTTGTAACCTGTCTATAATTAAAAATTATTGGAGTGTGAGTTTGATATTTTTTGAAGATCTAAATATTCAAGCTTGGTAAAGAAAATCATGTTAGATAATATTAGTGCAGAACAAAATGAAGAGACACTTGCTAGATTGTGGACTATTTTGAAAAGAAAGGGTGATGGGAAATGTTATTGTCTTTGCAATAATTGCAAGGGCTTAAAGACGAGACAACTTTTAATCACAACAGCTGAGAAACATTGTAGGCAGCATGGTCACGTTGAAGGGAGGCATGATTATTGTCCATTGGTAAGTTTTTCATTATATGTGTTTATATTGATTTAATTTGTAAATGTTTAGATCATTTTAACATTATATATATATAATCACTTCATCATGATCATGGTTTATTTGTGTCAATCATTATTATAGTGCTGCTGGGCATCCTAGGAAAATGATATGGATTATCACAGCCCGGAGAATGTGGTTTTGCAAGTGGACAAACATGGAGCTGTGAATATTGAAGATGAAGTTAATGATCCTATGGAAGAAGATGATCATGCGCCAGAAAACACAATTGAAGATGATGGTACGAATACATTGATCCATGACACACTTAGTGGCAAAGCTAATCATGATGATCAAGATGAGTTTGATGATGTTCATGATTTACCTATACTTGAGAAGGCATACGAGCCCCTTTATGAAGGCTCTGAAACAACTCTTCTCTCTTATGTATTGTTGTTGTTGAACTTGAAGGTTATGAATGGTTTATCAAACATAGCAATCTCACGGATGTTAAGGTATGTCATATATGTCATCTTTTTTCATCTATTTTAATTGTTGTTAGTTCATCATTAGTAAATAAAGGATGAAATATGTACCATAAATATTCTTTATATGAACAAATTATTTTTGTTGTAGATTGATTGGTGAATTTTTGTTACCACCATCAAATATTTTACCTCGCTCATACCGAGATTTATGTGCCATTATGAAAGATATCGGAATGGAGTATCAAGAAATAGATGCATGTCCCAATGATCATATTATATATCATAAACATCATGAATTTGCAACAGAATGCCCAGAATGTCATATCAGTAGATATCGAACAGATCAACTAACAAAAAAGGTGCCTCACAAAGTTCTTCGTTATATTCCCATTATTCCGCGTATGCAACGATTATTTAGGTGCGAAATCTTAGCACAATTTATGGACTACTTCATGCATGGAATAGAAGTGAGGATATACCTTCAATGCCTACAAATGGTTTTCATTAGGACATGGAGGAAAAATGGCCACACTTAGCATGTCTCATAATCTCAAAGCTTTCATTGGGAGTGGACTGCGGTCAATCCATTTGGAGAGCTACGATCTATTTACTCAGTGTGGCCTATTTTTGTTATCAACAATAATATTCCTCCATGGATGTCAATAAAGAGGAAGCACATAATGTTGTCAATGATTGTTCCAGGTATTTGTTTACATCAATTTTCTTTAACGTAGTAGCATCTCATTTGTCTTATTTGTTGCATAATGACTTATATTTTTTTCATTCAATAGTCATGTACATTAATTTATATATATTGCAGTAAAATGGTTATAATAATTATGTAATGTTTATGTTGATTCAACTAGGTAAGTACCAAGTTAAAGATATCAATTATGTATATATCAAGCCTTTTATTGGCAAGTTACTAAAGTTATGGAATGGTGTCACTATGTATGACGTCTCCAGACCAATAGGACAAAGACAATTTCAATTCCATGCAATGATTGTATGGAAAATTTATGATGCCCTAGGGCTAACACATTTTTGTGGTATGTTATAACGTTCGACTGCACTTTAACAATATTTAATTTGATGAAGTAGATATCATGCACATTTTTAAAATAATCTATTCATTATATATAATGAAAAAAATTGATATATTTAATCCAATTATATATCATCTTGTAGGTCTTCAAACAAAGGGAAAATTTGCATGTCCAATTTGTGGTCCAAAGATGAAATCTTGTTGTTCAACAAGTTTAGGAAAGCAGGTGTTTGATGAGTATAGGCACTTCCTCCATAGAAATCATAAGTATTGAATTACTGAAAAAACATCTTTTCAATGGGAAAGAGGAGACTACATCAAAACCACGAAGAATGTCACCTCGCCTATGGAAGTTGGAATATAATAGAATTAATCGTCAAGGTTATACATCAGATCAAATTGTTTATCTATCATATATGATATGTTTTGAATTTATATTTTATATTTTGTTGTGTTTACTCATGTTGTAATTGACAATGATTGTTGTTAATTTGTTTAACTTATATGTCATGAAGGTCATCAAGGCATTAATACTGCTTCCACAGGGACTAAAAGTGTCCTGCATAATTTAGTAGGTTACCCTACTATGAGCATCTACAAATTGTGCATTTGTTTGATACAATGCATATCAGAAAGAATATAATAGAAACGCTATGGAAAATATTGGATGGAAGGCATGACAAAGAAAACATTGTCAAAATTTATAGTGACATTTAGGAAGCCAATCATGCAATGTCATTCAATTAAATAGCAATGGAGACACAATTAATATAAGTGCCCTTCCTTGGTTATTAATAGAGCAACAAAGCAATGCTATAAAAGAAGTCATACAAAAAATTTGATTTCCCACAGGATTTGTTGCGAACATAAACAATATAATAACAAAGAAAGGTGAATTTGGGTCAGGGATGAAAATGCATGATTGACATACCTTCATTAAGGTAATTATTCTTGTATATTATATACACTTGTATAATGCATGTACTTTTCAGTGTATTTTGTTTACTGCTTTTGGAAATATAATGAAAAGATCATTTTATAATTGTTGCAGTATGTTCTACCTCTATCTCTCCCAGACAACTTTGGCAACAATGTCAAGCAAGTTATATATGATTTTGGAAAATACATGAGGTAAGTAGTGAGATTTGTTTGATTCATTGTATACATCTTATAATTGCCATTTGTTTTACTTGTTATGTAATATACTGTATATTTTTGTTAAATCTCGTTAATATATTTGCACCTTGAATCACTTGTAGATAGCTGTCATCTAAACAAATCCATAAAGAAGATATAAATTATTGGAAGAGAAAAATTCCTCGTCTAATGTGTGAAATGCAAAAGTGTCTACCTTCAACATTTTTCAATGCATAAGAACACTACCTTATACACCAAGTTGAGGAGATTGAATTGTGTGGACCTGTACACACAAGGTCAATGTGGATGGTTGAGAGGCACTTGAAATTTTTGAAGGCTTTGGTTAGACAAAGAGCTCATCTTGAGGGTTCTATGGTGGAGGGATATATGGTATACCAGACCATGGTGTACATTAGTGAATATCTTCCCAAGATTGCAGCAAAGATACATGTAGATCACATTTGAGATCTCAACTCCATTAACAAATTCAAAGGGGAGTACCTGTTGGGGAAAGGTAGATTGAGGAAAGTGAGAGGTAATTATAAGATGGTCATGGAGATTAATTGGAATACATTTTACATATGGTTTTTATGTATATTGTGCTTATTTAATTTTTAATCTTCAATATACATCAATTATAAATTAAGGTCGTATATTGTGGTATTTAACTAATTATACGTCGTTTGTGAATTTCAATTTTTTTTGGTACAGTTGGTCGAGAGTGGGATGCACTACATTTGTACGTTTCCAACAATCTTGATTGGATGACGGTATGGATTAAACGATGTCAACAATTTGGTCGCGCATTAACATGGGAATGTGTGGCTTCATTCGTTAAAGAAGCTCATCATAATGGAGATTCCAATGTTACACAAAGGGAAATTGATTTAGCATATGGTTCAAGAGATAAACAGGTACGTATAAATATATTAATCACCCATATTATTTAATTATTTTTAAGTATATTGATGTATATGTATCTTGAGATTGTTTTCTTTGCATACATTCAGCCAAGAATAAATGTTTATCAACTGATGATATTGCAATAATTTTTACATGTTTGACATATTGCAGGTGAAACACCACAAGGATATGTGGTGCAATGGTCATTAATTTTGAATCAAAATATTGGATGACATGAAGAAAAATTGTAATTCCGGTATAACTGCAGTCTTACAGGTGACTAATGTTTCATCTAGAAGCGACATACATCCAGAAGTCTCAAAAAATCGATACTATGGGATTTTGGATGATATACTTGAGTGTGACTTTAAGTCCTTCAAATTAATTTTGTTCGTCGTCCTATGAAAGAAAGCACATTGAATGAAAAATGATCCTAAGAGAATCATATTGAACATGATAATGATTTACCATGGTTAATACAAGGTTGATTGAGCGAGCTGGAAATGAGCCCTATGTTCTTCCAAGTCAATGTGAGCAGGTATTTTACTCAGAGGTTCTAGGTAAATCGGGTTGGTCATTTGTTGTTAGACATGATCCAAGAGGAAGGCCGGTAAAGTATAATGCGGTCAAAGAAGAAGATACCGAAGAACTAGAAGATGATGTAGATGATGATCAGGATCAATGGTTAGTTGATGATGTCCTTGACGAAGATGTCAAAGAGGAGGAACCGTATCATGATGATGTAGGAGTACGTTCATGAAGAAGGATATCCATGTGGATGATGAAATTATCGAAAACTGATATCAATGATGATGATGATGATATGACCAATCCTTACAATGTCAAATCTAGATCGATGATATAGACAAAGAGTTGGATGAAGAAGAAGATCAATGACATTGAAATGTATAAGTTATGCGATTATATTATCTATTTGATATTAATTTCTTGATAGAATTATATTTGAATTATGTGGTTACATAATTAATTCATTATGTTTTTAATTTTTATGCCATTACATAATTAATTTGATGATGTACTTTTTAATGTTCGAGAGGTCAAAAAATTAAAACATTTCAATAGTGATGTTAACAACCTTGAAATTAGTGTGTTTTATGTTTCATGTGATCATAAAAGATTAAAAAATTAGTTGCAGAGGTGGTTGTTCAGTGGTTGACATGTATGTTGGTTCTTTTTACAATGTAACCAAGTTTGTCTTCTAATCTACATATGGAATTTCCAATTCCAATCGAAAGCAGCTCAAAGGACCTGGACCAACTGACGAGGACTTTAAAAGCCTCCTACACTTCGCGCTCTGCAAGACCCTGGAGGGTGATCCTTTAATGTGTTTACAACCTCTGCACCATTATTATAAACAACATTAATAATAGCAGATGATCTCACTTAATAGCTCAACACGATAAGATTATATCAACTAGAATTGGTTGTTCATAGACAATATCAACTATATAGAGCGTGAGATAACTAAACACAATACATTGTATAAAATAGTCAATGATTTGCAATTTGTAGCAAGCTCTAGGCAAAGACAAACAAATACTGAACTACACGAATAATTACAACTTAGATCAGTGTCATATATCCATTGTAGGAGTCAAATTCATAAGCATTTAGAGGTTTATAATAGATTTAATACATCACATATAAGATCCTTGACAATATTGCATTACAATTTCATCAGTATGCATTCTAACCCAAGACTACTTATCAAATCCTTATACAGCACATATCCACCTATAATCGCATTCAAGCATTTTGATTAATTCCTTGAATTAAAGCTAAAATAGAATCATACACACCACAACAGTGAAATGGATAAAACAACCCTTAGTTATTTCATTGAAAGTTTATATATGCATGTACAATGGAGAGACATGAGCTCAAATTTTTATTTCAACTCAAATGCTAGTACTGTTATACAACATTAAATCTCTATGAACTCAAAACATGTTACATAATTACTCAAAACCTAAATTGCATTTCTCTAAAACCATTAGACTTTATAATTTGCTTTGTAACTTCACCTAGACTCGACAAAAATTATCTAACTTGCTAACCCGTACTTCTGGCCTTGAAATCCTTCTTATAGAAAATGAAGGATCAAACAAGCACCAAGCTAGAAAGTACACCTATCACCAGTCAATTGGAGCACCTGGTGATATTCCAAAATTTGTTACAACAGCCACCACCTTGAAAAATATTCTTGTTCAAAAATCATTACAACAACAATCATCCAGGAGCATATTCTCGTTCATCATGTCGGTGGAGGAAGGTTGATGCAATAAAAAAAACCATGTGAAACCCACGCCAAGAAATTCATCCATACAAAACTGGAAACGTTGTAACTGCAACATCTAATTTTCCACCAATCGGTAGCCCACTCTTTTTACTCATCGTCATTCAAATACTTAGCCACCCACCTCTGGTATTCTTTGTTAGTTGGCCAGTCAAAATTAATCACCTCATTTACCTTTGTACTATAAGGCATATACTTTACCGCTACCTGATTAGCATCTCTTTCAAAAGATTCCAAAAATGAGCTGGTACCAATAATCTTATCCATATAATTTACCAAAAAATCATAATCTGAGTCATCACAAATTATTTTAATTTGATTATTGATGAATTTACTTGCTTGATCCTGCCATTGTTGGAGTGATCTGATTTCCCCCTGCTCATCAGTTATATCATGTAACAGTGTGTTACCCCAATAATTGAAGTTCTTTACCAATTCCCTAATCTTCCTACTTAGATCATTTGGTAAGGTCTGAAAACCTTGCAATGATTTAACTAATATATAAGTAGGCTTCAATGATTGGGGCATGTTATTTACATCAAACCTTGAGGCTTTATTCATAACATCTAGATCATTTTCCCTAGGGATCCAATTTTGAATTATTGGAATCACTATCCCCTGATCCCTATCAATATTATTTATTGCTTCAAATAGCAAAGAATACAAAGAATGTATAGAGGGTAGTTTATTATCCACCTTTTCATTTAAATGCTCCAAAACAATAGTAACAATTTCTTTTTCTTTTGAAAGAAAACCCTCCTCTTTTACCCTTAGTGATGTCTGTAATTGATCAATTTTCTGCATGAGCTGCCTCTTTGTTGGATCAACAGAGCACTCTGTTTCTTCATCAACTTGTTCTTGAGGAGGGGTAAGAGCAAGATTTTGAATGGGAGACCCTGGTGTAGAAACATTTGGAGAAGTAGGAGGCATTGACCCTGTTGTGGGAGGTGATGTGCTGGTTCCTGGGGCATTGGATGTTTCCCCAGTATGTCTATACTTGAACCTTTCTACTTCAGTTTGTAGCTCAACATTCCTCTGTTGCATTTTACTATATTCTTCAATTAAAATGTTATACTTCTCCATTAGGCTCTTTCTTTCAGCCTCCTCCCTTTCAACAGTCTTTTGGGCCAACTTGGCCACATTCACAGTTAAACTAGTGGCTTTGGTTGTTGTAGTCTCTGAAGCCCTCTTTATTATTAATCTTCCTTTGAAATTTGGATTAATATCAACAATGTCTGGCTTTCTTCCTTGTGGTGCCAATGCCCAAATTGCCAAGGTCTCATTCTTCACTGAAGGTAGAGTTTTGTAATACTGCTTTAACTTCTTCTTCAAAATCCTGAAAATGATTCTTGGAATTTATAATGGCATTGAAAGCCACTGCATCTACGATGTCCCATTTAGGAAAAATCAAAACACCAGCCTGATTCACTAGTTGTCTTCCTTCTTCAGGAGTGATGTTTTTGAACTCTTGCATTAGTTCAGCTTTCACTTCTTCATTATTCTCCTGATCTGACCTGTTAGGCCTTAGTTCTCTTCTCTCCTTACATTTATTTTGATATTCGTCAAATTTCATCCTCCATGCCAATTGCAAGAATACAAGAATTTTTAAAAATGCATTAGCGTCTAAGAACTCATTGCAAGCCTCCATTCTTGTATCCTACACACTCTTACCCTTCATATCCAAATCGGATAGAACCAATTCAGCTGACCTAGGAGGGGATGGCATAGCAACCTACATATCTTGATCAGTAACAATAATTTCATCGTGAGATCCTCATCAAGGTGATCAGTTCTTTGCCTCTTAGGGCTTGGCTCAGGTGGTGGTGATGGGGGACTGTACTATGGTGAAGATTTTAATTCAATTATTTTGACAGCCCCAGGTACTTTGAATTTTGGGCCTGGTCGTGAAGGTGCCTTCATTATTTTCTTCTCTTTTCTGTCTACTTCTTCCTCATCACTGCCAATATCCCTTTTCCTCCTATAGATGGGCCGCCTTTCTGTAGGCTGACATACTAGCCTTGTTTCAATTAGCATATCACTTTGTTCTTGCATATCCATACTTAGCCTTAAATTTATCTTTTTGGTTGTCAAGATGTCCATTATCTCCTTGAAATTCTTCATTAAAAAATCAATTCTCTTGTGATATGGAGTGAATTCCATCAATGGATCATACATCCAATCCATTTCATGCACAATATCTAGTAGCTTACTATAATCTATCCACTTTTCCTTGTTCAATTCCTGACTATTTAAATCAAATTCATTCCTGATCAGATCCTCAGAGAAATTGAACTCATGTGCAAATTTTCCACCTTTTATTCTTTGTCTGAAAAGAGCAAAGAAACCTTTAGGATCATGTTGTCGCCTTGGACCAAATCTCAAATGGTAATCAACAAAGAATTTGTCAAAATGTGTCCAACCTCCCTTTGAAAATGTAAAGTCAGACACTACTGTATAATCAGGGAATAATGTTCCCTTCCCCTTTCCAGTTAGTTTATCTTCATGAATACTCCCCATCTACCACATAACTTCTACAAACCCTAGTCTTGGTGGCACATTGTATGGCAGTATGTGAGGGGTTCCTTGAAATCCATATATTCTCAAGACAGTGCTAACTAGATATGGGATAATGTCACCCCAGTTATGTAAAACCCTTAATTCTGGTTTCCTCTCCTTCGGCCTAAGGAAATCATGCACTTCCTCAGGGATCCTAGGTACATTTACCATCAATCTAGCCCTCAATCTTGTAGCAAAATAATTATCAAATTGCACATAACTGGTGCTTTCCTTATTACAGGACAGATATGCAGCCCATATCTGTACTGGCAATCTTTCTCCATTAACTGATTGTCTTAAGTTCATCTTCTCAGCAAAGAAATCAGCATTCCTAAACAAGAACATATGAATCAACATGGAATACCAAAAGAATTGAGTACCAGTATCACCATTCTGCAGCTTTGATAGTCCTTCATTTATCCTCTCCACCCAAAAAGAAGCAAAGTCATATGTTACAGAGAAGTTAGGGTGTTGTATTTGCACCCCCATGAACATGTATGCAATCGGCATTACTTCACTAGGGCTGAAACCCAAAACTTGATATAGTTAATAGAAAGTAGCCAGGAAAGGCTTTGCAAAACAATTCAATCTGAAGGGTTCCTGGTCACTAGAGCTGATGTGAAATTGTGAACCCCCTGCCTTAACCAGATGAGGTGGAAGCAGCTTAACCCTAAAAAGAGATTTCAATTTTGTATACTCCTACTTCATTTCTTCAAGATTAATAAGAACCAAGTCATCACTTGGCTCACTCATATCAAAAGTCTGTTGGATAACATCTTTTTTAATTTCTAATAGAACCCCTCCATCATTATCTCTGATTACCCGTGTGATAGGGTCATATCTTTTGGCCACTGCTCTAAGTAAGTCCACATCAGGGAACACATTTGGAACAACCAACTTTTCTAGGTCGTACATCCATCCATTTGAAAAAGGATGAAGCAAATTACTCTGTCAATACCATAATCTGAACATTTCTAAGCCTGTGAGTGGAACCCTAGCATCAGCAATGTTGGAATTATTACACACCAACCCCTCCCCTAGGATTTTCCCTCGCATCAACACCAAACCTTTCTTTCTATCATTTGTTGATAATGGAAATTGACCTAGGAAATCATCGTACAAGTTTCTTTTCAAATACTCAATGTGGCCAGAGTGCTACTTGGTTGGCACCATTTTAGACAAACTAGGGCCTCACTACAATGTTACACTTCAAGTGGCTATGACTAAGCAGAGATAGGAAATTATAGAGTAAAAATACCGCAATTCCTCACAATTTATGATTAAACAATAGCCCTAACAAAATATTTTAATGAACTCAGTGACAAGCATAGTAGACTCCCCCCTTCCCAAATTTAGGTGTAGAATGACTGGGAAACAGAGAAAATTAACTCACAACTTTTTTTGCACAAACTCCAATTTCTAGCTATAGCTACTCAAAATTTCACCTTTGGCTCTGAAACTGTTTTCACAAAATATTTGGATGCTTTGTGATACAAATGAGATGAGTAAATTGATTTTATGTCGTTCAAATCCTGCCAGTAGATGTCTCATTCGCCATTAAAGCTCACTCGCGGGCTACACAAAGGGCTCCAACCATAATTTGATACATATTTAAATTTGAGTAGTTGATCCTTCAGTTTGATCAAATCATCGACAATCATCTTCAAAACAAGCTGACATAATCGCCAACAAAGTAATAAAGGGGCCCACTATGTCATACGCCGCAAAGGAATGCCACATGGCGGTTGCCCGCGATATCGCAATCCTTTGATTTACCATCGTGGGATGGTGGGCACCGTCAATCTTTTTACCATAAATCCTACTCCTTCAAAAATGGTTGTCGTCCTTTCCTTTAACTGTCGAGTAGCTTTTCCCTTAAAATCATAACATCTGCGTTGAAATAAAACACGTGCATCTTACAAGTGCATTAGTAATCTACCCCATAATACATTTAAAACTAGCGAACGCTTTCTTCACTCCTTAGGCTTCATTGGATGAGACACATGGCAGGCACCCGCAACATTGCGATCCCAAAATTCCTAATCGCGGGATGGCGGGCACCGTCAATCTTGAAGAGACAGCTCATCAATGGTCACGCAGATTTCATCCTTTAGGAAGGGCACGTGGCACCCGCATGTGATATTGTGATCCCTGTAATCCCTGATCGCGGGGTAGCAGGCGTCATTGATCTCGTTCCTTTAACACAGTCACTAGCCATGTCGTTAACCTTCGAGTAGCTTTTCTAGCGAGATTATAACATATCTGTCGATTTAGAACATGTGTGTCTCAAGAACACTTTAGTAATCTACCCCTTAATACATTTAAAGCCGACTAGTGTTTCCTTTACTCTTTAGGCTTCATCGGATGAGACACATGGCGTCCACCCATGATTTTGCAATCAACCCAAGCACCATTGCGGGATGGCGGGGAACGACTCAGATCAAATGGTAGTTGGTCAGTGATAGCTCAAATTTGATCCCTTGGATAGGACACGTGGTGCCCGCCCGTGATTTTGCGATCCTTCAATTCCCGATCACAGGATGGCGGGCACCGTTGATATCTGCAAGAAATAGATCAACAGCAGCACTAAATCAACCCTTGCAAAATAAAACATTCATTAAAAGGAGAAGTGGGCATTACTAGGCGGATGACAAATAAAAAAATTATTTTTATAGAAGAAAAATAAAATAAATTTACAATTTGTTTTATAATTTCACTTTTAACTAAAATGTATGTCCACTCATTAAGTTGTATTTATTTTACAATCACATTTTTATTTTAGATGTTTGTTTATAAAATATAAAGATGCATTAAAAATATATTAGAAATATTTTTCTTTATATTATATAGCATTCATAACATTAAATTAACATAGAATAATTTCACAATATCACTTAACCAATCAAGAAAAATTAAATCATTACTATGCAACATTATTCTCACATCAAACTAACAAATAAACATTGAAAACAAATTTATTTTTTTATATTATAACATTCATAACTTAAACCTTTTATACAGAATATCAAGTTAATTATAAAAAACACATAAAATTATTTATAAGCAACTTAAATTTTTTAACAGTTTAATAAAATATAATTTATTATAATTAAGAAAATTTTAATAAGAATTATAGATAAATTTATGAAATATTGATTTACTTATCAAGAAAAAATAAATGATAAATTTAGTTATTATAGATAAATTTACTTACCAATCTATTTTAACCATCAAGAAAAAATTAATCATTAGTGATTGCAACATTATTGGCACATCTTTTAAATTGACAAATAAGGTTAAGGTTCAATTAGTATTCAATTTGGGTTAGGGATCAATTAGGGTTATAATTCAATAAGGGTTTAATTAAGGTCATGGTTAAGGTTAGTCTTAAATTAGGGCTAGGATTGGAGTTAGGGTTCAATTAAGGTAAGGGTTATTGTCTATTTTAGGGTTAGGG
>VDFB02271358.1:366040824-366103330 GCA_007258455.2 Sequoia sempervirens
CTCTTAAGGAAGAACTTATAAAAAGATCAACTATTACTTATGTTATGTTATATCAAGAGAGATAGTAAACTAGGCAATGCAATGATATAAATCTCATAGTTCTTGTTCAATATAACTTATTTTAAAGCTAAGTGCACATAGGACATAGATAGTCTAAATTGGGTATCACTAGAGTGATTTACCTCGGGATGGGACATAGGAGAGATTCGTAACTCAATTCAATATGATGGTGGTAAACTTTTATGATTGATAAAGGTTTATGTGACAAAGAAGTTATTATGAGATCATAATTTAACCTATGTTGAAAGTCAATGGACTCAAGTAAGACCAAGGGGTCGAAAGTAGATTATTATCTTTTAAATTGAACCCTTTAGGGTAGAAAGATTGTCTCATATCTAAACAATTGATAGAAATGATGTACTCATTTAAATATTATGTTAGTAAGGATTACCTTGAATACTATGTCTAACACATTATGTAAAATGTGAATTCAAGCAATGCCATGTGGTCTAGGAAAGACTAGGGGTATTTGTTCTTATTTTTTGTTACACTCGTGCTACTACCTTGGAAAACGAGGATGTTGATATTTCCATGTATTGGGTTAGAAAAGCTAAACCCTAGTATTGAAACAAGGAGGATATAGGAAATATGTAACGTTTATGTCAGATATGACACTGTATATATATATGTATATTGATTGACAATGAGAGGTCGAGAAACCATAGAACAAGGTAGGAAGTCTTTATAATACCTTAAGTGATTCTACAATAATGTCAAACTAGATTTAACGCGTCAAGATGTTGGGTATTGAATCTTGAGAGTAAAATGACAGGAAGTCATAAACCCTAGATATTGCAAGGATGCAATAAGGGACTTTTAAAAGGTTTGAAATAACTAAATTTTTACATTGAATGAATATCCTAGATTAAGGATTAGTTCTAAGTCAAATTGGCTAACATGGATTTTCTATACAGACTAGTTTGTGTCTTGAGTACCAAATAAAGTCATTAAACTATAGGATGAGGCAATTTCAAGACGAGTCAGAGGTGGGTGTCTAGATGGCATGACCAATCAGAATAATCATACTTAGCTAGAAGGGATCTAGAGTTGTATGGTCGATTGAGTTTTGTAGGACACATCCCTAGGACTCAGATGGAGAAACTTGACAGCTCCTTATATCTATACTCTTCAAGAAGGGTCAGGTCACTTCCAGATAGGAAGTACGTGGGGGACCACTTGAGTCCGTGGTTGGAGGAAAAGCACTCAAATGATGCTCTCCCTCTATAGTAGTAGGCTCTCTGAGGCTTGTGAAGATAGAGATCAACATTCCAGATGCAGTGAACCCCAAGTTCTGGCTTACGATAGTCAAAACCTATGAGGTAAGACTATTCTTTATGCTAAGTGTATCTTATGTGATAAAAATGAATATTGTAAGGATTTATCTTGATTCTAGTTATGATTACATGTGAATTCAAGTTTGAATTTATTTGGAAAAGTTATACTTATTTCTTGTACTTATGTAAATGATTTAAAAAAAAAAATTCTCATGTTTACTAAGTTTATTTACCTCTAGTAAATTCTTGAGATTACTTGAGTATTAAGAAGAGGGATGTTACAATTGGGGTTTGTCATACATAATGACTTATCATTTATCCCAACCTCCCAACTTGGATTTTCAAAGGCTATCATTATAGCACCTATTAGGATTTGTTCATTGTATTATTTACATTTATTTATTTTAGATTATGACATGTTTTTATCTTCCATATTATATAACACATCTATCCTCGATATTCTCATCACAGTGTTATTCTAATAAGAAAGATATGTCTTCTAAAGTGGTTTTTTTTCCTACTATGTGTTTATCCTTTCCTTCATGGAATTTATTAACTTTCTCATCATACTTACTAGATAAAACTATATCATTTATTAATGAGATTCATGATGGCCATATGGCTTGTGATATTGATGATCATCTACCTAGTGAGGATTTATATCATATGAACTAGTGATGCATTTTGTAAGATGGCTATTAATGATATTGTGTACATGCAAAATACAAGCATACAATATAACTAATTAAAATAAATTAACGTATTATACTCACAACACATGCAAAACTAAAATTGAGCATAAAGATTAGAACAAAATGATGCAATACTAAACCTTTTTTCACCATCTAATGGTTGTTTTCTCCAACATGTTGATGATATGTGAGCACTCCTTCCTATGACATAACATTACATTCCAAGGAGTCTTGATAAATGTCTTAGGTTGAGTCCAATTGATAATTTTTTGGATGAGATTAAAATAATTTAATATCCTCACTAAATACATATATATTCTAAATTTATATTAAAATACTTTTATATTCTCACTAAACAAATTGTATACTTGATCATTAGTGATCACCATATTATATAATTAACCACTCCACATTGATTGGTCATCTTATAAATTCCCAATACATGTATAATAAAAATGAGTGCACTTGTGAGAGGTGATATTTTTTACACCCTATTGATTAGGGCTGTCTCTAGAGCATAAGTGATAGTAGTTATATTATTCTAAGTGGGAGGTCACATCAATAGAACTAGATCATCTCACTAAACAATCATTTGTTGAACCATGGCACTAGAAATGAATACTAATGTCACACTATATAAGTGTGTCCATGAAGTTAGTAATTACATGGAGATTCTTCACCTCTACAATATTATTAATGACTATGACACCATCATATAATGAATAATATTTTGTGCTAGTACTCTTCATTGTTAGTTTGCTACCCAATGATCTCACACTTTGACTTGGATAGAGCCTCCACCTCTATCCTAAAACTCCCTCATATCAAAATAATTGATAATTTCATGAAGAATAAAATCATAGTAATATTTTCTCAAAACATATAGTGACACCTCATAGTTGTTACAAGGAGGTTGATCAAAGACCATCAACTACCTATACCAAACATGAATTTTTATACCATTATGATTGCACCAATGGACATGAAATCTCTTCAAAGTCACAATGCAACAAACACATTAGTTTTGGGATCTTTTAAGAAAACACAAATTTGACCTTTTTTATATCTTTTTATTTCACCTCATCATATAATAACTTTGTCACCATAAATTTGGTGATATGCATCTCTATGAGTTTTTCATTGATGAATTTGATTTGTCACTAAGTCAACTTGCTTCATCATTATTTCAAATAATGAAAAAAACATTACATGGTGGATGTTTATTATAAATTTCTTCAATGTTAAAAATAATTTTATAGTTTAAATTTTGTTTTATTCTAAATACCTAATTATTCCTATTATCTTTTCCTAGGGTTTGACGGAAGTGTTAGAAGAGATTCAAGTGATATGAGATTCTCTTCAAAAATTTCATCTAAATTAGATTTTGAACTAAGATTTAGAGGAGATTATTACACAAAGAAATATATTCTAGAATATTGAAATTTATAAAAATCCAAAGAAGATTTGATTATAAAAAGAAGAAAAAAAACCTGGCCACTTATTTGTCCTAAATGCGCATTGAAAAAAAAAAAGGGATAAGATTTGGAAATGTAGTTTTTGATGGCTTTGCAATAGTTTGTTGTAGTTGTTGGCTATCTAAAATTTGTTGTGGTCACTATTTTTAAAAGACCTCATATGCCATATAATTTGTCTTCATATGTGAAGACACAAAAGATTTTTTGGATGAATAGGCAGCTATCTATATTAAAATAAAGATAAAGTTACATATTCACAAAAAAAAAAGTGGGTGGTAAGTAGGCACAACCCGAGAGTCACATGAGCAGTGCTACAAAAAACCAAAAAATAACCAGTCACATGGGCCGAGCCCAGAAGTCCATGATATATAAAAGGGCCATTTTCCATTAAAAATAGAATCACTAGGTGGAGATCTGAACAGCAATTTGGAATTGGTCTATCGCAAGATCACCTGAATAATTTGGAGAGCACACAATTAAAACTAACTTTGAATTGAAATTTATAACCATGATCATTCTATGTTTGACATTTTCTAGACTCTAACAGAACTTGATCTAAAACTCTTAATTTACTAAGAGATTTCTCAACTCTAAAATACCATGCATCATTTGAGCAGAGGCTTGATGGTTTGAGATACACGGCACTCACTGATAGAATAGAAGCAATCACTCTAAAACAAAATACATCATCACCAATCGATCTAGTAGTAGAGATTCGAGGAGTATATCTCCGTGTCTAACCAGCCAAAAAATATATATTTTTATTTTACATTCCGAGTTGAGTCTGATAAATCTGTGGCTACACGTGCTGTGGCCTTGATTGTACTCCCTCCTTCCATGAGTGCCATCTTAGCCTTGTCCTTCAACTCTTTCATTTTTTCCCTGGCCTTTCTTCCCTCCTCTCCTTCCATCAGCTCCCTCACTGCTCTCTCCACTTCTTCTCTCTTCACAAATCCATTTATTTCCATCTTCAAATCTATGGCTGCCTTAATCTGCTTCACCAGTATGACCTTGTTCATCCCCTGTTCAGCATGAAGAGGCCAAGTGATCATTGGGACTCCATGATAGACGCTCTCCAACGTAGAATTCCACCCACAATGAGAAAGGAAGCCTCCGGTAGAGGAGTGAGAAAGAACCGGTACTTGAGGGGCCCAATTCAGAACAACCAGTCCACGGTCCCAGGTTCGACTCTGAAAACCCTCCGGTAAAAGCTGAGAAATGTCAGTTTCCAGAGAAGAAGAGTCCCCAGATTTGTACCCGCGCAGCACCCACAGGAACCGGTGGCCGCTGGCCTCGAGTCCAATTGCCAGATCTGTAATTTGCTCCCTCGACAAAACGCCTGCGCTTCCGAAGCACACAAACAAAACGGACGAGGGAGGCTGCTCATCCAACCATTTCAGGCACCTGGATTCGTCAGGGGTATCAGATTCTGTGAGCATCAAGGGACCTATTGGATAGATGGAGGGTGTTACAGGGGTGCTAAGGGCTTTGATGGGCTCTTCCTCCAACTCAGCAAAGGTGTTAATGAGAATCCCTGATGCTTCCTTCAAACGGGAGGCATTGTCGACAAACGATTTAAACGCGGGATCCGACCTGTCTTGAATGAAAGTGGGCAGGTCCCTGGCAGGAATCAGCGGAAGCCCTGGTACCTCCACTTCAAAATCGGCGTCTTTAAACGACACCTCAATCTCTGAGATGTATGTTGGGAGATGCACCGTCAAACAAACACCAGAAGCCGAGCACGGAAAGAATAAATAAGTTGGCAAGTTCAGCTTGGCGCCAACGTCGAGCAGCTCAGTACAAAAGAAGTCTGTGACAAAGGCAGAGATGGGCGAAGACGAAAGCAAGCATTGCAGAGCGTCTTCAATGTGTGGCTTCGCTTTAAGCACGAACTTTGATATGAGAGTTTCAATTTTCGTGTCTTCCTCGTCTTCATCCACGGTGACGTCAGGGATCTCTCTAAAGTGGATGTCCAGAGCGGAAGAGGCCAATCGTTCAAGCACTGCGGGTTGCTGAGAAGTCCACATCCACTTGCTGATGATGAGGGTGATGGACATACCATGAGAAGTGCACAGCCGCTTTACAAACTCAACTAATGGAAGCAAATGACCCATTGCGAAGCTGAGCGGGAAGATGGCCACATTAGGCTTCCCCATTAATGGCGGCCTCAATTACAGAAGCTGAAAATAAAAATTTTGAGCAGAAATAAGAGAGTCCACACAAATTAGGAAAGCGAGTTGTGTATGTTTAACGGTAGACAAAGCTCCTCACGGCAACAGCTGATCCAGAATCGAAAGCCAGTTAGTTTTTCCACCACTCATTTTAAAAAGTACTTGTATTGGTTACGTAGATGGTAATTTATATAAAATAAGAGGTAGAAATCTGAACTTATCTAAAAATATGAAGCATTTTAGATGTCAATACTTATGCAATCTTCTTGATAACTTTTTTCACATAGGGGAAAGGTCTTTGTTATCGTTATAATTAATTTCGTGCAATCGTAGTTCTTAAATCGTATGTCAGATCAAGATTATTTTTTTCGGTTTTATTTACACGAGTTAATAGCTTATAGCCGTTGTTTTGGCTTGTGGGCATTTCCGACAAATGTGGGAAGGTTTGATAAGCATGCAAGGGTCAAAAAGTCTCCATTTTAGAGATGTCGCCCACCCATGGCCCTCACATGTCTAAATTGCCGCCCACTATAACCAACAATTAATATTTTTAAAAAGTCCTAATTGTGTCAATAATAGGGTGCAATTATAACAATTTTATCATTCATATACACTCAAAAGTGAATGGGTCAAATTCACAGGTTAAGTTAGCAGCCATAACCTTCTAGCTCCCTTTCAATCGCATCTCAATTCTAATGTCCTTTTCTTGATGTCTTCATTTATCATAACCTTTTAATTAGTTTGTATCCATCCTTAATCTCTTTTTATCCATCCCAAGAATTATATTATATTTGTCACAATAATTATGTCCTTTTAGATCCCCCTCATCCATCATCATCCCCTAGGTGCATAACACGTCACCAAAGTTTAGCACTTAAGTATGTGCTACTACGCATCTCATTTATGCTATTATTATACTCCTTTCCCTCATAGTATTCTTTACAATATTTTTTTTTTGTAATAAAAAAATCTTATGCAACCACAAATTGGGGTCTCAACAATGGATCCAATTGTTAACAATGAATCACATATTAGAAATTTGTGTTATTTTTATGTTGATGTTGTATTTTCAATTTGAAATGATGGATATGGAAGAGGATCAAAACAAGTGTGTTGGATTATAGAACAATACAAACTAAAGTAAGCATGCACTTATACACCTCTCATACATAAACAACTTCGTATACTTTTCATATATTCATCATATCACAATATATTATTATATATCCATTACATCCATGCTTCATTCTAATCTTATCCTCTTTTTTTAGTGCTCATATATCTCTCAAGTCCAAACTAAAGACCAAAAGTAAACCACAACTAAAAAAAAGGACCAACGACGTATGAGATTCTAGGGTTTGAACCTAATGGTCTCAAGTCCAAATTGAAATTGGTGATTTTGAAACAAAAGGATCACAACAAGATTTAATAAATTTACAAAAAAATGATGTATGCAAATAAGTGAACATATAAATAGACTATGTGATAAATATATAAGAATTTATGTAATGGATAAATATATATTACAAATTAAAATATCTAACTATACATAAAATTATACCATTTATCAATATACCTATATATTAAAACACTCTCATCAACATAAACCCAAACCTAAATAAAAATGACATAAATATAAAAATTTCAGTAGAAAATTATGACCACAAGTCCAAATCTCTTCTAACACATTCTTAAATGGGTCCAATTCAAAAATGAGAAATGTGAACATAACTAACTAAAAATTGTTGTTACATTTTTATTCTTTTAATAAAGAATATTTTAAAAGTCATATAAATGTGTTAAAAATGATTGAGTCAAAAGTAATTATATGTTCAATTGATGAATGATGTAATAAAAAATTTGGTCTTTGTTAGAAGTCATGCTTGCAACTTAGAGCTATAGAATTAAAGCTTTTTTCATAGAATTTATGTTTAACTTGGGAAACAAATCTGCAAATTAATTACTATCCCTTCAATCAAATAACAACCAAATCCATGTTGAAGGGTGAGATTTGAACTAGAAACAAATTAACCTTGAACATTTTAAGTTTGATATGGTCTAAAACTATGTGGAAAATTTAGTCTAAAATAATTGTATCCTAGGGATGCATCCCTCAGATTAATATTGAACATTTTAAGTTTGATATTATCTAAACTATGTTGCAAATTTATTCTAAAATAATTGTATCCTTGAGATGCATATTTTTAAGGTTATCTACCATCCCTTATTTTAGGGGTGGAAGACAAAAATAAAATATTCCTATAAAATATTCCTTCTATCTTCAATTTTATATTTGTTTGGGGGCAGTGGAGCTAGCTCAATTGGTTAAAGCATCTTGTTGAAGGCAAGAGGTCACGAGATCTATAAAATTCATTGAAGAATGATAAACAAAAAAATTCTCAAATATCTATTAGATAATCCTTCCTATTTCTCAAATAAACTAAAAAAGTTTTCTTTTAATGCTATAATTTATTATTTATCCCTTATTATCTATAGATTAATTTTAATTCATTTATATTTTCTAATTTTATGATTTTCATTATTATAAATAAAACTTCAAAAAATATATTAAAACAAATTTATGTTCATATATTATCTATTCTATTAAATATATTCTGATTGTAAATTAAAAAAAATGGTAAAAACATAGGTATTACATATATGTTATTATAATGTGGATAATTTTAAATTTATGCTTCCCTCAGACACAAATCTATTTTAGACAGATAGCTGTGTAATATATTATTACTAAATTTAACTTTAGACCTGTAAAACCCTCAAGAAAAAAGCAGACAATTCAAAGAAAAATACGATTGACAGTGTTTTTCAACTTGTGATGCAGGAGCATCCAGCATTTGACTGCAATCAGCAAACAAATGAGAAAATAACAATGATATTTTTATTTCTTATCATTTTGAATTTATTGTTCTGTTTTAGGATTTGTATTTTGTCAAACAATTTGTAGCAAACCAAAAAGAGAGAGACTGCGTGCAGGTTCTGAGAGGAATGTTAAAAGTTTTCAGGTGGTTAGCGTGAGCTGGAGACCAAGGAAATTTACTCCTGAGACAGAGGAAGTTTATCCTATGTCTGCATGATGTAGACAGAAGTAAAAATAGCTTGAAATGTTGTATTTTGTTATTCTAATGAGCAGAAAAGACTGTAAATGTTGCTCCATCTGTCATGTTCTGTTCTCTGTGTGTGCACATGAAGTTTTGGACCCCTGTGTTTTTCTTTTTAAATACTCTGCAGTTAAATTTGTCTATTCTTGTCATGAAAAAGACTAAGAGCGTGAGGTCTTCAGTTGGATACCCATTCAGGAATGCATCAACTTGTAAAGTTTAACCAAACGAAACACGCAAATCATAATTTTACACTCCTATCTCAGCTTATCAAAAACGCTACAAGAAAGATTTATTATCAAGTGGGAACAGAATGCTCAGAATTCGAGTTCAATTGATAAAAAAAGATGCTTTAACAATGAGATTTCTGCTTGTAGAATAAGGCTCTGTTCAACAAAATAAAAGTACCATGACCTTTCCTACAGGCTGAACAGAGCAGAGAACTCAACAAGAAGTATAACCCCTGTCAAAGCAACAAAATTCACACCAATTTCAAACAAATTTAGCCTACATCACACCACACACTAGGGAGTCAAGCTAGGTCTCTGTGATAAATTTGTGGTTGCATCGGCAGTGGCCTTCATTGTGCTCCCTCCTTCCATCATTGCAATCTTGGCCTATTCCTTCAACTCTTTCATTTTCTTCCTGGCCTTTCTTTTCTCCTCTCTTTCCATCAATTCCCTCACCACTCTTTCCACTTCTTCTCTCCTCACAAAACCGTTGCTATCCATCTTCAAATCTATAGCTACCCAAATCTGTTTCACCAGCATGACCTTGTTCATCCTCTGTTCGGCAAAAAGAGGCCAAGCGATTATGGGAACTCCTCGCGAGACGCTCTCCAGCGTAGAATTCCACCCGCAATGAGAAACAAAGCCTCCAGTAGATGGGTGAGAAAGAACGGAGACCCGAGGAGCCCAATCAAGAAGCACCAGCGCGCGGTCCCTGGTTCGACTCTCAAAACTCTCCGGTAAAAGCTGAGAAATGTCTGTTTCCAGAGAAGAAGAGCTCCCAGATTTGTACCCGCGCAGTACCCAGAGGAACCGGTGGCCGCTGGCTTCTAGTCCAATCGCCAGATCTGTAATTTGCTCCCTCGACAAAACGGCTCCGCTTCCAAATGCCACAAACAGAGCGGAGGAGGGAGGTTGCTCATCTAACCATTTGAGGCATCTGGACTCGTCGGGAGCATCAGACTCTGTGAACATCAACGGACCTATTGGATAGATGGAGGGTGTTGCAGGCATGCTTAGGGTTTTCATGGCTTCCTCCTCCACTTTAGCAAAGGTGTTTATGAGAGTCCCTGATGCTTCTGTGAAGCGGGAGGAATGGTGGACAATCCATTTAAACGCAGAATTCGATTTGTCCTGAATGGAACTGGTCAGATCTCTGGCAGGAATCGACGGAAGCCCTGGTGTCTCCACTTCAAAATCGGCGTCTTCAAATGAAATCTTGATCTCTGAAACGAGTTTTGGAAGATGTAACATGAAGCAAACAAAAGCAGCAGAAGAGGGACAGAATAAATAACTTGGTATCTTCAGCTTCGCGGTAACATCGAGCAGTTCCGTGCACAATAAATCTGTAATGAAGGAAGAGATGGGTGAAGATGAGCACAACGATTGCAGAACGTTTTCAATGTGTGGCTTTGCTTTCACCACGAACTTGGGAGTGCGTGTTATAATTTTCATGTTTTGCTCATCTTCATCCACAGTGATGTGAGGAATCTCTTTAAAGCGTATGTCGAGAGCAGAAGAGGCCAATCGTTGTAGCAGAGAGGATTGCTGAGATGTCCATATCCACCTGCTGATGATGAAGGTGATGGAGAAGCCATGAAACGCACATAGCCACTTTGCAAACTCAGCTAATGGAAGCAAATGCCCCATCCCCGCGCTAAGCCGGAAAATGACGACATGCGGCTTCTCCATCAAGGCGACAGCGGAAGGTAACAATTACAGGTATTAGAATATCGTGAGCAAAGTATAGCCACAAGCTGTAGATTTAGCAGCCTCAAGAGGCTCATTCATACGGATGTCGTATATTTTCTAACGGCAGTGGGAGTTTTCAACGACAGCGATGAACCAGCATCCATCTCAGAAAGTAAGAATGAGTATGCTTAATTATAAAATCATATATTTAAAAAAAGGTGAGTGAAAAAGTTACATTTTTAAATTTCAAATAAAGTTTGTGGCTTGAGCAAGTTATCTTGAAATATAAACAAAGTTGCTCGACAATTATATAAGCAAGAGTAGAGAATGAAGGGGAGCCTAGGGTAATTGTAGGAGGGTTTCATCCATCATTATTATTAGCATTTCTTTCCATTGTTTTTTTAGCATTGGTCACTTGACCAAGAGAGAAAGAGAGATGACAAGAGTCAATTGAGGAAATTTGTTGGAGTTTGACTAACCTAGAGAACCTCCACTAGTAGGCAGCAAAGAGGCCAAGTGCTTATTTTCAAGCTGCGATCAACCTCACTAAGCACAATCCCTTCTCAATAGAGGTGGAAAGCACTATGAATGAGCCTCTTGATGACCACAAACAAGTTGCCTATGACTTTAGTGATGGCCAAGAGGAGAAAACCAACCTCGACAAGATGAGGTAATCAAGGCAGCCCTAGTCATAGTACATCCCAAGGCATTACTCTAGTAATTTGGTAAAATCTGTAAGTGGGCCACTCAAGTGCGACTTTGTTAGCTTGCACTTGAATCTAGAATGACAAATTAAAACAAATCATAACTTTAACATATATTGAAAAGTGTTGATGAACAAAACATTCTAAATTTAAATAGTAGAATTTCTATCTTTTCATATGCTAAAGAGAATCTCAACCCTAAAAACATGCCATAACTAAATGAATTTATAAGGGATGAGAGACCAATCCCCTAATAAGACAACATGCCAAGAAAAAAAATATTGTATGAATAGATTGAAGAAGTGATCGATTGAAGACCAAACATTTTGAGATCTAGGAGAAAACCAAAATAAATGTTTGAGAGATTCTTGATGTCTACAAAAAGAGTATTCAAGGATCAAGAATACCTAAATGGGCCAAACAGGAACCAAATGAGATACCTTGAAAAAGAAAACACTACACAAAGTGAGTCAATTTTGGCTCCAACATATTTGACCAAATAGTCTAAAAATTTTATTTCCAAACTAACATGGCTAATTGCAAATACCACTATTGATTCAAGGTGGGAACCTTTGGCAAACGAGGGGAAATCCAATGATACCCTTACTAAGGCTTATAATCATGAAAATCAATGTTTGGATACCACTTCCAATCTTTCCACCAAAGTTTGCAAGATCTAATGGCTTCTAAAATTGTGTCAAAGGTTTCTTGATCATGTCTAGAAAGTTGGAATTGATTTGAAATTTAATTCTAGGAGAAGAGATTCCTAGTAGCTATGGAGAAGATATTTAAGAGTGTTTTGATCCTCTTTCTGAAAAATTTTAGAGAACAAACATAAGGAGTCCTTGAAAGAGAATGATTTTGACATCCAAAATAAGAGACCACCAAAGATTTTGCTAGTTAATGAAAAGACTAATACAAAAACTAAAATCATTCGATAGAAGCCAAGGCTTCATAGATTCACATGTTGGCAAATAATCTTCATCACAAAGGTCCCTTGAATTTGAACCTCTTTCATAAGAAGGGTATGAACTTCAATCCCCTTCTAAACTAATTACCCAACTAGTTAGCCAAAGGAAATGCAATGCAACCATGAAAAATTTCTTGACTTCATTGTACTCTGAAGAGCATGAATATCCACTTCATGTAGTGTGCCAAGCCTTCTCATTGAGTAGAGTATAATCTCAATCCTCCTAACTCATGAGGAAGACAACAAAACTCCCAAGCCAACTAATGGAAACCTTAATGATAATCTAGAGAAGACAAAAGAAAATCATGAAGAATCTTCTCTAATTTCAAATAAGAAACTTTCGAGGGAACCTAGCAAGAGGAGTAGTAAACATAAGTGGTTGGAAGAATCTTGGAGAAGATTCATAATTTTCCTACCAAAGATAGGGTTTGGTGATAAAATAATCTTCTTTTTTTTAATTATGGAAAAAGTATCTTACCATAAAGAGGCCAGAGATTCCTAAAAGGTAAAGGGTATGCCTTAGAACTTAAAAATGTCATTGTGATATACCACATTCATCTGAAAACATTAATCAAAAAAGGCTTAGGAAGGAAGGACAATTGTCAAAAGCACTTGTTTGGTGTGGAGTATGATTAGTCTCCAAGTGGGAGATTGTTGGTATGTGACAACTAATCATACAAAGTACTGTGCACTCGTAACAAGAAATGGGGTTCAAGGCATCGCCCCAAAAAAATAAATTATTAACACATTAAGGTTTTATCCCATTGAAACATCAAGGTTTTCCCGCTAATACGTCAAGGTTTTTTCCCATTGACATGTCAAGGTTTTTCTGTTCATACGTCAAATGAAAAACAACCTTGTAAAACCCTAATTCTAGAAGATTCTAAAAAGCTTGTTATAAGCATTTGGGATGTATGTTGTGGTATGGTGTTCACAAGATTGTAATCTTTTTTACACTAGATAATAAAATCATTGGGTGGTTGAGTTTCTGTGGATGTATCCCATATTGGGTGAACCACGTTAAATTTGTGTGTTGATCTCTTTTGTGTTATCCTTCATTGTTATTTTTGGTTTATTTAATCTACATATAATTGTTAATGTTTATCGCTCCAATCTGCATGAATCCTAACAACACTATGTATTATACCATTGAATGGTAAAGCCCAAGGCCTTGCAAAAAAATCCCAAACACTATAAAGCTTTCTTTATGATATTTTCCTCCAAGAGAGTGAGAAAGTAATTGTCAACAAAATGACAATTCATTAACTGATTTGAAGAGTTGGGTAAAGAAATTTACCTTTAATCATTCCTTAAGAAGAAAAATGACTTAGGAGGCATCCAAACCCTTTAGCAACAAGTATATATATAAACTTGGAGTTAGGGGCATCCTTGGTGAATAAATCAAAATAACCTAAAAGAAATGGATTGTTGACCATTGATAGTAATGCAAGAAAAAGCATAAAAAAAGACGTATGTGCACACTGAATGAACCAATGTCCAAATTCCATGGTTTCAAGCATAGCTAGGATGAAGAGACACTCAATAGGATCATAATCCTTATCAAATTCAATTTTGATGGAAAGAGGTTGTTGGTGATAATTTTAAGAGGATTCAAATCACCCCATTGGTGGGGTTAGACCCCTAATCTACCACATGTCAATGCCACCTAGTAGAGAGCAAGGTGATTACCCCTCCATGACTAGCATTGTGATTGTTGGAAAAAGGAGTTTGCTAGCCAAATGACATGACAAGTAGAAGAAATTAAAAAAAGAGTAATCTTCACATCCTATAAGAAAAGATAATTTAAAACTATTAATTTTTATAGATATATCTCACTACATATTTCCTAGGGAGGTTAGTAGGACATAGAACATTCTTGGAGATAAAATTCATTGTCAAGAATCATGGAGAACTTCATTGATATCAATCTCTTCAAGTGAGGAATAGTTATTTTGCATTAATTCATCTCTTGTAAACTCCCTAATTGAATGTTGGGGATTGAAAAGATCAAATTTTTCAATATATTATCTCTTCTCCAACTACCTTGGCAAGCTATGAAAATGACATATAATATTAGGAGATGAGGGATAATGAATAAGTGTCTCTAAATGCAAGGATAAAATAGATGCCTAACTACTGTGATATTTTTGAGAACCATCATCTAGTGGAAGGCTACCCATTAGGGGGGGAGGGAACCTCTTTCCCATTCTTAGAAATTTTTGAAGACACCCCTTGTTGAACTTGAGAAGCTAGGTTGTGAGACTTAGGAGGGGTTTTGGCTTAGAACCACTAGTGTTTGCACTTTTATTTTTATGACTAATAACTATAGTCCACCCTTTACTAGATTTTGAAGGAGTATCCTCAATAGATATAGGGAGGAGGGATTTTTATGAGGATAAACAAGAGGACAATATTTAATCTTATGCTCTAAAGACTGAAATTGAAAACAAGCATTGGAAAAATTAAGGTATAACACAAACTAAGTCTTTACAAAGATCAAATCTCAACACACAAACTCTTTGAAGTCTAAGTTAGAAAGATAACTCTCAACACACACCCATTTTTTAGGGAAAACTTGGTAGATTCTACATAGTTCAACACATAAATTCTCCTAAAGAGACAAAAATAGTAGTTAAAAAAGTTTTAATATGGAAAAGACAACCTTGAAAACTCAAGCCACATAGGCACATGAAATATCATTTATCATAGACAAAAATAGTAGTCCATGGTTGAAAGACTAACATGGGCATATGGATATACCAATTTCCATGTTTGTGGATAACCTTAACATGACAAGGTCCAACACAATAGAAAAGAAAAATAAATTGTTAAGGTTTTGAACATCACATGTTTGACCCCATGTGGGGCCCAATGCTTGTAAATCATTCATGAAGCGTGTTTTTGGAAGTTCTCCCTATAAAATATCATATCAAAGTAAAATTATCTTACCATTTGTATGTATTATCAAATTTAGGGATGGGAAGCACCACACCAATAATTTGATAGAAAAACTTATCTTGTGAAACACATTTGAAACAAACTTTTGGGGATGCTTATTTAGAATTATGTCATTTCTTAGAGCTTCTAAACATTCAACAACAACATAAATTGCTAGGTTGACATTTTGTGGCCATTAAAATAGCTACTAGAAAACCTAATAATAAATGCAAAAGGGTAAAATATTTCCTACACCAAGGGAATGAAGTGACATAAGAGTAGCAAAAGATTGCAAAAAAACTATACCAAGGGCATGGAGTGACATAAGGGTGGAAAAATATTGCAAGAAAACTTATACCAAGGGCACAAAGAGTTATAAGGGTGGCAACAAACTATTGGAAAACCCCTAGCAAAAATCTCACTATATTGCTTCATTGATTGAATTAAATTTCATATTTTAGAAATTAGCTTTTCCAACTAGCATCTAGCCTTACAAATTATGCCATTAAAAAATTATTTTAATAAATTGTTAAATGAGGTCGACTTTTCTTTAGAATTTTTGATTTCAACTTTGCTTTAAATATTTTGATTTATTCTAAGGGTGGGATTTAAGATTTTTATTTACGGATAATGGCTATTGTTTTGAAAAAAACCATTAATGTTTTATAAATATGGACTCTTGGTGAAGGATGAATCCTAGCCATTTAATTTTGTTGTGATTTTTGTGCCTTCTCCTATAAAAGGCATTTTATTTTTATTTTTAAAAGAAGGATAAATTGTTGATACTAGTGGAACTTGTACAATAAATATTTTACTTCATTAATTCTCAATATTTAGTTGATTTTTGTACAATCAATATATGAATGAGATGAATGTTTGATTGATCTTGCATTTGTACCACTAGCAATTTGCTAATTATAAGTTTGTTATGAAACAACTTACATAATAGAAGAATATGATATGAAATATGTTGCAAATAATTGATAATAACTGACAATAACAAGCCAATTTGAGGGGGGAAACCTCCAAATATCTCCAATGAGAACATAATTCACAATCTAATGATAAAATAAGACTCACTACCTACTATATACACTTTATTTATGCCTAGGCTATCACCCCTACCAACTTAGATAACCATATATAAACCTTAGACCTAAATAACTAAATAAAAATATAATAATGATAATATTATGTAATTAAAAGTTAAGGTAGCCACAAATTGACTACTTATAACCCTATAACCCTATGTACACTAATATGAAGGGTGTAGTATGCCCCCCATCCTCAGAGAAGAATTGTACTTAATGCTAATCAAGTTTGGATGCTTCTAAATGAAATCCTCATCCTCTCATGTGGCATCTTAAACTAGTAAATTATTCTATTGGATGAGATACTCTTGATGAGTTTTCTAGTCCCTAGCTTCTTTATGTGTATTTCATGAATGAACTATGGTTCCAATATAATTCTTCCTTCTTCAGCAATCTTTGGTAATATTTTTTGAGTAGGGATATTATGCCCAATTACCTTCTTCAAACAATAAACATGATAAAATGGATGTATCTTTTTTTTTGTAGCAATTCTAGCTTGCAAGCAACACTACCTATCTTTTACATGATTTAGTGTGGGGCATAAATTTTTTGAGACAACTTGTTGCTATTTTTTTGTTAAGTTTTAGTGACATTTTCTTGTAAAGTCACAATCTCAAGAAGACCTAATCCCCAACTTCAAAACTTATTTCATTGTATGGTGTTGATCCACCTACTACTTAATTTAATTTTGTGCCATGACTATATATTTGAACTTTGAGTCTTGAGAGTACATGTTGATGAACCAAGTGGTCCTTGTTGGAAAAACAAGATATAAATTGTAACAATTATGAACTTAAATATGTGGTTGCAAATCTAAAAATATGTTTACAAGACTACCATAAAATGATTAAGTGATTGACAATTGCAACAATGAAATAAAAGTCCGCAATACCACAAGTCATCAACAAAAGTGACACAAGATATACATGGAGAAACCATTATGGAAAAAAAATCCACACCTAAAGAGATCAAATTTTTGTGTTAATCTTCAAGGAAGTACATCAATACAATGCAACAATCCTCTCTGTAATATGGCATTACTTCGTCATCCTGACAACCTGCAAAGAACTCATACTTTAAACCACCATCCCAAGGCTCCAATATATAGATGTTTGTGGGAGAGAATACCACAAATGGTATCCCAAAACAACAAGAAAAATCACCTAGAAAAACACATGCCCCACTTAGTGGATAACCCATAAACATAGAATAAAATATTCAATAATCACATGGCCTTCACATGGGCATCTAACCCACATCCAATCAAAATGAGTCAAACCCAAGTGCTCCATAAGTATGTGATAGCTACATGCAATCTCATGTGCCACCATGCAAAATTGGGCACCCAACCATGCAAGAGCATGCAAAACATGCAAATAACATGCAAGGACATGAAAACTCAAGTGATCCCAACCCAAAAAGTTAGATGACTAGGAAGAATATTCTGTTGGGATGCCTTGTAATTGTCACTGTGAAGGGTCCACCTTTTTGAATGCAATTACAATTTGTCATGGGAAAATAAATAATAAATATTTTATCCCTCATGTCCTCTAGAACACTTTCCGAATAATGTGGAGACACATAAATCAAATTAGGATAGCAATTATAATGTCACCTATCCTAACATTCTCCCACTTGACATTATACATTGCAAACACATCCATGAGACACAAATAAAACATATAATCAAGTAAAGTGATCAAGGCCCATGGCCTTCCTACACCAAGAGAACTTATCAATGGTCATTGGCTTCATGAGAGAATCTACAACAAAATCTAAAGTGTCAACCCTCTCAATCAAAACCTTACCATTATCTACCATTCCTCCCACAAAGTGATACTAAACATCAACATGTTTAGTACGGGCATGATACATAGGATTTTTAGCCAAACATATAGAACTTTGACTATCACATCCAATCCTTATTGTCTTGCAATTAAAACCAATGCCATTACCAAGTATTCATAACCAAACTTCCTCCTTAGAAGTATGTGTAGTTTCCATATACTCTGCTTCTATGGTGGATAAAGGAATTTTAGGCTGCTTCTTACTCAACCAACTCATTGCACCTCCAACTAAAGTAAAAACATAGCCACTAGTGGACCTTCGACTATCTAAGTCACCTGTCCAATCTGTATCAACAAAAACCTATATGTCCAGTGACTTATCCACATCATCAGTACCATAATAAACCAAAAAATTATCAAAAGTACCACACAAATATCTAAAAACCTTCTTAACAAAAGTATAATTCTCTTTACTAGGGTTAGACATAAACCTACTCAAAACTCCCACTGCTTGGGCTATATCTGGTCTAGTGCAAACTATTGCATACATTAAAATACCAATGGCACTAGCATAATGAATATTAGACATATCCTCAATATCATCATCAGAATTAGGACACATGTCTAAACTCAACTTAATATCAACATAGTATCAACATACTTACTCTGGTTTATAGTCATGTAGATTAAACCTCTGCAAAATAGTATCAACATACTTACTCTGACTTAACCAAATCTTTTTGTGAACCCAATCCCTATTGATGTCCATTCCTAGCCCCCAAATCCTTCATATCAAATGTGCTAGAAAGTTGAGTCTTAAGCTCCTTAATCATCAAATTATTGTTATCCATAAACAACATATCATCAACATACAAGAGTGTGATTAAAATCTGATCATTAATTACCTTAATGTAAACATAGTGATCCTCCTAACTTCTAACAAAACCTAACTTCAATGCAAAGGCATCAAACTTCTCGTACCACATCCTGGGTGAATGTTTCAAACCATATAAAGATCTTTTTAACCTGCAAGCCAAGTGTTCTTTTCCTTTCACAAAAAAATTGGTAGGTTGTCACATTTAAATTTATTCCTCAAGATCCCCATGCAAGAAAGAAATTTTAACATCCATTTACTCTATTTCAAAATCATAAGAAAAAATAATAGATAATAGGAATCTAATACAATTTAACTTAGCAACAAGAGAGAAAATTTCACCGAAATCAACTCCCTCTCTCTGGGAGTGGCCCTTGGCCACTAATATGGCATTGTATTGCTCTACCCAACCATCTACTCCAAATTTCTTTTTAAATACCCACTTGAAACTAATGGGATGAGTTCCTTTCTTTGGGAAAACTCACAAGATCCCAAGTATTACAACTATCCATAACCATCATCTCCTCCTACATGGCCTACATCCAAGACTCACTTTCTTCTAAAGAAAGAGCCTCCTTGTAGGATCTAGGTTCATTGTCAGTACTTAAAAAAAAATACACAATGAAAATCAAGTGGGCTATACCTGTCAGCTAGATTTTGTTGCCTTGTGGATCTTCTTAAGGTAGGAGTAAGGGGATCTTACTGCTCTTCTTCTTCTTCATGCTCATCTTGCACATCATCTAAACTTTCTAATCTCTTAGAACCCTCTTCTTCTCCATCCTCAAATCCATCTGGTTGTTCTTCCACAAGAGCATCTTCTTGCTTCTCAATATTTTTCTTGAAGTGCACTATTTTTGTCTTATCTTTCTCCTTTGGTTGGTCTTCACCTAGTAAGCTCCCTGAAAATTACATCTCTAGAGAAAACCATTTTCCTAGTTAGTGGATTCCATTGATTATAACCTTTTAAATTCTCACCATAACCAACAAAGATGCATCTATGTGATTTTGGATCCAACTTAGAATGATTCTCTTGAGGCACATGAACAAAACCCTCACAACCAAAGACCCTTAAATGTGAAATAGAAGGCTTTCTACCTATCCACACTTCATAAGGATTTTTTGTTGGATGTTGTGGATGTGTTTTTGATATGTGGTTGTCATTGATGTCAACACTATTAGCATTTGGTATATCAATTGTTGTATATGTCAAGGACATTGAGAAAATTGTAAAAGAAAGTGTTTTGTGTTCCTAGTGGAACTATGCAGGTCATGATGGTGTCCTATTTTGTACACTAAAGATTAGCTTATGTGGATTAAAGTGTTTTCAATTGAGTTTATCTAGATCATCTACCAAAATTTTTAGACATCTGCGTGAAGTTTTGAGTATGTTGTGGTCTGATAGTGTTTTCTTGGTCTCTGTTAGTGTTCCTAAATGAAGATTGTGTGATTTTGGTTATCTCAGTTGGTACGAATGTTTCTCTATTGTTTCTTGGTGCTCTTAGATGTCTCTAGATCATTCTCTATCTTTTTGGTATGCCCACATTAATCAGTGTGCTTGTGGTTGAAGATCTTTTCTTGTGCATGTTCAGTTTTTCATGTTTCTGGCCAACATGTTGGTGGTAGCATGTTGTGGATCTTCAAGGTGAAATTAATTAAAGTCTTTTAATATGTTAATTTGGGTCTCCACTATGTTGTGTCCGACCTTGGTGGATTCGCATTAAAAATTTATTTGTAAATCTGGGCAGACATTGCAAATATATTTTATTTTCTTAGTTGACGAAGTTGTGATGGAATCTCATGTAGTGGATATATAAGGGTGATTAGTTCATTGATGAAGATGATGCTTTGTGTGCTCCCATGTGTGTATGTGTGAATCTCATTTGATTGCAGAGCAGAGTGTGAAGAAGATTGTGCAAAGTGTGAAGAAGTGTTGAGCTTAATTGGAACTATAATGAGGCTTGTGCAGAAGCTATTTTCTCAGTTCATACCCTCCAGATTTTTAATCCAACTTTGTTTGGAAATGAGCCCCTTTTGTAATTGAGCAATGAGCTCTAGGCAGTGTGCCTGAATGCATGTGCATTCCCCTTGTTATTTTCCATTATACTTTTAGCAGAGTATAATCTTGTGGACTAACATCCACCATGGTTTTTCCCCTAACAAGGTTTCCACGTAAAAAATCTTGGTGTTCTTTGTCTCTTTGATGTGTTAATTGCTTGTAGTTAATTGTTTATTCATCAGATCTAAGATTAAGGTTAAGTTAAGTTAGAAATGTTTAAATATATGTGACAACTGATTCACCCCCCCTCAGTTGTTCATCCTTGTTTTTCCAATAATTGGTATCAGAGCCTGTTCCTCAGAAGAAGTCTAATAGCTTGAGGTGATCCAAGATGGCAACATTCAAGAAGGATAGTCCTAGATTTGATGGAACTAACTATTCACTATGGAAGATTAGGATGAAATGTCACTTAAGGTGTATTGGTGAAGCATTTTGGAAGATCACAAGAGATCCATATACTATTATTGGGAATGGTCCCTCTTTTGTTGATGAGATTGAAGATGTTGAAAGTAATATTAGGGCTATTAAAGCCTTGGTGAGTGCCCTGACAAATTCAGAGATGGCTAATGTGGTAGGTCTGTAGATAGCTCATGAGATTTGGATGAAACTAGAAACTTTGTATGAAGGAGGTGCCTAGGTGAAGATGGCTAAGCTACAAAGCATGAAAGGAAAGTATGAAAATCTGAAGATGGGTGAAGATGAAAATATAACTTCTTTTATGTAGAAAGTAAATGAGATAGTGATGGGTATTAAATGTGTCGATGGTTTTGTGGATGAGGATGAAATTGTGGCTAATGTACTCAAATCCTTGCCTCCTTCCTACAAAATGAAGGTTCATGCTATTGAAGAGTTCAGATCAGTAAACAAGATGGCAAGAGATACACTGATCAGGAAGCTTGCTTCCTTTTAGATAAGTGAATTTGGTGAATCTACACCGAAGACTGAATCTCCATTCAAGGCTACTGTATCCAGAAGTAACAGGAAAAGATATATTTTTAGAGAGAGTTCCAAAAAGATATCCAAGTATAATGAAGAATTGAAATAGCTTGAAGATAAAGAAAGAGAGATAGAAGAACTGGAAGTACTAATTACAAAGCAGGAAGGGAGAGGAAAAGGTAAGTATGAAGATGATTACCTATTAAATGTTCTTCATGTAGTAAAATAGGTCATTTTGCATCAATATGTCCTAAAAGAGTTCCTAGATCTAAGCCTAAGAAGTCTAGATTCCTGAAGAGATGCTACTTTGCTAAAGAAGCAGTGACTGATGATGAGTCTGATAAAGATAATGGTAAAGAAGATGATTGGGCTCTCATTGCTACCATTGAAAATAAACTTGTGGCTACTGAATCTACTAAAAATGAAAAATCTCTTGTAGCTCTAGTTGAAGAAAAATATGAATGGGTCATTGATAGTGGATGCTCACATCATATGACTAGTAATAAAAGAAAATTTGTGAATCTAGAGAAGTATGACGGTGGGGTTGTAAGATTTGGAGATAACAATGTTGGTATGATTCGTGGTAGAGGATCTATTTTCCTTGGTGGCAAGGAAAACATAGATGATGTCCTCTATGTTGAAGTATTGAAGCATAAATTTTTGAGTGTTGGATAGATGGTTCACAAGGGATATGATATTTAGTTCAAAGATGGAAGATGCAAGATACATGGAAGTTCTGAGAACATGATTGCAACAGGAAAGCAAACAAAAAGTAATATTTTTCACCTGAATACTGCTAGTGGAAGTTGTTTAATTGCTCAAGTAGATGAAAGTTGGTTGTGGCATAGGAGATTGTGTCATGTAAACTTTCACAATATTATCAAGATAAGTTCTACTCAAGCAGTAAGAGATCTACCTAGATTAGTGAAGCTTGCTAATGTAATCTGCAAGGAATGTCAGATTGCTAAACAAACTAGAGTCTCATTCTAGAGCAAACAGTTTCATTCAAATAATTTGTTGGACCTACTACATACTGACCTTTTTGGACCCTCTAGAGTCAAAAGTATTCATGGAGAAAGGTATTTTATGCTGGCTATTGATGATTACTCTAGAATGATTTGGGTTTCATTTTTTAGAGAAAAATGTGAAGCACTAGAAAAATTCAAAAGTTTCAAGGATATAGCAGAAAATGAGAAAAGTCTGAAAATCAAGTGTCTGAGATCTGATAGAGGTGGTGAGTTCATTTCTAAGGAGTTCAACTCTGATTGTGAAGAGCATCAAATTAAAAGATAGTTACTGGCTCCCCGAAACCCTCAACAGAATGGAGTTGCAGAGAGAAAGAATAGAAATTTTTTGGATGTTTCCAGAACCATGATGATGGAAGGAAATGTGTCTCAAATGTACTGGAGTGAAGTGTAAGCATTGTTGTGTATACCTTGAACCGGGTAAATGTGAATGGAAATTCTGGTAAGACCCCTTATGAGTTATGGTTTGGTCACAAACCTATTGTCAAGTATTTTAAGATCTTTGGAAGCAAGTGTTATATTAGGAGAGACGATGATATAGGAAAATTTGATGCTAGAAGTGATGAAGGGATCTTCCTAGGTTACTCCACTAAGAGAAAGGCCTACCGGTGCTATAACAAAAGAATGAGAAAGATGGTTGAGAGTGCAAATGTCAGAGTTGATGAGGACTCTGTCAAATCATTTAGACAATGCAACTATGATTTAGATGAAGACAACACAAGCTAAGGGAAGAACACTCAGACACCGAATCTACTTTAGATTATTCCATATGTTCTAGTGAAGCAACCTCAATTTGTTCTGGTAAATCAAGCCAGTCAGGAAGCACACACAAGTGCAAGTGTAGAAGAAAGATTATAAGAGTCAGAAGTCCAAGTAAGTCCCAAAACACCAAGATATGTAAAGTTGAATCATTCTGAAAGTCAAATTATAGGAGATAAGAGTAAAGGAGTGCAAACCAAAAGAAAAATTGTAGAAGAATATTGTCTAATTTCCAAGATTGAACCTAAGAATGTCATTGAAGCCTGTCAAGATGAACACTGGTTGGAAGCTATGAAGGAAGAGTTGACACAGATTGAGAAGAATGACACATGGCTACTAGTTCTGAGGCCTAAAGAAAAAAATGTGATTGGTACAAAGTGGGTATTTAGAAACAAGTTGGATGAAGAAGGTGAAGTGGTCTAGAATAAAGCTAGATTGGTATGTAAAGGTTATTCTCAAATGGAAGGTATTGATTTTGAAGAAATATTTTCCCCTATAGCTAGAATTGAAGCTGCAAGATTATTTCTTGCTTATGTTGCATGTAAGAATTATAAAATCTATCAAATGGACATGAAGTCTGCATTTCTAAATGGAGAACTAGAAGAAGAAGTATGCACTGAACAGTCAGATGGATTTTAGCTAACAGATAAGGGAGATATGGTTTGCAAATTGAAGAAAGCTCTGTATGGACTTAAGCAAGCCCCTAGAGCCTGGTACGCTAGATTGGACAAATATCTACTAAAGCTTTGATTCACTAAAGGTACTACTAATATCAACTTATACTTCAAGTTAGATCATGATAAGGAGTTGATTATAGAAGTTTTTGTCAATGATATCATTTTTGGAGGTGATGACAATCTATGTATGAAGTTTGTTGATGAGATGAAGAGTGAATTTTAGATGAGCATGACTGGTGAGATGAAGTTCTTTCTGGGATTACAAATTACACAAATAGACCAAGGGATTTTCATATCTCATTCCAAATATGTGAAAGAACTATTGAAGAAGTTTGGAATAGATGACTCCAAATCTGTTGGTACCCCCATGGTGACCGAATGTAAGTTAACACAAAATGATGATTCTCCAAAGGAAAATCAAACTAGGTATAGTTCAATGATCGGTGGATTGCTCTACTTGACATAGACTAGACCAAACATTATGAATGTTGTATGTATGGTTGCTAGATTTCAGGTTGATCCAATGGAATCACATTTGACTACTGTCAAAATAATTTTCAAATATCTAAAAGGAATAGTTGACTTTGGACTTTGGTATACAAAGGATGATGATCTCACTTTGTGTGCATACACTGATGCAGATTGGGTTGGTGATGTAGATGACATGAAAAGTGCTAGTGGTGGTGCTTTCTTCCTAGGGAAGAAGCTAGTATCTTGGTTAAGTAAAAAGAAAAACTCAATTTCTCTATCTACTACTGAAGCAAAATACATTCTTGTTGCTAATCATTGTACTCAAGTGATATGGATGAAATAGATGTTGAGAGATATCAGGGTGATATATGAAGAGCCTATTGCCATAGACTGTGACAACTCAAGTGAAATAAATATCTCAAGGAATCTGGTACTACACTCTAAAACTAAACATATATCAATCAAGTTTCATTTCTTGAGGGAAAAAGTGAATGAGAAAGAAGTTAGATTGGAGTATGTGCCTACCAAAGAACAAACTATAGATATATTTATGAAGCCTTTTCCGAAGGACACTTTTGAGTATCTCAAAGGAATTCTAGTGGTAATTACCCCTCTTGATGAGAACTAAATGATGCATTTTCTTACATCAATTTGTGAGCTTCATTGCTATATTTTGATCTAAATTGATGTTTTTGTGGCTGCTACTCAGGGGGAGTAGTCAGATGTGCAGATATATGTTTCAAATTTTGTATAGAAAGGTAATTGTTGCCTTTTCCATTGATGTGAAAGGGGGAGAAGTGTAATGTGAAAAATCTTTGTGGAGAGAAGTTTAGTTGAGAGAAGTGCAAAAGAAGTTAGTTTGTTGGGTTGATGGTATTTTTCACATCATGTGTTGCCATCAATGCCAAAGGGGTACATTGTTGGATGTTGTGGATGTGTTTCTGATATGTGGTTGTCATTGATACACTATTAGCATTTGGTGTATCAATTGTTGTATATGTCGAGGATATTGAGAAAATTGTAAAAGAAAGTGTTATGTGTTCCCAATGGAACTATGCAGGTCATGATGGTGTCCTATTATGTATGTTGAAGATTAGCTGATGTGGATTAAAGGGTTTACTGTTGAGTTTATCTAGATTAACTACCAAAATTTTTAGAGGTCCGCATGAATTTTTTAGTATGTTGTGGTCTAACAGTGTTTCATTGGTCTTTGTCAGTCTTCCTGAATGAAGATTGTGTGATTTTGGTTATCTCGATTGGTGCGGATGTTTCTCTATTGTTTCTTGGTTCTCTCAAATGTCTCTAGATCATTCTCTATCATTGTGGTATGTCCACATTAATCAGTCTACTTGTGGTTGAAGATATTTTCTTGTGCATGTTTGGTTTTTCATGTTTTTGTCCGACATGTTGATGGTAGCAAGTTGTGGATATTTGAGGTGAAATTAATTTAAATATTTTCATATTGGAGATGTTAATTTGGGTCTCCACTATGTTGTGGCTAACCTTGGTGGATTCACATTAAAAATTTCTTTGTAAATCTAGGCCGACATTGCAAATATATTTATTTTCTTGGCTGACGAAGTTGTGATGGAATCTCATGTAATGGATATATAAGGGTGATTAGTTCATTTATGAAGATGATGCTTCATGTGCTCCCATGTTTGTATGTGCGAATATCATTTGATTGTAGAGCAGAGTGTGAAGAAGATTGTGCAAAGTGTGAAGAAGTGTTGAGCTTAATTGGAACTATAATTAGGCTTGTGTAGAAGCTATTTTCTCAGTTCATACCCTCCAGAGTTTTAATCCATCTCTATTGGGTAGTGATCCCCTTTTATAATTGGGAAGTGAGCTTTAGGCAGTGTGCCTGAATGCATGTGCATTCCCCTTTTTATTTTCCATTATACTTTTAGCAGAGTATAACGTTGTGGACTAACATCCACTATGGTTTTTCCCCTAACAGGGTTTCCACATAAAAAAATCTTGGTGTTCTTTGTCTCTTTGATGTGTTAATTACTTGTGGTTAATTTTTTATTCATCAAATATGAGATTAAGGCTAAGTTAAGTTAGAAAAGTTTAAATTATGTGGCAACTGATTCAACAAGAAGTGAACAAGGAGATCTATTAACCAAATAATATGCAGTACTTACAGCTTCTTCCCAAAAGCATCTATGAAGCTTAGCACCACTCAACATTCTCCTAGCTTTATCCATTAAGGTTTAGTTCATTCTTTCTAATACACCATTTTGTTGAGGTGTATAAGGTGTAGTCTTTTATCGAACAATACCTACATGCTTACAAAAATCATCAAATTCCCTAGAACAATATTCAACCCCATTTTCAAATCTCAACACCCTTATGTTATAATCCATTTGCTTCTCAACTAAGGCTTTAAATTCCTTAAACTTATTGAAAACTTTAGATTTTACATGCATAATATAAATCTAGGTGTATCTTGACACATCATGAATGAAAGTAACATAATAAGAAGATTTTCTAGAAGATTCAACATCCACTGGTCTAAAAACATCTAAATGAATGATCTTTAATAATCTCTTAGCTTTATTAGTCCCATTAGGAAATGATGATCTATTCTATTTACCAAACACACAATGCTCATGAAAATAATTTTTACCAACAAAATAATCAGAAAGACCGTCAACCAACTTTTTATTCAAAATAGTAATAAGACCTTTTTCACTTATGTGACGCAATCTATGGTGCCATAACATACATGAATTTCTAGTGCCAGTTACATTGGAAAAATTACAAAAAGTGGAGGCATTAATCCTAAATAAACTTTCTATCTGAGACCTTTAGCAATCACCAAACTCCCTCTTACCAACATGCAACCAAATTTGTCAAATGCCACATGCATTCTAGAATCATTCAACTTGGATACTGAAATTAAATTTCTTGTAAGTCCTAGAATATGTAAAGCATGATCAAGGGTATTAACCTTCCCATCACTAAAACATAACTTTACCTTTCCCTTACCAACAATCTTCTTTTTGTTGTCATCACCAATGAAAATTTCTCCACTATCATAAGTTGAATATGAAGTAAACCACCCTTTATGAGGATTCATATGGTAGGAGGCATCTGAATCAATAAGATAAGCATCATTACTAATAGTGTTAGCAGAAATAAACAAAGCATTAGCATCACCATCTTCTGAGGACTTTTTTGTGGAAGCATCCAAACTCTTTTTCTTGTTCCTACACTCCCTTTTCACATGCCCTCTTTTACCACAATTCCAACACTTTCCTCTACTCTTCCTAGGGGTTTTAGAATGTCCTTCAGACTTGTCTCTCTTCTTGTCCCCTTTAGGCCATCCTATTTCTTTGGACCTTCCTCACATATAAAATGCATCTTGGGAGCCCATATTCATGGAATTTCTTCTCATCTATATTCTAAATGAAGTATTGCAATGAGACTATCCATCTTCATTTTTGTACCACCACCACTTATGGTAACATTTAGATTTTCCTAAGATTTGGCTAAAGAGAAAAGAAACAAAATACATTTATCTTCTTCTTCTAACTTAACATCTACTAATGCAAGCTGACTTTA
Source organism: Sequoia sempervirens (assembly GCA_007258455.2). Taxonomy (NCBI): domain Eukaryota; kingdom Viridiplantae; phylum Streptophyta; class Pinopsida; order Cupressales; family Cupressaceae; genus Sequoia; species Sequoia sempervirens. The sequence goes on from VDFB02271358.1 coordinate 366,069,392, forward strand.
AATCATATTAAAAGCATTTAAATATTCTGCAATAGAATCACCATCCTTCATTTTCATAGAGCACAAATTTCTTTTTAGATACAACTTATTAGTTAAACTTTTAGTTTGATAGATATCACCTGTCCTCTTCCATAAATTATATGCAACAACTTCTTCTGAAACATTCAAGGGGATAGAATCTACAAGACACAATCAAATGGTTCCATGTGCCTTCTTATCCATTTTCTTCTAATCTTCATTTGACATTTTCTCTAGGTTTTTTTGGTTTGAAACTTCAACCACTTATCTCTCTTTAAAAATATCCTCCATCTTCAACTTCCACATCTCGTAGCTAAATCCAATGAGTTTCTCAATATCCAAACGAGAGGTAGAGGCAATTGTTTTCAATCTTCTTGAAAAATCTACAAAACCCACAATGCACAAGCTCCCACTACAACCAAAAAATATTCAACACTCAAAATAAAGGTGTCCCTCTCTTAATAGAACCATTAGCTTTGATGCCAAATGTTGGAAAAACAAGGTATAACTTGCAGTTGTTTTGAACATAAAAATGTGGTTGTAAATCTAAAAAATATGTTTACAAGATTACCATAAAATGATTAAGTGATTGACAATTGCAACAATGAAATAAAAATATTCAATACCATGCCATCAACACAAGTGACACAAGATATACATGGAGAAACCCCTGTGGGAAAAAACTTCACAACCAAAGAGATCCAATGTTTTTATTAATCTTCAAGGAAGTACATCAATACAACAATCCTCTTTGTAATCTAGCAACATTTCATTGTCCTGACAACCTACAAAGAACTCATAATAAACTACTATCCCAAGGCTCCAATATATAGAAGTTTGTGGGAGAGAATGCCACGAATGGTATCCCAAAACAACAAGCAAAACCACATGGAAAAACCCATGCCCTACTTAGTGGATAGCCCATAAACATGGAATAAAATATTCAATAATCACATGGCCTTGACATGGGTGCCTAACCCACAACCAATCAACATGAGTCAAAATTGAGTGCTCCATAAGTCTACAATGGCTCTGATGGCTACATGTAAGCTCATGCAGAACCATGCAAACTTCAGTTCTCAACCATGCAAGAGCATGAAAAATATGCAAATAATATGCAAGTACATGCACACTCAAGTGGTTCCAACTCGAAAAGTTTGATGCCTAGGAAGAATATTCTCCCGGGATGCCTTGTAATTGCCATCGTGAAGGGTCCACCTCTTTGAATGCAATTACAAATTTTCATAGAAAATAAACAATAAATATTTTTCCCCTCATGTCCTCTAGAACACTTTCCAAAGAAAGTGGAGACACATATATCAACTTAGGATAGCAATTATAATATTGCCTATCTTAATAGTCCTCCATTGCCTGAAATCTTGGTGACACCTTCAATGATGATATGATGGAAGGAGAATGATATCCATATAGTTTCATAAATGGAGACCTTTTTTATGAACTATGAAAGGAATTTTTATACCACCATTCTACTTGTGGTAGCCCATCTACCCATTGAGACTATTTATCTAAAGTGAAAGAATGTAGATATCCTTTCAAAAATTTATTAACCTATGTTTCCCCATTAGATTGAGGGTGGTATGATTGAGGGTGGTGTGATGAACTATGAGACAATTGAGTACCCAAATATGAGAATAAATCTATCCCAAAGTAACTAGTAAAGATAGGATCACAATCACTAACAATAACTTTAGATGTGTTGAGCACTCAGAATGTTGAGAGGGAGGTGGATCAGTATTTCTTTAAACCATTTTGAAATTATCCATCCAATTATAAAAATATATTTAATTGCAATAATGAATGAAATCATGAAAAATCCATAAAATCACATAACACATGAACACCAAGATTTTTACGTGGAAAACCAAAAATAGGAAAATACACAGTGAGGATTAGCTCGCAATATATTATATCTAGATATAGTATATTACATAAATGCTTATTGTAGGTGGAATCAATGTCTAGTGGACTCACCACCCATAGATAATTAGATAGAATAAGAAAGGGGTTTCTCATAACCTTTTGAACTATTACAAATGCATCTACAATATGTTGGATTACAATTCCAATGAAGTACAAAAAATTCTTTGCATTGATCTCAATCAACACTTTGATCTACTCTGTATTTGCACACTTTGTGACATAATTTGTACAGCTATGATTAAATTTGTATCATATATGTCACTTTTTGAACACTACTCACACCATTCTTACACTTCTCTCTAAAAAATAAAAAATCAATCCATGATTTATATCCACATCAAGTGTAACTTCTATTAGGTTAGCCTAATTAGAAGTAACACATAAAATTGAACTTGACATCCTTAAAACATTTCATTCACATCTCACGCATTAATCCAAAATTCAATTCACCTTAAGATATGTTGGGATGGACCTATAAAATATCTTGCATAGGATATCAACACTTATTTTTCCTTTGCTTAACATCAAACGTGTTAGGTCAGCCTCAAATAAGGCCTAAACACAAAACTTCCATCTGTTTTACCCAATTTGTCAAACATGTGACTCAAAAATCGATCTTACTTTGAATTCCCACTCAAACAACATCCAAAATTTTATCTTCAACATCACATAACAAAATAATTATCTGCAAAGGAATGCAGAATCTCCCACACTAACACTTTGTACAAAAAATAACTACAATATACAGAACTAAACTCTCTTAATCAAATCTTCCTGAATACTTCACCAAACAACACAAAATATTGTATTTAGATACATCTAATGATCATAAAAATATTTTTAGAATCACAAAGTGACATCTCAATTTGCAGTGGAGTGCAAACCAAAAAAATGACGTACTAAACCATTATACCAAGAGATTTGATACATAGACATTTTCTTTTTGGAGCTATATTTTCTGGATCGACTTGTCTTATACAAAATTCTTCAAACAATACTTCCAAGTCATGTTGGAATGATCCACAACAATGCTAACATCAATGGTAACACCAAATCAAACAAAATGTACATACCATGCTCATGTTTCTAGATAGCATCATCAATGAAAAACTTAAAATAATATTCCCCTTTATATCATCACTTCCAACAATCTCCCTCTTTTTCATTGATGGAAACATGCATATCAAGAACATTCTCCAAAACATTTCTTTCCCCAAATAAATTTCTGAATATCTCTCCCCAAGTAGCTTTCTTGCATATCTCTCCCCCTTTGACGTCAATGGAAAATGGTGTGCAAAACAATAACAAATAAATGTATACTTTCCCTTTGATGTAAGATAGATATAAATGTATGAGTGTGCTAACTCCCCATCAGGAAATTAACCAAAATCTCCTATACCATCCACATATTTTTACAAGAATCTAAAAATTTTGAAAATGGCATGAGTAAAAAAATTTAACTCGAAGATGTTGACCCTTAAAGCTTCTGCAAGATTACTTACCAAGTAGATCTACCTTCTTCTCACTATTTCTTTATTGTTGCAAGTATCTTGTATTGTGACTCAAGCTTCACCAATATCTCCTTTCATTCTTCTAGAGTACAAGGAGTAAGATTTATCTTTGAAGTCTTATTTGTACTGGTAAGGGCACTTGAGACAGGTATGTACTTCATCTTCACCAAGTCCCTTAGCTTCTCAAATTGTTTGATTATTTATCCTTTCTAGCCTTGCAGAGTAAAGTACTTTCATGTAAGCTCACTAAAGAAATCTAGGTCTAATCATTTCTATCTTGTACTAGATCATAGGCATTTGATGCATTGCCCATTTGTGTCTCAATTTCATTCATGACATCCTTTATGCTTTATGTGGCATCCAATCACTTCATACAACATACAAATAGGTCTTTGCTTCCTCTTCACAGGCTTGTACATCCTTCAAACTTTCTTCTACTTTGTTATGCATAGATGCACACTTCTCGGTAATGTCTAATGATTTATTTTCTACAAGCCATACTTCAACTTATGTTTCAACTTTCTCTCTTAGTCCAGAGGCATATTCCTTGAAGGAATCAGTCAGTAACTTGAAGTTCTCCATTGTAGGTCAAGATGAAACAATATTTGTTTCAGGTGTTATCTCTTGTACTGTATTTATAGCTTTACCCACTAATCCAATAATATCATGCTCATGTTGAGCATCATCTATATGCATATGTCCTTCGATATTCAGTTCTAGGGCACTGAGGTCAACATTTAAATCTTCTTTAGAGGTTACACTAATGCTAATTCCCCTTTTCCTTATAGCTTTCTGCTTGATTCTCCTTGTAGTTTTCTTTGTTTCTTCCCTAATGGGAAGGACTATCAGAGGGGATTTCTCCCTTATCGAAGGACAACTAGTGGACTTCCTCTTTTTACCAACTATAGGTAGAGATGCAATAATTGATCTTCTAGAGCTACCAAAGGCTTCTTCTATAGTCATATCAACTCTAGCTCTTTCTATAGCTATCATAACTCTATCTTTTAAGATTTTAAGCTCTTTGGCATATGAGTCTACCTTAGCATCAACATGCTTCTTCATCTATGATTTCTTGAATTTATAATAAACTTTTATTGTCTTTTCTTTATAATTTCCATACCTTGTTTTTTTGGATCCTTAGGATTGTTAAATAACACTTCCACACAACCAATAGCTTCTTCTTTTGACACTTCATAGCCAAGTTTTGGAACCTAAATGGTTCTAGATTCAACTGCTTCCATTATGCAAAAATCAGTAGAAACTAGAAAGGTAATGTCATTTATGTAGTTCCTTACAACATCTCTCAAAATTCTTTATCTCATGCTCATTCTTCTTTGAAACATTGCAAATAAGACTACAAGGGCAACACCCTAAGCATCCATATCTCCAAGATTATTCATATAGTCTCTTATGATTCAGTGTGCATTAGGCTTTTGACTTGACCAATTAACCTTTCCATCCACAAGGAAATGTTTCAAAAAGTAGAAAACTAATCATATCACCAATGTTCCATACCTGAATACATGCTTCTTCCTCTTATTTTCCTTTAGGTTCTCCATTAATTCTTGTCAGAGTGACTCACAGAGGTCATACTCAACATTGTTCTTAGTCATATTCAATGCGAAGTTAATTGTTGTGGAAAATACTGAGTTTTCTCTATAAATATTTTTTCCAATAACCATAGTTGCATATCTAACTAGTGGGCTACTTATAGGGTTTATTTTAGCATCCACTTTCTCCATTATATATTTGTTCTTAGTGGATTTCCATATTGGAACTAGTTCGGTGGACCATAAACTAGTGATATCTCTAATGAATTCCTTGGTAATCATGTGAAGGCCATAAATCCACATAAACTAATCATGAATTCTATCTAAGGCCATTCTAATGCACTTCTCTTCATAGCTAAAGTTTTGAAACCAATGCCACATATCCAATTTCTTCTCAATCAAGATATTGTACTCTAGTTTTAAGGTGTAATCATCTCCAAATAACTCATCTATCCATAGGTTCAATGGATTTTTGGAGGATTGTTCTTCCATATTCCCATGAATGTAAGCCCTAATGTCTTCAATAGGCAAAACCCAAAGAGGTATGTATGAAAACACACCTAAGTATCTTCTAAATTTGGGTTGCAGTCTCTAGGAAACATCTACAACTTCTGGTGTCACCATTGCATCCAAATTTACTTCAAATGATAATTCCAAAAAATTAGATTATGTAGGGATTGCTAAATACCTTTTTCTTTGCTTGACGAAGAAGGGTGTTTGAAATTCTGCAACTTAGAGATGCTTCAAACTCTTCACCTCCACTTCTTGCTTTTTTACTCTCCTTTTTTTATTAAAAGGGGGTAAATTTTTTATTGAAATCAAGAAATTAACAATACATAAAGATCAAGGAACCCGTAAGCTCCCATAAAGGAAAACACCAGAACATCCATCCAAAACAAAAGCCACCATCCAAATACCCATCAACATCTTATCCCTCCATATCATCTGCAATGACCCTCTCTAAATTCTTACCATACTCAGAGGATAATTGTCTCCACCCCTCAATATTCCAATCATCCTCATGCTTGGAAGCCCACTTAGCCAAACAATTAGCAATTTTATTCCATTCATGTAGAATGTGGACCAAAGACACCACTTCCAAAGTAGAGCACCTCTGCAAAATCTATTGAACCACCAACACAATCTGCCAATTAACCTCAACCACCTTTTGCTCAAGAAACATATTAACAATAATCTGTGAATCAAATTCATAGATAATCCTTCGCTAGCCCAAGGAACAAGCACACTCAATAGCCCAAAGAATCGCTAACTCTTCCATAAAGTTGTTAGAATTCCTTCCTTCATGGATGGAGAAAAAGAAAATGATTGAACTAGAACAAGTCTCTACCAACTGCAACAATCCTAGTAGGCCTAGGGTTACCCCTAGAGGAACCATTTGTATTAATCTTCAAAAAATCCATTGGAGGAGGCACCCATCTTCTAATCCTTTGAACCTTCTTTTTATTCGTCCTTCCTCTATTGACACAAGCAGAGATTGAAGTCAACCCCTACAAGCCCAATTTATTCACAATCTCATCATCACTTCTTTCCATTGGAAAATACTTTTTACATTTGGCTTCCATCATCTCTTGGATCATACCAATAATTTTGTGCCAAAATTGTGGAACCATCAGCCTATCCCAACGAAAAAATCATATGATTCCTTTTCAACCGAATTTTCCACTTGATGAACATAGGACCAATGCTCCACACAATCTAGAGAAAAGAGGCCTGGGAAGGGGGTCTTCCAAGACTACTCTAGAACTCAACAAGGGAAGATGCATGAACACAAGGATGTTTCCAAACACCCTAGTAGAAATGCCAGAGTAGCAAAGAATAAGGGCAATGAAAAAAAAAATGGGAAGAATCCTCCTCATAGTAATCACACAGAATACAAATAGAGGGACCCTAGAATTCTTGCTTATGAAGTTTATCCCAAGTCAAACATTTATTCCTAGCCAAAGTCCACACCAAACAATTACACCTTGGCCAAGAAAACTTGTTCCACACATTTTTGCACCAAGGGATCCCCACCCCCCCAAACTTACGAGACAACAACTCTTGATATCTACTAGCCATAGTGAAGGAACCCTTAGGATTTAAGCTCCAAGCTAGAATATCCTTTTCCCTAAGGGAATAACATTATCTACTAGCCAAAATATTTTGAAGCTCAACGCATTCATCTTCTAACACAAGAACAAGCCAATCGCAAGGATCCTTCCACCTAGCCACCTCCATCTTCCCACAAGGATAAAAATTATTAAAATCACTCACCCTTGACCAACCAGCTTCCAAAAAGTGTTGACAAAGATACACCAAATTAGGATACAGACGCAAAATGGGGGAAAATCCATCCCAAGAATTAGACTAAAAGAGATCCTCGGTCCCCCTATTACATATCCAAAATTGGCCCTCCTTGATCAACACAACACCTTTTTTAAGTGTTCCCTAAATCACAGAACTTTTCCCACCAGAGGAAACCTATGAAGCTCCTCCTTTAGAACCCCCAAAAGGTACTTATGAGATAAAATCATGGCCTAGATATGATCCCGCTCCACACACCACCTCTAATAAAGCTTTGCAGCCAATGCCAACCTGGACCAAGTCACCAACCATAATCTAAGATGCCCAAACTACCTCGAGCTACACACAATAGCCCACTTAACCAGGCTCCACTTGGAAGAGGACAAGCAACCTGCCCATAAAATTGTCTAGCTAGAGAGTCCAAGTCCTTCACAAACCCAATTGGAACCACTTGTAACATGCACCTATAAACCTGAAGAACCTGCACCATAGACTTTAGTAGCTAAACATAGCCAACAACATAAAACCATCTATGAGTCCAATGATTAACCTTGCATGAAATTTATCCAAAATATTTTGTCACGAATCCCTGGGAAGTCTACAAACATAGATAGGAATGTCAAGATAAGTTAAAGGGAGAGAACCAATCTAGAACCTCAAGATACGAGCAATCCTTTATTGAATAAGCCTCAAAGTATTGAAGAAGAAAATAGGAGATTTATCTTCATTAATCCTTTGAATAGAAGCAACAAGATATATATCCAAAGCCTTGCACAAATTTGTAGCTTCTTTGATCTTAGCCAAACCCATCAAAGTAGTATCATACACAAATTGTAGGTGAGATTGAGGAGGAAAACCATTTTTCCACCTCCATCCCTAGATAGAACCCAAACCCAAATTATGTTTCACTAGTCTCCACAGGCCTTCTACAAGAAGAATAAATAAGGAGAGAGGATCCCCTTGATGAAGACCCCTAGAAGCACTAAAAAGAGAAGTATGCTCACCATTTATCAACATTGAGAAAGAAGTGGAAGTAACACAACACATAACCCACTGGACCCACTCCTCAGCAAAACCAAAAGCAATAAGAATTTTTTGCAAGAAGGACCACTTCACTTTCTCATAGGCCTTTTCCATATTTAGCTTGATGAACATAGCCTTTTCTTTTGAGGATGCCATAGAATGGATGGTCTCAGTAGAAATGGCCACCCCCTCCATAATTTTTGAATCCTCCATGAAACCACTCTCTTCCTCAGAGATAATCCCTCTAATCCATCACTTCAACCTTTCAACAATCAACTTGGAAATGATTTTGCAAACCACATTACAAAGGGAAATGGGTCAAAATTGACTCAGACAATCCACCCCCTCACCTTTGGGAATGAGAGAAAGGAATATATATTTTAAAGCCCACAACATTTTCTTATTCCTTTGAGACTCACGAACCACCTCCAAAAGGTCCAACTTAATGATATCCAAAAATTCTTGAAAAAATTCAACCACAAAGCCATCAAGGCCCGGGGCTTTCCCTTTCTTCATCTAGAAAATAGTATCCTCTAATTCTTCCAGTGAGATATTGCTGAAAATATGCGCATTCATCTCCCTAGTGACCAAAGAGGGGATACAAGAAAGAACTTGGTTTCCTTCCACCAAACCATCCTGAGAGTCCTCTCTAAATAATGAAACAAAGAACTAAAAAGCTTCTCTAGACATATCTTGCAAAGAAGATAAATGCTCACCCTTGTCATTCACAAGAACAAGCATAGAATTACCATGTCTCCTAGCCTTCATCATGTTGAAGAAGAAAGCAGTGTTTCTATCTCCCTCCTGTAAACACTCAACTCGAGCCTTTTGTTTCCAATAAATCTCCTCACACAACTCACACTCTTCCAAAGCTTTCAAAGCCCTGGCCACCTCCCTGAGTAACTCTTCAGTTAGACCAAAATCCCTTATCTCTTGAGTGATGATGTCCAAGTTAGCTTGAGCAGCAACCTTAGCATGAAAAATATTGCCAAAGCACTACCTATTCCACCTTTTAAGTTGATATTTAATATATTGTAGCTATTTGGAAAAGGAATACATAGCAGTGCCAAAATCAGGTCTTCCCCTCCTCCACCATTCAACTAGATGCACCTGCAAAGAAGAATCTCTTAACCACATAAGTTGAAACTTGAAAGAAGGGCATCGAGCAACATGAGCTGAAGTAGCATATAACTTAATAGGCTAGTGATCTGAGCCCCTCCAATCCAAAATCTCAAAGCAAGTAGACTACCCTCCACCAACCTATAAACAAGACACCAAGAAATAGTATAGTCTCTCAATAATAAAACTCTCCCCAATATCCTATTGTTCCAAGTAAATTGGTCATTCTAAGGCTTAATGTCAACCAGATTTAATGTAGAGATGTTATCATGAAACATGAAAGCAGAGGGCTCCAATCTTGCAATACCACCCTTCTTCTCATCCAACTCAATAATGACATTGAAATCACCCATTCTAATCTAAGGGAACAAAGGAGAAAGGATCTGAATGAAATAAATATGGGACCATAATGACTACTTACCATGAAAATTAGTAGTTGCATAGATGTTTGAAAGAATAATAGTTTCCCCCAACTCCATACCTTAACCAACAACAAAGATGGAAGACCTAGAGGACAACCACCAAAGAGGAGAAATCTTCATTGGGTTGCACAAGCAAGCCACCCCCCTTGCACTACCATGAGCCCCAATATACTAGAAACCACCCTGTCCCCATAGCTTAGGCCACAAACTAATCACACCTTCAATAGTTAACTTAGTCTCCTGTAAAAAAGGAACATCAGGAGAATGAGTTCTCAACAAATCAAGAACATTTTTTTGTTGAGGGCCATTGTTCAAGCCCCTTACATTCCAAGAAAGGAAAATAATTTTGGAGGGTTAGAAAAATGGGAATCCAGGGTCTTAATAGACCCAGACTCAACCAAAGTATCCCCTATCAACTTTATTTTCTCTAAATCATTCTTTCTTCCAACTTTAGAAGACTTTTTTGCAACCCCTTTCTTTTGGTCTTTCTAAAGAATTCCCAACGAAGGAGGAGCCTTACTACCTTTTATAGATTCCAACCCCACTTTCACCAATGTAGTAGAGATATCTCCCTCCCCCATCTGTGTATCCACAAGAGTCTCATACCTCCCATGAACTACCAAAATCTGACCCATCACCATTTGCAAAGCTTTAGTCTCCTAAGAAGTCTAGTTGAAATCTGGAATAAGTCCTTCCTAAACCCCTTTTGAAGCACCTTGATCCATAAACATCATTCCTAGATTCACCTCCTACTAACTAAGATCATCTAGAACCTCAAATCTATTAAAGGTATCTCCTGCTAGGTTCTCCTTAAGAGTCCTGTTTTGACCTCGGTTCCTATTACAAGCCTTAGTAGGAATAAAACCCTTCACACCAATAGCCTCACCAAGAATAGGGTCCTTTCCTTTTTCAACCTTAGGAGGATTGTGAGGAAGCTAAGCAACCTGAGACACAAGATTTAGGCTTCGAGAATCTCCTCTATAGATGGACATATTCATGATGAAGATGATAGTGAAAGGGAAATGTCTCATAATCCAGCTATTGCACCTAAGAGTATGAACCCGCATGAATTTACAAAGAATCTGGAAGAGGGATATTTAAATCCATTTCAACACAAATGAGAGAAAAATTCATTACCTTTATATCCTGAGTTTGCTAAGGACCCACTAGATTCCCTAGTAGCGAAGCAACTCGATGCAAAATGTCATTGCACTAATATTCAATTGCAAATCTATGGAGACGAACCCACACCGGAACCCGATTCGAGAGCTCCTCTGAAGGATCAAAACCCACATGCCAGGGTTTAATGAATAAACTAACCTAGTTGTGGAAATAAGGCCCACATTCAAACACTTTATTGCAATCTTCCATGCAATTAAATGTCACCATGAAGTAACTATTTGCTAAGAACATTATTTCCATCTCACCCTCCAAGGACTAGGTACAATGAGCCCATGATTCCAAGAATTGGAGTGAGACCCTCATTCCCAAAAATTGGTAAAATAAGGCATATTTTGAGAAATATTAAAAATCCTCTATAATTGATTTAGATTGAATAACCAACACCGGCCTATCTTTCGTTTGTTCCAGGCAACCATTTATCTTCGGTATATGAGGACCACCAACCGGGAAAAATCCACCATTACTTGAATCATTTTAAAAAAACTATTATTAAAAACCCTCGGTGAATTATTTGGAGAAGAAGCTACAAATGCAGCTAAAAACTCCAAGGGTATTTGACCCCCAGTGTCTCCCCTAGAGCCATGCAAAGAAAAACACTAAGACCTTGCTAGGTTGACCAAGATCACACACCCTCACAACATAGGCCAACCAAGGCCAAAATATGAAAATCTACCAAAGAGAACAGGCAAGGGCAATGATTGTTTGTAGAATCACAAAAAAGAGAAGTCTTTCAAAAAGGATCCTCCCCTCCAGCAAAACACCACACACGAGCAAGCAGAACACGCAGAAAAAAAAAAGAAAAAAAAACAAACCTTAAGAGCATTCTTCTCTACTCTCCTTCAAATGCATTTAATGAAATTAATTTTCCTTATCAAATATGCTTTTAACACTCTGATTTGACCTAATTCTACAATAAATGCTACCAACCATAAAGTTGGTAATCCTAAAAATGTATAAATAGTCAACTTCTCAAGCTCCACAAATTTTTGCATTAGCATATTTCTTTCCATAATCTTCTTCAATAAATCAATCATTCTATTCTTCATGATATATCTTTGTGTAAAGTGATGACACCTCATATAGGCAAGGGGTTTATTTGATTTTCTATTATTTCTCCCCCTAAGACAATTCCTAGGTTCAATTCCCAGAGGAATTATCTGTACCAAAGGGTGGTACAGACTTATTTGTAGTCATTGAGTCTTTCTTGTTATTAGGATCCTATTTCTTTCTCCATATCCTTTCCATTTCCTTCTTTACTTCTACTAGATCAATCTTTTTGGTTGGTTCATTCTTCTTTATCGAATCATCCTTATGTTTTTACTTCTACAAAATTTAGCAATATGTCTAGGCCTACTATAGTTGTTTCATATGACATTTCTTTGAACATTATTCCTTCTATTCATTTTGAATCTACATTGATTATCTTTGTGTAAAAATCCATAACATGTATAATAGTACCCTTTGAAATATTGAACCATTCTACGATTGGTATATGCATTCATCATTTTACTTTTAAATTCACTTTCCCTATGTCCATATTTATTGTAAAAATAACAAAAACAATTGAAATACGGATACCCTTGAACATTTGGTTGTCTGATATGGGGGTCTTATAGCATTGCTTCTTTGATTCTGGAATTTTTCATTGTTCCTCTTGTATTTAGTCTTCTCTGATTCATTGCTCTTCTTTCATGTATTAGGTGTCTGAGCTTCTTTTGATCTTTCTCATTTTTCAATTCCTAAACCACCTTTGTCTTTAGATGCTTTCTGATTGGAAATCAATTCATCAAGCATTGTATAACTTGCCTTGATTTTTTCCTCATGACTTCTTGCCTTCGCTATATCTGATCTTAGATTTACCACTTCTTGTTCAAGCCTCATGCATTCATTTGATTTGCTTTCTACCATTGCATTTAGACATTCCTCAATATTTTTCTTTTCTTCCACTTGTACTTTTAATCAGGTAATGTTCTCATTTGCTTGTTTCAGTTTTGCATTGACTTCCTTATGCCTTTCTTTGAACTTCTTGATCTGCTCCCTCATTTTTTTGATACATTCATTTGCCTCTTTAAGATTCTCCTTTTGATCTCTATTTTCACCTTCAACATTAAGATCTTCTAGAGAAAATTTGAGTTCTCCATATTTTTCAAGCATGCAATCTTCTTCTGTATATCCAATAGCAGGAATCTCTTCTGGAGGAATATAAATCTTTCTATTAGTCATGTGTTCAATTTCCAAGATCTTCCCAAAGTGGTCAAACTTCTTCCCAGGAACTAGGATCTTATACCAATTATTGAACACCTAGAATATTGAGAGGGGGGTGGATTAGTATTCAATTAAACCATTTTGACATTATCCATCAGATTACCAAAATATATTTAACTACAATAATGAATGAAAGCATGAAACATCCATAGAATTGCATGACACATGAACACAAGTATTTTTATGTGGAAAACCCAAAATAGGAAAAACCGCGGTGAGGGTTAGCTTGAACAACATATTATATTCAGATATAGTATATTACAAAAATGATTACAACAGGTGCACTCACTCTCCAATGGACTTATTTCCCAAATAGAATTAGATAGAAGAAGAAAGGGGTGGCTCACATCTTTTTGAACTATTAAAAATGCATCTATAATATGCTGGATTACAATTCCAATGAAGTACAAAACAATCTTTGCACTGATCTGGATCAATGTTTTGCTATGCTTTGTATTCACACACTTTGAGACACAATTCAAAAAACTATGACTAAATTTGTATCATATATGTCACTTTTCACACACTACTTGCACTATTCTTACACTTCTCTCTAAAACACCAAAATCAATCTAGGTAATCCCACAATAGTGGTTTATACTTTTTGGCCAAACTTGACATTGAACTAATTTTTTTAACTAAATCTTCACTTTTGAGCACCTATAGTTGCTAAACCATGAGAAAATTGAAGATGATGTTGTGCTATAGAAAAATGGCCCCTTGTCATTTTCATGGCCTTTTAGGTCTTGTTTCATGGTATTGGAACTATGTTGCTTTAATTTTATGTTGTATCATGGCATGAACATGCATATTTAGGTACTAAAATTCAAATAATGATGTCTTGTGAAGGTGTTGTGAAGTGTTGTAAGACATTTCTACATTCTTCTAGACTATATTTATTGCAATTCACCTAAAATCCACCTTTTCACTAACCAACAAGCCCTATTATGAAGTGTTGTAAAGTATTGTAACAAGCTTTCATGCTCTTCTAGGCATATTTTCACTATTTACACCCTTTTCATGCTTTATTTTGTCTCTTTATGCCCTCATATGTCTTAATTAAGTGTATTTTTGAATGTTATCCGACAAATAACATTAAACACAACATTTTTCCCCGACACTTGTTTTTAGTTTTGTGGGACCCATTCACCATGGGTGGTGAATGAGTCCCCTTGACCAAATTCAAAATATTTCAAATTTCTTTTGATTTTATTCAAAATCACTTGATGTCGGCATGATGAGGTATGAATGGATACTAAAGCACAAGAATTATATAAATAAGATTTTCATCTCATTTTAGATCTCCTCACTCATTCAAGAATTTAATTCTACATTTCAAGCATTCAAGCATTTTACATCATCAATTCAAGCACTATTCAAGCATTTTGAAGCAACCATTGACATTACTTAACTTGCATCAAGAGTTAGGTGAGTTGATAGCACTTGCATGTTATTAGTTTATCTTTCTCTTTCATTACATTGTCTTTTCAAGGGTTTAATTACCAAAAGTGGGGTTTAACCAAGGCAAACCCTATTCACTAACCCCTAATCATTTTTCCCCTTTTTATTTTTTGTTTGTAGCCCTTTGTTTGCAAATTTGATAGGTTATTAGGTGTTGAAGAGTGATTTTCAAGTCAACTAAGTGCTTCAAGTCAAATTGAGTCAAAATAAAGCTTAGAGAGAGTTATTTGTTTTTTTTGTAGATTTGACTTTGACAACCCAACAAGCAAAACATTCTTAGATCTGGTGTTGCAAAGTTGTCTCCTAGTTTTTCAAAAATTTGGGGGAGGATTGATTCACCACCTATGGTGAATGAGTCCCACCTTAGGAATGGAAACTTGAGTTTTGTTAGAGTTCAGATCCCGACAAACAAAAATCAACTCCCGATAGTTTTTCACTAGTAGGTGGACTGATTCACCACCCTGGGCGAATGAGTCCCACCGTGAAAAATTCGTAAATTTCATCAACATCCAAAACACTCTAGAAATCTCACATTTCACCCAGGTGCTCTCAAATTCATCCCTATACTTTCTATTCTGCATAATTTCTTCATTTACATAGTTGTTTGCATATCACAATGTGTTTTCAAACATAGTTGTAATTGCACTTTTTCATTCATTTTCAGTCATCTAGATTAATATATTTCATTTATTTAACTTCATTTACATCATATCACATCACACACATCCTAATTTAGGTGATACATTTAAGCATTTTTGGCCCTATCTCTCTCCTTTTAGTTGAAAAACCCTAGGAGTGCAAGAGTAGTCCATAGGGTCCCAAAAATATATGTTTCATTTTGGTGAACCCAACTTTTGAACACTTTAAATTTCTGATTGCATTCACATATTGCATCTTACTTTCCATTTGCATTAGCATTCAATTAAGACATTGATTTGTTATTGCATTCTAGGACTTTTCATTTTACATTAGTGAAACTTTCATTTAGCTTTCATTTTTGCATTAATTCCAATTGAAAAAAGTCAAAATCTGCATTCTGCATCTGAAAATTGCATACTCTAGAGAATTTAAGTCATCTTAAATTTTTTGAAAAACATTAAAAAACTTTATACTAGGACTCATTCGCCACCCAGGGCGAATTAGTCCCCTTGCATTTTTCAGACAATATTTCTAGCATTTTTCTGGCATTTGTTTTCATTTTTGTTTTCTGTAGTTAGCTCTCTGTTATAGTTATCAGATTTTCTATTATTTGCATTTTACAGCTCTTAGATTAGCTTGGATTGGCCTTCACCCCTTCTTTGTGGTACTTGAATGATTTTTTGATGCCCTATTGATAATACTTTAGTGAGATGAAGTTTTAGACTCATGACATCTGTGATAGCAATTTCGTTGTGGACCGTAGGATCTCACAAGCTCCTACTCCTAGTATGGAAAATGGTGCATTAGGCCCTAACAATACCACTTCCATACCTTTACCTTTCCATCCAATGAATGTTGACAACCAAACCAATTCCCTCTTGCAAGAGAAGGTCATTAATATTCATGAGGTCTTTGCACATTTACAACAAGACTTGTCACTTGAAAACATTTCCACAATTGGCATACCTGCCATTGAGAATCTTCATCGTTTGATTGAAAGTGATGATGGCTTGCAAGTGATGAATAAAATTGTTGATATTTACAATAAGCATGCCTCTTCAAACATCCAATCCACAACCATTCCTATAAGCCAAGGAGCACCTCAAGTTCCTCCCCCTTCAACCATTGCTTCCATCCCGACTTATACCAATCCACAAGTCCATACAACTATGCATCAAGCTACTTCTTTCCCAATTTCCACTAGCATTCCTACTTCCTTTGTGCAATTGCAAGTCCCTTCTACCACTTTCACACCTCTTAGCATTCCTTTCACTTCTCCCAACATCACTTACACTCCATCACCATTTTCCCTTCCACCTCAACCCACATACCCCAATCCTCTTCTTACACAACTTCTCACTACCATTTCATCTATGCAACATCAACTTTCCAACATCAGTCAAGGTCAACTAGCTCCAACCACATATCATGTCCATAGTAGCCCTTTATCCTTAGAAATCTTACATACCTCGATGCCACAAGGGATAGAAATGCCTCGATTTGAGAAATATGGAGGAAAAGGTAATCTTGTCAACCATATTAATGCTTATACAACTTTGTGTAGTGAATTTTTCCTTGACAATAAAATTTTAGCAAATTTTTTTCCACAGACCTTGAAAGACATTGCCTTAGAATGGTTTTCCAACTTTCCCAATCATTCCATATGTTCATTTAATGAATTTGTGGATGCTTTCATTAGTAACTTTCAAGTTCACATGACACCTAAAAATACAATGACCGACCTTATGAGATGTAGACAACACACAAATGAAAAAGTGGTGGATTTCATCTCACATTTCCAATCCTTATATGCTCAAATTGATGTCAAACTTCCCAATGCACATCTGTAGAAGATGTTTATCAAAAATTTGTAGACCAACCTTCAAGAAAAACTCACCATGATGAAATTCCCTTCATTCATGCATTTATGTACAATCTTATGTGACTAAACAAATTGAGTTTCAAGTTGTGATCCAAAATCCACTTCCAACTGAGTTGAAAAACCATAAAACACCAATCCAAAGAAAAACAACACACAACACTTCTGCAAACCTAATAGAGGCTTTTTACAATTTAATCCACCTCCTCAACCTCAACCACAACCAACCCAATCTATTTTGAATCAAGTGGTTGCTGTTAGGGAAGTTGTGCCTTATGATTATGGAGATTTGAACATACATTTCACTCCTTTACCCGATACCCTCCATCACACAATGAACCAATTAATCCAAATATGCATGCTCACTTTGTCACCTCTTCAACCACTTGATCCAAATCAGCCATTACCACCTACATTCAAACCTAATGCTTATTGTCACTTTTATCATCAAAATAGCCATGACACCAAAAATTGTAAGCATCTTAAACATTTAGTTCAATACCTCATTGATTCAGGTGAGTTGACAATTGCAGGTGTTAATGATCAAGGCAATAAGTCTATTACACCTCCTAATCAAAATTTAGAAAATTTCACCAATCCTATGCCAAAACATACTAGCATGTTTTTCAAGGCTAGTGAACCTTCCAAGCCTGATGTAATGATTGTTGATACCAATAATGAACAACATGATACAACTCTTATTGTTACCCAAGCTAGTCCTATGGATAACCTTGTGGCTACAATAGACATTATCCCTCATAAGGGTTGAACCACAAAATCACTTGATATCACTTTTTCTACTAAAGAGATACTCCAAAAGCTTCCTGATGGTCCTCTCTACACAGTTGGTTGAATCTATGATAAGCCCACTAATGGGATATTAATAGATCCCGCTTGTGGTGCGAATGTGATCACAAAAGAGTTTTTGGTATTACATGAACTATATCAAGATGATTACAATAAACCCACTGCATGGATTAAAAAACATAATGGTTTTGCAAGCCCTATGATTGGATCGATCATGCTACCCCTACAAATAGGACCTAAAACTTTGTAAGTAACATTTTCAATTATTCCACAATCTAACCAATTTCATTTGTAGCTAGGCCTCCCTTGGCTTCACTCAATGAAAGTGGTCCCATTAGTTTTTCATAAGTGCTTGAAGTTTCCACATGATAATGAGATAGTCACCATACACCATATTGGCTTTAATCCTTTATCTTTTAGAGGTAACTTCTCATTAGAATCCTTCTAGCCTGAACCCATAGAACTTATCACCCCTCACAAGGACTTCTTTTTCATAGCCTATGAAAAATTTAAAGCCAAAAAGATAGCCAAATTGTCCCTTTGAAACTCATCCCCGCCCACTTCCGCACCTCCTATCATAGATGAAACCATGCTTCAACCTGAGTCTGACATTGAGAAAACCATTCAACCTCCTAAACAATCACCCCTTGAGATTTCCTCACCATCATTTAAACGACCAAGGGAATATGAAACAAACCTCGCTCGGCCTCCTTTCCTTAAACAAGTTTACAAAGCAAAAGAGAAAGTGGTTGATCCATCCTCTTAGGTTTCTTTTGTTCTTCCTTTTTCATAATTCGAAGAACCTATGATGACTCAATTAACTCTTACACCTCAACAACTACAAAACAGAATTAAATGAAACTGTGATGCTAGGGAATGAAGGTGTCATCATCGTCTCCTTGCTCATCAATCTCACATAGAAGACAATAATGACAATCAACCTTTAACTTTGATAGAAGTAAGAGATGACAACCCTTCTTCTCCTGACCCACCATAAGACAATCTAGTACAACATTTGCAACAAATTGAGCCAATCCAACAACCTCAGCTTTTGATACATCCATCTTTAGAAATCACCCTTCGTCCTCCTATTTTCATTAATCTTGATAATGATGATGATGGTGATGATGTGAAAATTTCCAAAATTGATGAAGAAGCACATAATGATTTAAATTTTTTATTTTCCTCTATAATGAGCTTAAATGATACATCCTCTCCACCAAGTGAATAACCTAGCACAACTCCTGGTTCGACGCTTGCAATTATTCCTTTGGGCAGTCAACCACCCTCACATTACACTGAACATGTTTGGGAGATGGATGACTTTTTAGATGGTTGACTTAAATTTGCATAACTTGTCCCTTTTTCCTTTTACTTTTTATGTGTGTATTTTATTCCCCCATATCATGTGTTTGATGTTCTCTCTCTTTGTAAAATTCTTCTATTCATTCCTCTATTCTTCTATTTTTCATGCATTTTCTCTTTTTGTTTTGTGTTTTCCTTTTGGGGTTGACACAAAGTGTAGAAATTCCCTATGTCTCTTCCATGTTGACCCAAAAGTTCCTTGTCCTTTTCTCTTTTTCTTTCATGTTTTCCTTTTGGGGATGATGCAAAGCATAGAGGCACCCTATGTCTCTTCCATGTTGACCCACAAATTCCTTTTCTTTTTCCTTTTTGTTTAGTGTTTTCCTTTTGGGGATGATGCAAGGAATTAAGACCGAAATGTCTCCTTCATGTTGGCTCAAAATATTTTTCATTTCCTTTTGCCTTTTCATTTTCATTTACTTTTTTCTTGTGTTTTCCTTTTGGGGACAATTCAATGCATTGAGACCACAATGTCTCTTCCATGTTGACCCAAAGTAGACTTTTTTTTTCCTTTGTTTTTGATCTCTTTGTGTCATTCTTCCAACTCTATGTGCTTTGGGGAATGATAAAAATTCTGAGCTCTTTAATCAAAACATTGCAGAAATGAACACACTGACCCCAAATCCATAGATCCCTTATGTGTTTGGTGTATTTTCTTTTTTGGGGGGAAAATCACTTTCTTTGCTTTTCATTTTCTTTGACATGAGCCAACCTAGCTTTGAAACATATGACTTGGCATAGGGATTTTGAGGTTGGCTCTCATGTCTTGTTCTCTTTTTTCACTTTCTTATCTTCTCTACTTTAAAGTAATTTCTCACAGAATGATGCGTAGAAATTCCCTTAAAGTGGGGGGCATACACTACCATTATTTCATTTGCATTCTTCCTTCCTAGTGTAGCCTTGCTGTTTATATGATGTTTTTGTCACTTTGTGGATGACATTGGGTGTGATGTCCTTCATAAGTGTGATCTTTCTCAACATCTTACATTCCTCTTGGTGTCTTGATGTGACATGTGACATCCCCTCTATTGTGAATATACTATTCTTTGATTGGTCCTCTCTTGGAGACATTCGACACAATGTTCCCTAAGTGACTGACCTTGCATAAACTAAACAAGACTCCTTTGAACTTCTTACATTTTTGCACCTTACATTTTTCATTTCTTTTTGCCACCTTGCATAACACAACTTGCATACCTATGGTGCCATCCTGCTTGTATACAAAGATTTGCTTTTCTTTTTCCTTGTGGCACCTTGTTAAAGTTATCAGGTGGTATAAATTTAACATCATTGAGCAAGAATCCCACCTAATGGCATGACTTTTCCCCATAGCCTCTTTTTTTTTTGTGAGTGCATACCAACTAGCGTATGTATCTTACCTTTTGGGCTTTCTCACCCCATGGACAACTAGTTTCATGGCCCGAGAGTGAGTATATAGTTGGGCCTTCTCACCCCATGGACAACCTGAAGTTATGTGGGCCTAGACTGAGTACACATTCTTTTTTTCAAACAATCAGCCTAGATATCTTTTCACAACTAGTTGGATTGATGATCGAAGCTTCATCCAATTCATCTCAACATTTGTTTGTTCTTTTGTTCTTATTTTTAGTTTGCCATGGGATCTTCATCCTAGAGGCTTGATCATCTCTCTTGATCATTGTCATTCCATCTTGCTAATGTGTGATAATTTGAACCCTCCCCTCAATGTTCATGGCTACTTTAGTGTGAGTTTCAAGCATGTTCATCCTCTCACTAAAGTGGGGGCTAAATGTGTTGTAGAAAAATACTCTCTTGTCATTTTCATGGCCTTTTAGGTCTTGTTTCATGGTGTTGGAACTATGTTGCTTTAATTTTATGTTGTATCATGCATTTATTTAGGTACTAAAATTCAAATAATGATGTCTTGTGAGTTGGACACTAGGAACACTGAGAGGGGGGGTGAGTCAGTGTTCCATAATTTCAATAATCAAAACAGATCTAAAAACCATTAACAGTAACAAGATGACTTCATTTAGCATATAATAGATTAAAGCATTTAGGCACATTAATGAGCACCATAACACCAAATATTTTTATGTGGAAACCCTGTTAGGGGAAAAACCATGGTGGAGATTAATCCACAATGTTTACTCTATTTAAAGTAAATAAAAGAGGGAATGCACTTGCATTCAGGCACACTGCCTAGAGCTCACTGATCAAAAGAAAGAGGCTCACTTCCTACAAATAAAATAAAGTTTACAAAAAAACTTGAAGTAAGAATATAGCATCAACAAATGCTTGAATTCAGTTCCAATGAAGCCCAATATCAAATTCTAGATCACTTGACTGAACTGCACTTCTGCACTGTTATGCTTTGCACTGCACTACTCAACATACAAAAACTAATGTGCTCTTTTTCACTCCTTCCTTGATGCTTACATACTCTATTTTGCACACTCACACACATACCTCCATATCTCTATTAAAATGAATCATCGATCTCCTTTATATACCTGCTAACCAGAAATTCAAAGTATGTCGGCCACACAATGGAATATAATATTTTTCTTTATGTTGGCTCACATCTCTAATTTAGAAGTTAAGTGAATCCACACAAGTCGGCTAGAATTTAGTGGGGACAAAAAAATTATTAAAAACATAAGAGATGATAAAATACATATTCCACATAGATCTACAATACACCATATGAAACATGTCGACCACAATGGAAAATAAACCATGAATCATGTTACTGAATCTCTTAACTCCAACTCTGACTTGATACAATACCACAAGACTTATCAGAGGATAGTGTAATTTCCAAGAAATATTCCTTGGATTCCACACCATGAAATAACGATCCAATACAAAGAGCAATATCATGTGTAGTTTCACTTGTGCAATCGAATGTCTTGATCTTCATACTTACTGTCGGAAGAGTACAAAAAATCAAGTTTTTTTTTGGTATGAATAATGATAATAATGTAGATCATACTGATGAATCTTGTTACCATAAATGACAACACAAGTAGCCAAAAATGATTTCTCAAAGCCATATGCCAACAATATCCCCCTTTGGCATTGATGAAAACACTTAGTGAAAAATTGACTAAGTGTCAAAACCAAAAAAAATATTACTACTCCCCTTATGGATATCCAAGAAAATTTTCACTCATCTCCCCCTTTAACATCAATGACAAAGCTCTATTTATATCTGCTCTACTTTTCACTTGCTTTAATTCCATTCTCTCCCCAAAATTTTAAACAGAATTTGAGAACTGCAGCAAGACTTTAGAAGATTATATTATACCTAGCTTTAGTTTTCAAAAGGAATTTCTTCCAGGAATCCACTGTAATTCCAATGAAAATGATCAAGCTATTTTTTTTCTGGGGGTCTGATGATGATCTAGATACATGACTCAGGAATGGTGATTGTAGCTTCCAGCTTTTCTCCTAACTTGAGCACTTCAATCAATTGCTCTATTCTCCCTTCTGTTAGGTCTTTTACTTTCCATAAGGTGTCAATAAGAGTATTCCTAGCACAATGGACCTTTGTATGCTCATCCTATAGAGCATGAACCTTCTTCTTGACCTCTCCATCTATATCCAAAAACATACTATAATCCTGACTGATTTTGACAAGCTCACCCTCAATTTCCTGCAACTTGTCCTTGTACTTGCCTACCACATGAGGCCACCTTAGATAGTAATTGAGTACCTTATTTCCCAAATCAATACATTGTCTCATCTCATTCATTTTCTTCTTCAACTTGGAAATAGATAGCCTAAACTACATCTTTAAATGAGAAATTATCTCCTCCTCTTTTTTGGCTAGAGGCACAGAAGCCATATCCTCCTAGATACATTGGATCAGCTCATTTGGCAGTTCATGTTGCAGACTCTCCAATTCAATATTATTATCAACAAAGTACCTTTCCAAAGTATTTTCAATGACATCCTACTGATAAGATGGTCCATTTAACCATATATCAGATATCTTTTGCATACCACCCTCATCCTGAATAATTTGCAATATCTTAGCTTTAAATAGAGTGCCTTCATCATCACTTTTTTCTATGATTTCCACAACTGGTTCAACTGGTTTTGGTTGGTCTCTTGGAGTATATTCTTCAGAAACTTCATCTTCTACATCCACAACTAACTGACCTTTCCCCTTTTCTTCAATCTTTGCTGACTCGGGTACCGATGGAGTGACATCACCCATATCACTTCCTCTCTTCTACTTTTTCTTAGCCTTACTGGAGAATGACCCTCCTTCTATTATCTTTACTGGGATAGGGACAACACCTTCCCCAAACCTTTCTAACACCTTTCTAAAAAATATTTCATACACTTGTTCACAATTCTCAAAAGAATTATAATGATTGAAGATTTGCTTACAAATTGACGTATTTTCTCTCCATACTACATTTACTTTCACAGGAAAAAAATTTAGAAAATACATCATAATGCATATTACCAGAGTACCAAACCTAAAAGGGTAGTCAATATCCTTCGTTAATTGAACATTTTCCATTAGTTGGAAATTTACCAGACTGCATAGGTCAAAATCTTCATTTTCAATTATCATCTTATGAGCGATATATGTAGCACCTACTGAGGTTGATCCTTCTTGGTTTCTGAAGAAGATTTTGTATGAGATTCCATGTGACACATAACTTGTCAAAGGATCTTTAATTGATTCAATTATCAGAGCCCTTTGATCTCCCATAATTCCGGTTAGGGCTTCAACCTCAACATTGTGAATCGACTTCTTCTTCGCTAAATAACCAACATTGCATAAGCCCATTAGATTTCTAATCACATCCTTAGTATTTTGATAAAGTTTTTCAAGAGTGAGGATGTCACCATCCAATTTGTTTAGAACAAATTGAATTACTTCAAGATTGGCGAGATGAGGATATTTTTTCCATATATCCAAACTTTTTTGCTTAGATCCTTCAAGCCTCCTGAGATCGGCAAGCGACAACAAATTACTTTCATCCGTAATATTTTTACTACTATACTCATCTAGGGTTAAGGTTCCTTTGATTTGCTTCATGTTCACCCCAAACAGAGTTCTACTTATTGCAAAAATAGATATGAAATTAATGATCAACTAAAATACCTAGAAATTTGTTGCAAGGATCACCTTTTGCACCTTCAAAATTTTGCAGAAAATCTCTCAAACTACTTTCCTTCAATGAACAATGACGAATTAGGGTTCCAAATTTCCCTTTTATAACTTCACTTACTTTACTTTCTACCAAATTAAATGTGTTTCCCTAGAAGTTTCGGTCACTCTGCAAACTCAGACAGCAAGCCAAGAATTTGACTTCAGACCTTTAACATTTCATTCAACTCAACAAGTGATTGCTAAAATTTCCATTAATGAATAACATGATGACTGACGACATCTAGCAATTCGGAGCCGATTATATACTGAGGGACAGGAGATCTTCATGAAAAATCCCCCTAGGCCACTGGCCTGATATTAGTTGTCAGAAGAGTTATCGGAGGGAACTTCAAGTACAACCTTGTTTCCTTCATTAGATTCACTTTTCTTCACCCATGTTTTCTTCATCTAATCTCTTATCTCTTCCACATAAGCCTTTTCTTTTACTTTATTGTCTTTCTATGAATTTATTCCTTTATAATCCAGACCTCTTTTATTCATTTTTTGTTTCTACAAAATTTTGCAAGGTGTCCAAGATTGTTACAATTGAAACATACCGGACCATTTTTCCTATACCATCCATTCCATCGATTTCCTCCTGACCTACATTGATTAGCAACATGTCCAAATCTTCCACAAGTGTAGCATTTAATGTTACTTGTATTGACAGGCATGCTTCTACATTTTAATGCATTATGCCCAAACTTCTTGCATTTAAAGCATTGACCAGAGAATGATGGAGTACTAGGATTTATCTGAGTTTTGCACTGAGAAACCATATGTCCAAATTTATTACAAGAAAAGCAATATCCATTAAATCTTTGAGCATTGGGTTGCCTTACCGGATTTCTTCTTCCTTTGTTATTATTTTCAGAGTTTTTTTGTTCAGATCCAGAGTTTTCACCCTTCTCATAGCCAAGACCTCACTTGTCATTTGTATTCTTTTGACTTTTGGTTATCTCATCAAGCTTAGCAGAACTTATCCTGAATTTCTCCTTGAATTCATTTGCAGTAGCAAGCTCATTTCCAAGAGTAACTATCTACCTTTCAATCTCATGTTCATAGTTTCTAGCCTGTTGCAGTTCTACCTCCAACTGAATGGTTCTACTCTTAATTTTGTTGCATTCTTCAAATTTTTCTTTCAGAGACTGGGAAAGATTCTCCTCATTCTTCTTTCTTTGTTTGATTTCTTTGATAAACTTCATTGTCATAGATTCCATCTCAATTTTTAGAGCTACATTTTCTTTGGCTAGCTTTTCACATTCTTCTGTTATTTATTTTAGGGTTTGATTCAAATAGATATCATCCAGACCTTTGCTTTCTTTTTGCTTCAACTAATCACATAACTCTTTCCTCTTTTCCCTTGACCCATTTATCTTATCATTTAGATATTGGATGAATTTTTTGGCATTTGCAAGATTCACTTCAGTTCCATGACTTCTGCTTTAGATTGATCAAGATCATCAAGTTCCACCATAAGTTGTTTTTGAATACCACCAGTGTCCATTGAGATTCAAGAATTACCTCAAACTGTTAAACTTCTAAAGAGGAACCAGAGCTTTGATACCAATTCTTGGACACTAGGAACACTAAGAGGGGGGTGAATCAGTGTTCCAGAATTTCAATAATCAAAACAGATCTAAAAACCATTAATAGTAACAATATAACTTCATTTAGCATATAACAGATTAAAGCATTTAGGCACATTAATGAACACCATAACACCAAATATTTTTACATGGAAACCCTATTAGGGGAAAAACCATAGTGGAGATTAATCCACAATGTTAACTCTGTTAAAAGTAAATAAAAGAGGGAATGCACTTGCATTCAAGCACACTACCTAGATCTCACTCCTCAAAAGAAAGAGGCTCACTTCCTACAGATAAAATAATTTTTACAAAAAAACTTTAACTAAGAATATAGCATCAACAAATGCTTGAATTCAGTTCCAATGAAGCCCAATATCAGATTCTGGATCACTTGACTGGACTACACTTCTGCTCTATTCTGCTCTACACTGCACTGCTCAACATACAAAAATTGATCTGCTCTTTTTCACTCCTTCCCTGATGCTTACATACTCTCTTTTGCACACTCAAAAACATACCTTCATATCTCTATTAAAATGAATGACCAATCTCCTTTATATACCGCTAACCATAAATTCAAAGTATGTCAGCCACACAATGGAATATAATATTTTTCTTTATGTCAGCTCACATCTCTAATTTAGAAGTTAAGTGAATGCACACAAGTCGGCTAGACTTTAGTGGGGACAAAAAAATGATTAAAAACATAAGAGATGATGAAATACATATTCCACATAGATCCACAATACACCATATGAAACATGTCGTCCACAATGGAAAATAAACAAGGAATCAGTTACTGAATCTCTTAACTCCAACTCCGACTTGATACAATACCACAAGACTTATCAGAGGATAGTGTAATTTCCAAGAAATATTCCCTGGAGGTCCACACCATGAAATAACAATCTGGTATAGAAAGCAATATCATGTGTAGTTTCACTTGCACAACCGGATGTCCTGATCTTCATACTTACTACTGGAAGAGTACAAAAACTCAAGTTCTTTGTCGGTATGAATAATGATAATATTGTGGATCATACTAATGACTCTAGTTTCCATCAAAGACAAAACCAGTAGCCAAAAATGAATTCTTAGAGCCATATGCCAACATTGTGAAGGTGTTGTGAAATGTTGTAAGAGATTTCTACATTCTTCTAGACTATATTTATTGCAATTCACCTAAAACCCACCTTTTCACTCACCAACAATCCCTATTATGAAGTGTTGTAAAATCTTGTAACAAGATTCCATGCTCTTCTGGGCATATTTTCACTATTTACACCCTTCATGCTTTATTTTGTCTATTTATGCCCTCATATGTCTTAATTAAGTGTATTTTTGAATGTTATCCTGACAAATAACATTAAATACAACATTTTTCCTAACACTTGTTTTTAGCTCCTAGGTGGGACCCATTCACCATGGGTGGTGAATGAGTCCCCCTTGGCCCCAAATTCAAAATATTTCAAATTTCCTTTCGATATTTTATTCAAAATCACTTGATGTCAGCCTATGATGAGGTATGAATGGATACTAAGGCACAAAAATTGTATAAATAAGTGATTTTCATCTCATTTTAGATCTCCTCACTCATTCAAGCATTCAAGAATTTTACATCATCAATTCAAGCACTATTCAAGCACTTTGAAGCAACCATTGACATTACTTCAAACTTGCATCATCAAGAGTTAGGTGAGTTGATATCACTTGCATTTTATTAGTTTATATTTCTCTTTCATTACATTGTCTTTTCAAGGGTTTAATTACCAAAATGTGGGTTTTAACCAAGGAAAACCCCTATTCACTAACCCCTAATCATTTTTCCCCTTTTGCTTGTTTGTGTGTAGCCCTTTGTTTGTAGATTTGGTAGGTTATTAGGTGTTGAAGAGTGGGCAGCTGCATGAAGTTGGTCACACTTTTGTGGCCAAAAAAGTTTTTGGAAAGAGATAACGCAAGCGCTTTATAATGCGCTCGCGTTATGTTGTTTTAAAAGAAAAAAAAAGTGAAAACTATCATTTTCTATTTACTATTTCTCAGCTCTGCCCATAGCCAAAAACCCTCACTTTCACGCTCGCATTTTAGGAGGAAGGATTTCTACAAATTTTATCAACAATAATTGGATTTTCTTTGCAAATATGGTGCCATGATGACAAAGAGGTGTGGGAGGTAAGTATTGTTTTCTATTTGTTTTGAATTTCTTAGTTTGAAATTGATTTTTTTTGTTTTAGGTTAGATTTGATTATTTAAAAAAAAAATTGTAGGAAATCCTAAAAATCCTCAACAAGAAGAGGAGGCAAATCCTCAACAGCAAAATCCTCAACAAAATCAACCTCCCCCACCATTCTCTCAACACCCTCCTGGCACTCAAAAAAATTTGAGGAGTGAAATTAAGAACAATAGAAAATAACTTGAGGATCTTATCAATAGGTTGAGTGATTCAAATGCTTCAACCACAGAAAGAATGCATCTAGCAAATTCATTGAAAGAGATGTTAAAATATGTAGATGCAATTACCCAACAAATATCTAGATGGAAAGATAGGAGGCAAGCAGCCAGGGCATATTATCGCGATTAGAATTATCATATAAACAAGTAAAAGATTTAAAAATTACTAAAGGTGATTTGAGCTCTTTATTCACTGACCCTAGAATAAATCAAAATCTTACCCTCAATGCAAAGGGGTTTCCTATTCATTGGTGCCACCACCAAGAGATTAGGAACCATTTTTATGATAGATGGTATTTGGTCTTTGATTACCCACCGTGCAATAATTGTGAAGTCCCCCAATATTTTCTTAGGAAACTATACAGTGAGTTTGTATTGAACCAAATCCCAAATTATTTTGATATGAGGGAGTTCCAGGGGAGAGGTGGGGGGTTGAATCAGGATAGGCCCGGTGCATAGCTAGATCTTGCATGGCAAGGGAGACAACCTCTCACTAGGCTACCTCGTGAGCACATTGTTATGCTGTTATTCTGAAGAGAGTCGTGATAGAGATATTGCAGGCGATCAAGAATTTGACCCGAAGTGTCATCCATCATAGTAGCCCTATTGTACAATGCCATCTAGGGGGGTCTTCAGGTGGTGGCCTTCGAACCCATGTGTGTCAATCTTGCGAGGCGACTTGTTCATATGACCCCAGCACGGGGAGGCTGTTAGGCAAGATACGTATGTTGCTATGCAAGATCTACGTATCTTGCTACTACGAGGATCCATTATGTTGCTTCACGCGCAAGATCCATTATGCTGCTACAAAGGATCGAATACTTTTCTGAGGGATGGAGAGGGCGGTTGAAATTTTGCATCATCATTATGGCATTGATAGTGAGGGTAAAAGTTAGCATGTTCATTGAGATTTAATTTATTAAATTTTGATTACGAAATGCATGATTAACTAATTTAGTTTTATTATTTTAATAAAATTGCAGGGTCATAGTGTTGAGACTGGATACACCGGTCCTCCACCTACTTATTTTGGTAGTACACCTATCAGTTGGGTATGTAACTAGTAAATAATTATAAATTTATTACATGTGAATAGCATTGTTTTACGAATGGTATTTTAATACATGTGATTTTGGATGTTGAACATGCTAATATTGGTGGTTTCAAGCAAACACCTCCTAGTACCAATGGATTCACTCAAACGTACACAGAGGTAATAGAATAAAGAGAACTTAACTAATGAATTCTACTTAATAGATTTGTGTAGTTTATATTCATATTGTTGGTTATGTTGCATTACACATCATTCAAACTCAAAGCATTAGTACTTCAAATTCCATAACTAATAACTAGATGTTGATAGATGACAAAATTTCAACTATACAATATAGTTGTTTATAAATTCAACATAGGCAACATGATGCAATTACTTCACATGGAGGCATGTGCTTGCAAAGTGCACCACCATGACAAACTATGGATGCTTGGAAAAAATCTAGGAAACCATAATAGTAAGCAATAGCATAGACAAGGTAGTTAGTGATGCAGAGCATCATATCAAAACACTCAATCATGAGGGTACATCTGATGTAGAACATCCAACAAACACCATCAACATAATTTCTTGAAGGGATTTCAATCCCAAATAGAATTAGGAGAAGACCAAATATAATTTAATCATAAATCTACTTTTCATTCAACCAAAATCCACTCAAATTCTCTTAGCCATTCCATAGGCCATCATCCATCATTCCACTAATCAGTATTCCAATTGATTCATTAAAAAAAAAACCATATTAAAGAAAACTTTGACTTAATCAATTAGATTCACATCATTCTCAACCACCATAAAACAACATAAACCTGATTATTGACACTTGAACAATTCATCCTTTCATTTATTCACTAAGGCAACAAATCAATTAAACCATACCTCACTATTATCAGTCCATTATCAAGCACTGTACTCACCATATTTTGACTGCAACAGTCTATTTATAGGTTACAAACTCCCGCTACAACAAAATCTTGATTATCATCTTGAGGTTAATCACCAATTTGCTCAAAAGGCTTCATAATAGTCACCCATCCAACCATCAAAGTCACCAAACCTATCTTATACACCTTACAAAAATTTAGTAACATCAATCATATCATTAGTTTGATAGTAACCAAGCACTCAATCATATCACAAAAGCTTTGAAATGATACAAGTCAGAAATGTTGAAGATATGAGAGATTGCCACCCTAGGAGGTAGCTCTATTTCATAAGCATTTTGGCCAAACTTGTAGACCACCTTGCAAGGTCCTATCTTCTTCATCATGAGTTTGGTATACTTTCCTTTTGGAAGTCTCTCCTTCTTCAAGTGTTCCATCACCAAGTCTCCAACCTTGAATTGGACATTCCTCTTCTTTAAATTTTCCTTTTCCTTATACTTCTCAACATTCTTTTGAAGGGTTTCCTTCACTTGTTGATGAATATCCCTGATTTTAACAGCAAAGTCCTCACCTTGAGCACTTCTCCTAGCAACTCCTTGTAGATCTCTTAGTTCATAGACCCCTCTAGGGTGCATGCCATAGACTACCTCAAAAGGGCTTCTACCAATGCTCCTATTCATGGAGTCATTATATACAAATTCACCCTGAGGTAAAATCAGATCCCAAGCTTGTCCATGCTCCTTGGTAAGGCATCTTAAGAGGTTTCCCAATGATCTATTCACCAATTCAGTTTGTCAATCCATTTGTGGATGGTATGCTGAACTAAAGGATATATTTTTTCCTTGAGTTTCTTCCACAAGGTCATCCAAAAGTGACCAATGAATTTAGAATCCCTTTTAGAAACAATGCTTAAAGGTAGTCCATGTATCCTAACAACCTCCTTAAAGAAGAGACCTGTTATATGAGATGCATCATTGGTGCATTTTCAAGGAAGAAAATGTGCCATCTTACTAAATCTATCAACTACCACAAAGATACTATCAAAACCTTTTTGGGTTCTATGGAACCCCAAGACAAAGTCGATACTTACACACTCCAAAGGCCTATTGGGAATAGGCAGTGGTTGATAGAGTCCTGCATTTGATGAAGTTCCCTTTGCCCTTTGACATATTATGCAGCCTTCCACATACCTTCTCATCCACGCAACTTTTGGCCAATAGTAAAATCTCCTAACTTGTTCTAAAGGTCTTGCCAAGGCCAAAGTGACCTCCAAGACTCCCACTGTGGTTCTCCTTTATGATATTCTCCCTCATTGAGCATTTACTCACACACAATTGGATTCCTTTGAAGATCAAACCATTTTGCAATAAAAATTCAAAGAATTCACCATGAAAAGAATTCAAATGTTGCTCACAAACATTGTATACCTCCTTGAAATTTGAATCTTCATGATACATATCCTTCAATGCTTCAACCCCCATGCTTTGGAGTTGGGTCTCTTGTAATACAAGTTCCCTTCTACTTATAGCATCTTCCACCTTATTTACTTGGCCCTTCTTATGCTTTATTGTGAAAATTATAGGCTTGCAAAGTCTCTACCCACTTCATGTTCATACAATTCCAAATCATAAGGAAGAATACTTCCTCTTTTGCTTCATTGACCTCTCACTATAAAATGCAACTAGTCTACCTTCTTGGCTAAAAATAGCCCCTATTGCTTGATTGCTAGCATCACACTCCATGGTAAAAAATTTATCAAAATCAAGGAGCACAATTATAGGCTATTGTGCTACTCTCATTTTCAGATATTCAAACCCTTTATCAGCCTCATTGGTCCAAGAAAACTTACCTTTGTTGCCTCCTTTGATGGTGTCCAAGATTGGTGCACAAATTTGGCTAAAGTTCTTGATGAACTTTCTATAAAAGCTTGCAAGTCCATGGAAGCTTCTCACATCTCCTATGGATTTTGGTGTTGGCCTTGAGTAAGAATAGCATGCACCTTTGAAGGATCCATCTTCAAACTTCCCTTGGAGATGACAAAACCAAGGTAGACTAGTTCTTCCTTCATGAATTCACACTTTTCCATGTTGATCAGCAACTTCTCCTCTTGTAACCTCCTTAGTACCATGTCAAGGTGCTTCAAATGTTCTTTAGACCTACTAAACACAAGGATGCCATCTAAATAAACTACAACAAACTTTCCAATGAAAGGTCTCAAAACCTCATTCATAAGGCGCATAAATGTACTAGGGGCATTTGATAACCCAAAGGGCATCACCAACCAATCATAGAGCCCTTCATTAGTCTTAAAATTTTTCTTCCATTCATCCCCCTCTCTGATCCTTATCTGATGGTACCCACTCTTTAGATCAATCTTGGAAAAGTAAGATGCTCTTGATAGACAATCCATGAGGTCCTCCATTATTGGCATCGGGAACCTATATCTGATTGCACGATCCTATTAATGGCTCTTGAATCAGTGTAAAGCATCCAATTCCCATCCTTCCTTGGTGCTAGGATAGTAGGAACAACACATGGGCTCAAACTCTTCCTCACTAGCCCTTTATCCATCAACTCTTGCACTTGTCTTGCAATCTCCTCATTTTGAGCAAGTGTCATCTTGTATGCAGCCTTATTGGGAAATGTAGCCCCTGGAATTAGATCAATATGGTGGCTTATATCCCTAATGGGAGGTAGGTAACTAGGTAATTCATTCACCATTATGTCCTTGTACCTTTCCAACAACTCTTGGACTTCGTTTGGTGCATCTTCCTTCTTCTTTGTGGGAAGATCTACTTCACTTTTTGGCTTCATAATCAAGAAGAATCCTCTTCCTCCTTCATTCAAGGTCTTCATGAACTCCTTCTCACCCACCATCAAAACACTAGGCCCTTCATGCTTTTCCTTGTCTTCTTCTAGGAGAGGTGAAAGGTTGTAAGTCTTCCCATCCTTCACAATGGAGTATGTGTTCTTCTCCCCATCATGCTTGGTCTTCCTATCAAAGTGCCAAGGCCTACCAGAAATATATAGCTTAATACTTGTACTCAAAATTTTGTTCATTAGATCTCATACATTATAATTCATGACATGGATCTTGCTATTGTAACTTTTTTGTGATTGAATAGTTTGTTGTTTTATTTTCAGATGTTGGTTGTGGGAACACCTCCAAATGTTACAAGGGAAATGGATATCAGTGTTTCATCCGCTATACAATCCTCCATGGCTTTGATAGAGGAGGTATGAGGCAAATTACTAAATTTCAATTTACATTTTTTGTTATAGATGTTAGTTCTAGTGAAAAATCAAACCGTTATTGATTC